>CM024639.1:43005597-43060767 GCA_014182715.1 Eucalyptus cloeziana
CTCATCGATTTTTCGTTCCTCCAAGTAACTTCTTCTGTCCCGCGCATTTTTGATAATTCAAAGTCCATTTTTTTAGTCCTCATGCCATGTGAATTTCGCCCTAATGCCATTTTGGATACAACTCAGACTGACAGGCGGCTTTGGGGATTCACACGTTACTGACTCGTGCCAAATCACGTTCAAGACATCTTGACTCATGGACGTCCTTAACTACATGGAATTGCAGAGGATAGATTCTTATTTCAAAGTACACGATTATTAAGGATCGACCTAGGGTCGTTTGTGGATTCAATAACAGTGAACGGAATCACCCGTCGTTCTATTATGTTCTGTCCACGAATCAACTTCTAGTCGTCCTTGAAATCGCCTGCCTATCTACGGATCGCCCTCACGCAAGTCTCACGGTCAAGTCGTTTTCCCAGGTCAAGTTCTTTAGTCGTACGAGTTCTGTCCCTCATTAGCCTTTCCTCTCATGGTCAGTATCTCAGAGTGATCAATTCCGAGTGAGATCAACCAACAATGCATTGACAAAATTCACATCCATTCATCCCTCGAGGACTCGAATTTCAAGATTTCAAAGGGACTTATGTACCTCAAACTTAGTTCGCCTTTCTTGCCGAAGCGTGAAGTACTTTTCATTTGTGACACTTTCAAAAATACGTTTTCACTAACTTGGAATTCCATTGGTCTTCGGCGCTTATTAGCGTAGCTTTTCTGGCAGTTTTAAGCAGTCTTTAATCTGTTTCTGATAACTGTGACGATAACCACTAACTCTGGGCTTGTGATCTTTCGTTCTCTAACTTCATCCCAACACACCAGCGTTCTACACGCCCGGCCATACAATGCTTCAAAAGGAGTCATTTGAATGCTCTGTTGGTATTTGTTATTGTAGGCGAACTTGACGAGATGAAGTTGTTCTTCTCAGCTTCCTTTGAAATCTAACACGCAAGCTCGTAGCATATCTTCGAGGGTTTGGATTGTCCTCTCAGACTGGCCATCTGTCTAAAGATGATAAGTCGTACTGTATTGCAGCTTCGTTCCTAAGGTAGCCTGCAAGCTTTTCCAAAATGCAACTGTAAACCTTGTGTCTCGATCTGAGGTGATTGTCACTGGTACTCCGTGTAGGCGGACAATCTGACGGACGTACAACTCTGCGTGTCGATCTAAATCGAGATCTTTCTGTACTGCGATGAAATGAGCCGACTTGGTCAGTCTGTCGACTACTATCCAAGTGGAATCATTACCCTTCTGACTTTTCGATAAGCTTGTCACAAAATCCATTGTAATATGCTCACATTTCCACTCGAAAATCTCGAGAGGTTGCAAAAGTCCTCCTGGTTTACAGTGCTGAGCCTTTACTTGCTGTCACGTCAAACACTTGGCCACATGTTTAGTTATGTCTGCTTTCATACTGGACCACCAATAGTGTTGACACAAATTCCGCTACATTTTGTACTGCCAGGCTGTATGCTGTAACTGCTACGATGTGCTTCTGATAGGATTTCCTCTTTAAGTTATGCATCATCAGGTACACATAATCTTTCTTTGAATCTCAACGTTCCGTCTTCTAAAATGTAAAAATCCGGTTTTCTCTTTTCTACTTCCTCTTGTACAATTTTCGGAATATCTGGGTCGGTCGACTGAAGTGTCTTAATCCTCATCTGTAGTTTTGGTTCAATTCTGAGGGTGGCCATGAGATTTGAAAGGTGGCCTACCTCAATTTGAAAACCAAATCTCTAACTTTCTCGATCAAGGCCCATTCCTTGAGCAACATTTGTGTGACCGAGGACTTTCTACTCAATGCATCTGTGACTTTATTCGCCTTTCCCGGTGATACGAGATATCACAATCATTGTCCTTCAGGAGTTCCATCCAACGACGCTGTCTCATGTTCAATTCCTTTTGAGAGAACAGATACTTGAGACTCTGATGGTTTGTGAAAATCTGAAATCTTTCTCCACACAGATAATGTCTTCAAATCTTCAGAGCAAAGATAATCGCTGTGAGTTCTAAATCACGTTGGATAGTTTAGCTTGTGAGGTCTCAACTGACGAGACGCGTATGCAACAACTCTGCCATGTTGCATTAACACGCAACCCGCCCCTCTCCGAACGATGCATCATTGTAGATCTTGTATCTTCCAGACCGGATGGTATGGTCAGCACATGTGCGATTGTCGCCTTCCTCGCTTAAGTTCTTGTAAACTATTTTCGCACTTGTTTGTCCACACGAACTTCTCTTCCTTCTTTAACAAATGAGTCATAGATGACGACATTGTTGAAAACCCTTCCACGAACCGTCTGTAGTATCCTACTAACCCCGAAAACTTCCGATCTCTCGTCACCGTAGTCGGTCTTGGCCAATTACTTACTGCTTTAATCTTGCTTGGGTCCATAGCAATATCTACGATCTTCAACTCCGTCGTGTCAACTACGATTGCCAACTAACCTTGGCAACCCCCATCTAGTAATTGGGTTACCTCAACAAATGAAATCAAAGTAATCGAGGGTCCTCCTCGATTTTCAATAAATTCAAAACTACCTCTTGCCACCAAGTTAAACTGAATTGCTTCACAATAATAATCCATTATAGTAAGATGCTCTTCCTTTCTCCAACTTCATTCCATTAAATCGAAGTTCTACAATCTTAACGATACTTTCATTGCGCCACTCTAATAAATTATCCCAGAAACACTGCCCCTCCTGTTCGGTGCATAGCCCGGTTCATTCTTGTCCCCTTCACCATCCTAGAAGCCTGCCAGGAGCCGCTCTTTGTCCAGGCTCTCTAGCCTCGGCGATCACTCCCCGCCCTCATCGGACCGGGTTGTTACAGGCCCACCAGTCTTTGCCTGGTTCATCCCCGAGCTACCCATCTACAGAAGGGGTCCCGTTTCTATAGAGACTAACTCATAGAGGCATTGTCCGCTTTGGCTCGTCCCATACCAAGCCTCACAGTTTTACCCTTTGGTGCATGGTTAGGCACTATCCCGTGAGGTCACCCATCCTAGTAGTGCACTATCCTAAGCTTGCTTATCCTTCAAGTTTAGAGGCATCAATTGACTCCAATGTCCAATTTTAAATCGTTCAAAACCTCTTCTTTGTCCCACCTACCGGTCCTCAATTAGTCTCTGCATACTTAGACAACTCTACAAACTTTGCCTTGTAATCGATCCACGCACATTTAATTCTCGCAAGCCATTGGAACTCCGCCACCTTGACTCTCTCGCATCGTCTTCCAAGTACTTTCCATCGAAAGCCTCTACAAAAGGCACCAAGCTCCAAGATGTGCCTTCAGGAACACTCTTCCTGAGTGGTTTCACCACATACCGCGCTACCTGTGTGCTGGGATAAGCCGCCGAGGTGGCTCCATCTTTCTCTCCTCGAACACCAAAGATGGTGAAGGTTTTTCAACATCCATTAACGTGATCAGCCTGTGTGGTCGCCCATTACATCACTCAACCTCGATGGCTTATGTCTCGTGAATTGCTTTATCAACTTGTGCATTAGTCTCCTCCAATTACAATTTCAAGTTGGACTCGGCGGGTGTGTGGCTGTAGTAGCGACGCGGCTTCATTACTAACTTGTTGTCCCATCAAATTCCCAAAGACTCGGCGCCCGCACGATCGCATCTAATCCCAAGATCGTCGAGTGATCTTTTGCAAAGGTACTAACTGGCGATGCCCACTTTCTCACTCGCCGGCTTAAGCCTCGCGCTCTTCCTCGATTCACCGATCCTAGCGCGTCGACGCCTCCTCATTCTGGAGTGACGGACGCGGCGGACCTCCTGCTTAGTAGTCTTTTGATCCCGGATCACTCATCCTACGGGATCTCTACAGACCTCGGCTTCCTAATTCCATACCGAATTAGGGAAAATTGGAAGACCCACACCAAACAACTATCAATCGTTACACTCATGCATAAGCATATTAAAAGTCTTTCCTACTAACTATCCGCATGACTCATCGCATCTTATCACTCCAAACACCAACGAGGGCTGCGATACCCTAAATGGGGATGTCACGCCCCGAACCTCGAGCACGTACACAACCCCTCTCGTGGTCTATATGCAAATTTAACGGCATTAAGGAACTCGTCGCCGACCCTTTTCATTTTATTGCACATGCGGGAAGCAAATAACTAAATCCACGACAACACAACATGGATAGAAAAGTAAGACAACCGGTTTCAAATTAGATACACTTTCATAAACACCTCAAGCTTATACAAAATGTCTATCTCACAAGGACTACTAAGCCACCTATGCTCTCGACCCTTTCGCTTCAAGCTCCGGGTTCTTCACACTTTGGGGACACAGAAAATGTTAGCTCACTGGGGTGAGATCACATCTCGGCAAGTCAATCCCCTAAATCCAGATTAGGGAGAAGGGTACACTCAACATGCAATCTAATCCACTTTCTCACACTTTCTTAATACCGGTACTTTTCTACATGTTAGTGTCAATCAAATCATACATAAGATATCGAGATCATATATCATCGTAATACTTTTAACATGTATACATTATGTAAGGACATAAATGTCAACATAATTACGGGCCCCGATTACTAGACCAAACTATTATGGCACGTCCCCATACCGCACCACATAGTTCCGTCTCTTTAATTAGGTCCACCGACCACCCATTCATGTGTCACAAATGCCTCAATGCCTGAAATAACAGTCTTCCGATGACCGAAGTATCGTCTCGCTCGATCAATCACATTCTCACATACGGGTGCTTACAAACGATCTCCCGCCATTGCCACATGAACGCATTGCCGTAGAGGCGCGGACGCACGCCATCCCATCCCGGCCAGGTATTGTCCTCTTTGGGCCACCGGCGCGCGGACCGCCATCGGTCGGGTCACTCCTCAAGGCTTTGTTCTCGGCACGACAAAGCATGTGTGAAATGCGTTATTTTTCATGCGTGCATGCCATAAACAAGGTGTGCTCAACTCTTTGCATGACTTAAACCAGATGCCCACGATTCTCGAAATGAATGCTTAGGATGTACATATTAATGCAATCATACGAGCCCATCATTAGTAGACTAAGCGCGATGGTAAGCCCCATACGCACCGTGCGCTCCGTCTCTTAATTAGGGTCCCTAAATTTTCGATCGTCATGCGTTTCACAATTTCCATTCATTGGTTATGGCCAACTCCACAGATAATGGTCTTCCGGCATAACCGGGCATCGCCTCGCACCGTCGAGCGCGGCAACGTCTACATCTAGACGGCATTCGATTTGGAGCATCGGTCCAAAGTATCCACCGCAACCTGCATCCGTTGACTTGGGGCATTCCCAAGAGCATCGTCCGCCCCAAAGGCTTGCGACGGCATTTCATATCATTCATGCATTCATTCAATTTTCGGCCCGACACCGTGCATTGCACTCAAATACTTCAATTAAAATGGTGATCCCTGCCTATTTCCTTCATATTAGAAATGCATGATAAAATAATCGTGTGTGGGGACACGGTCAGGATCGAACCAGAAAAATTTGTGTCGTCCCTTTTAAAATTCCACGGTTTGATATAGTATTTAAAAAACACTTTCGGTGTCCAGAACGACACCCGGTATTTCCTAATTAAATACCAACAGTTTTCAATCACCATACAATTGCACAAACATCACCCAATTCATGCGAATGCCCATGCATTGGTGCATCCATTCACTTCATAAAATCAATACACATGAAATTAGACCACTTTTCATTCTCGGGTGAACAGTGCGCGTGAACAGTGTTTCGTGAACAGTGCCGCGTGAACAGTAACTCGTGAACAGTGCGTCATGAACAGTGAAATTCCAGAATTAATTAAATAATAAATTAAAGCCATAAGTCATCAAAACACTAATTAAAACAAGCAAAACATCAAGAACCAACCCAAACTAACATTGGTCCGAAATGGGCAGAAACCGGGCCTGCGCGCGTCTCCAAGTTTAAATCCATAAACCTAACCAATCGAGCTCAGAAAATTCCCAAATTTTAACATGTTGTAAAGAACACATAAACGAACATTTTCATGAAGACACTGGGGCCCAGATCCTTCTGTATTCGGCCCAGTAATTCACTCAACCCAGTACTAAAATCGGGTCCAGTTCCAGAGAGCTTAACTCATCAAAATCGGTTCGGTTTTGGGTCCCGAAATCTGGTCCGTTTGATTTGAAATTCGAGTATGTTAAACTAAAAGTTGTAACGGACAACTTTTGTGAAGAAACCGATTGGAAATACGACCTCTAAAGGTCAGTAACAGCCCTCGGAATCAGGACAGTCACGGTTTACAGAACTGTTCGAAATACTGTTTCAAGGATGACGTCATGAAAATCGTCATCTTTTTAAATTCTAAAAATTCTAAGAAAAATATATGTTGTTATTTAGTATGTCTAAAACATTTCTTCAGAAGGAAATTGCTTCAAAATCGCAACACATAGTCGTCTGGAAAATTAGCAAAACACGCATGTCCAGGAAACTGTTTCAAGAACCAGCTTCTGTGCTTGGTCGAATCTTCATCCATGGTGGTTTTCTTGCCTTCTAAACCACAACCAAGCTTTTCTATGGCTAACCTAACCTCTCTAACCAACATCCATCCATATATAACGTCATCTACATCTTTCATCTACATAGAAACCCCTAATTCATGTACTCAGCCCCTAATCCAAAGTTAGGAGACAACTTACCCAATTTGTGTATTGAAGAACTCCCGGCGACGGCGACTAGGTCACAACTCCAGGAGATGCCAGGACACCTCAGTATGGCCCTACACAGGCCGGGTGGCTCTCAGCCTACTGCTGAGAAGTCGGTTCCAGCAGCCAAGTTGGACCGGTTGCTGCACCAGATTTGGCGTAACCAAACAGAGGACTGCTCTGTTTTCTTGGCTGCTGTTTTGGAAGCAAAGCATAAAAGAAACTAAAGAGGAAAAGAGAAGAAGAAGAGGGAAATGGGAGTGGGGTTGTCGAGAGGAGGAAGGGGGAAAAAGAGAAGGAAAGAATAAAGTAATGGAGGGGAAGTTGTAGGGAAAATGGCAGGGAAATTGCAGCGAAGGATTGGCGTAAGTGAGGGGGTGGAAAAGTGGGAGAGAGAAAAGAAAAGAGAGGGAGAGGAAATTGCGTAGGAAGGAGGGGGAAACGTGAAGGAGGGGAGGAAGAGGGAGAGAGAGAAAAAAGAATAATATTAATATTGTTATCATTTTTTTCTTTTTCTTCCAATCTCTGATTTTTCATCCGATAATTTCTTTTTTTCGAAATTTCGGGCTCGCCGCTAATTCGACGGACAATGAGACGATGTCCACTAATTAAATATGGAAACCCTCGAAAATTCAACACTCAAAATAGGCCTAAATTTCAGGATGTCACAAGATCTTTTTCAAGTTAGAAGTTAAGCATAAACCATATCTGATTTCCTTTACAAATAAAACAGTAATCTATGATAATTTATGAGATCGTAGTCCTGGATGATAGTTCCTTATCGTCTAACAAATATATGTTATTGTAATCAAATTAATTCTTGGAAATCCCGCCAGACTTGAATTATAAGTATTTACTGTTAAAGCACAGCATTGCTTTGATCTTTCCCCACCATTTTCCACTTTACTTTCATTCTTATTTATTTTCTAATATTAGCCCCAGATGTGGAATGTCAAAGTATTATTAGATCGATCATGGGAATGATTTCTTCGGTATTGTATCTACTATGTCTTAGGTATTGAATTTGGTTTCCAAGAGATGCCTTTGGGAGGAGCCGCTTTGGATTTGACTGGAGTTCCATTGCCAGATGAGACACTATCAGCAGCTCAGCAATCTGATGCAGTTCTTCTTGGAGCAATTGAGGGTAATTTTCGTCCATGTGATCTTTCCTATTAACTATACTATTCCCACCTTCTATCATAAATATTTTTCATTTTCTTGCATCATACTAAGGTATAAGTGGGACAATAACGAAAAACATTTGAAGCCAGAAACTGGGCTGCTTCAATTAAGAGAAGGTCTTAAAGTATTTGCAAACTTACGGCCAGCAACTGTATTACCTCAGGTTGTTTTTGGACCACTTTCTTAATTGCCTGATTTCATGATCGAAAGGGTTGAAAAGTCAAAAAAAGGGAGGCTGAGGGAGAGAACTGTGGAACCTTCGTGGGTTTTAAAAAGAGAGAAAGAGGGAGAGAAGGAGAAGAGATCGGCAGAAGCAGGGCAGAAACGAAAAACAGGGGAGAAGAGAGAAAGAAAAGAAAAGAAAAAGGAAAAAGGGGAAAAATTTTGGCGCACTCGTGATCCGAACGCCTCATCAAGCCGACTCAAGTGTGTTTTGCAACGCCGGTAAGGAATCGAAGCTTTTAATCACCTACTTCAAGCAATCGCCGCAATTAGGGCTCGAAATTCGGTTTTCTTGGATATTTGTGTGGCGAAGCCCGATTTTTGAGTCGTTAAGCTGTATATTTTTATAGAAATGGTACTTTGGGACGTTGTGAAGCTATAGCATCTTACGGATCGTGATTTGAGCTTGTGGTTTGTCCGGAACGGAATTTTGAAGTTGGGGACGCAATCTGGTACTGTAGCGGCAGTAGCTTCGAGCCTCTTTTGTTGTTGTTTTCGGTTCTGTTTTGGGGCAGCTGAGTTGGGGTTGTTGTTGTACGTTAAAAGAGCTTTCTAAAGACTGCAAGATGGCTTGAAACGGAAATTTGTGGAGGGAGTTATGGCGTGACGAAGTTGGCGCATGGACCGCGCCTAGCTGAAATTGTTGGGTTTCTGCTTTTTGTGTGCTTTTGTGGCGCGTAGGTGTCGTTTTATCGACTATTAGGCCTAGTTTAGGCGAGTCGTTGTAAGAATATTCCTTTTTACTCGGCCTTTTGATATATTTTTTTTTCCGGTTAATTGTTAGGAATCCGAGTGCGTGGTTCGAGTGAGCGTCCTATTTGATTTTTGGCTTTTCCCTGGTGAGTGACACTATTTCTTCTTTGTATTTTAAACTCATGTTTTGAGAAACATGGTGAATTATATACTTTATGAGTTGATAAAATGCATCTTTTGTTGCATAAAACAGGATTGAGCTATTACTGCCATATTTGTTGTTTGAAATGAGTTATATTTCGATTTCTATTGAAATGGTTGTTTGAAAATAGTTTGTGAAATTCTTTATGAAAGAATCGAAAAATGCTTTGATATTTATTTATCAAATTTCGAGTTGTGACATGACTTCCTTTCTAATGTTGGATTACTGGATATTGTGATTTGTGGTTGGTGCTCAATGTCTCTGTGGACCCTAAGGGGTGTGGGTATGCGCATACTTAATCTAGGATATCCTTGTGGGCCGAGCCATCGGCTAATAATAGGTGGAGACCTTGCCAAGGGGGAATCTTGGTCGTTTTGTCACGGGCGTTACGCGTGACCATGGTTAGACATTTGAGCATGAATTGGTCAATGGAGTAGACCATTGACGTGTGATTCGAGTTTAGTTGATGGAATGGACCATCGATGTGATTTGATGAGATTAATCAATGGAATAGACCATTGATACGTGTTTTATGAGATCGACTAATGGACTCGACCATTGGTACTTTCGGTATTTGAGTTGTATTTGTGTTTTAAAATGTGCATAGTGATTTCTCGATCCGCTTAGAAGAAATGTGTTACTCACTCGAGCCGTGGTAGCTCACTCCTCTCATCTACTTGCTTTTCAGGTTCTTCAGCGAGTCGCGAGTAGGCGTGAGCGTTCGTTCGGGGAGGACTTTTTTGGTGGAAATTTTTGGGTATGACTTGTGCATAGTTATAAGGTTTATGTTTTGATCTTTTGTGGATTATAGATATATTCTGATATTGTAACCAAATACCCTTTTTTGTTATATATATATATGGATGTATATATATTGTTTTTGGGTTGAATTTTGGTTATGTTGAGGCTGCGTCCTTTGGTAAAAGGACGGCCGTGTCATGCTTCTTTTTCTTGTGAATCGGGGTGTGACATTTATACTTAAAATTAAGGGACTTGGAAGTCTCTAAGATGATTTATCGAACCAATCATTCAGGAAGATTACTTGATGCTGTCCTGTCGTGAAGTTTCATGCTTTTGAGATAGTAACCTCTCTGCTTGGTGCAATCCTATATTGAGATTATTGTTGCTTCAATGTCAGTTTTTGTCTAAGCTGCGGAACTTTAGATGCAAGTGAATTTGGGCATTTCCATATGACCTTGAAACAGGAAGCAGACTTTGTCTCTCTAAAAGTTGTCTTTTTTTTTTTTTTTTGTTTCTTTCTTTCTCTGCAGACTTTGTCTCTCTAAAACTCAAGTTGTCTCTTTTTGTCTTTTGTTTTGTTTTGTTTTTTTTTTGTTTTGTTTCTTTCTTTCTCTCTTCCTTTTTGTTTATCTTATTTCTTCCTTTCTGATAGGCCAGATGTTGACTGTCACAAACATACTAAATACTGTCTCATCAGCTTCCTATGTTAGGTCATTCACTAAGTTATAATGCACAAAATCTTGGAGAGTAGTTTGAACTTGTTCCTTCATTTGAATGTCTAGGCATCAATGCTTTGGCGGAGAAGAGTCACTGCAATTGCCCTTGAATACCCTGATGTTGAACTTACCCATATGTATGTAGACAATGCCGCAATGCAGCTCGTTCGTAATCCAAAGCAGGTACGCTCTTCATGAACACTGTTTCTTCTCTCTCTGAGAAGACATCAGTTTGCCAGTGTGAGACCAGTTGTCATGATAACTCATAAATGATGCAGTTTGATACAATTGTAACAAACAATATATTTGGTGATATATTGTCTGATGAGGCTTCAATGATTACTGGAAGTATTGGGATGCTTCCATCAGCAAGTCTTGGCGAGAAGGTAAGAAGCTTGTCGATGTTTCTTGGTTTTAATTTTAATTTTTTTTTTGTTGGAAAAGTCTAATTTTGGACCAACTTTAATTCAAAAACTATACTGTTGAAACAGGGGCCTGGACTTTTTGAACCTATTCATGGGTCTGCTCCTGATATTGCTGGACAGGTTAAGTCTGAAAGCATGAACATGTTTTCCAAGGTAAAACAGAGAAGAATGTATTTATTCAGTTCTCTAATTCGTTGTACAGGATAAGGCAAACCCGTTGGCGACTGTGTTAAGTACTGCCATGCTTTTGAAGTATGGACTGGGGGAGAAAGATGCAGCTGAGCGAATAGAAGCTGCTGTGCTTGATACTCTCAATAGAGGCTTCAGGACTGGTGACATATACTCTGATGGCAATGTATGTGCTTTTCTTTCATTTCTGCAGTATGCAAGTTATTTCTCTCTTGGCGACTTCCTTGAAAATTCATTGACATATTATTGATTCATTTATACTTGGTGAATGTTCTCGAGTTGTCGACAGAATCCAAGGCACGCAAAAGTGTGTGCCCTACAACCTTTTTTTTTTTTTTTTTTTTTTCTTCTTCGGGGGGGGGGGTGGCGGGGAGAAAGAATTTTGACTGAAACTGGGAGAATGGATTCAATAAGCTCTCTCTCATGCCTTCCAATAAGGATATTAGATCCGAGGGGCCTTATTGTCATGCTTGAGTGGAAGGAGTCGGTTTGGCTACATACTTGGTGAAATAGCTCCATATAAAATTGACTTACAGAAGTTCTTGACCTTTTTGGCACTGTGTCGATTTGAAAAGGTTATATTTAGCAGATGATGGAATCTGCACATAATTTGGGTGACGGCTTTAAAATTTCATGGATGTGCTTTTCCTGTATGCTCACTGCCTACTGGATGTTTTCTGTTCAGAATAGATGATCTGCACGATTATTTACTGTCGTGACTTGATTAGTTGTGAGTCGTCTAACGCTTGCATATGCAGACATTGGTGGGATGCAAACAAATGGGTGAAGAGGTACTGAAGTCAGTGGAGTCTGAAATTCTGGCCCCACTATAACTATGAATATTTCATAATTACAAAGATCGCGAAGATGGTAGCAAGAGAAGTTGGTGCTGTGAAAGATCGGCTAGATGTCTACTTGGTTACGGCATTGACTATTTCATCTTTTTCAGATTGAGACCCTATATCGAAGAGTTTACCATTTCATGGTAATGTTGCTATCATTCAGATCGTGAGGACAATCCATCCATTTACCCAGGCTTTGTCAATTTGTAATACTGAAACTAAATAAGACTAATTTGAAATGACAGAACGTGAGATTTTCGTTCTTTATGTTTATTTTGGAATCTCCACTGGGCCGAGGGAGTCTTAACATATGAATGAACATGAGACTGGAGATAGCAGGATCATTGAGGAAATTCAAAATAAACTCGAGCGCAAGGATACAAGTTCAATATTAAATATGAGTAATGCTACAGGAGTGCTATACTAAGAGAATCTACCAAATTTGATTCACCAAATATTTCTTTGGGCTTGTATGGATTGTGATGTAAATCCACACCTCATGCCATGCATTCACTTCTCTAAACGACCATCTTGTATCGCATCAAAATACCAAATTGTTAGTTTGCCTTTTCAATACGTGTAGCATTACTCACCAAACGTATAGCTCAGACCACGAAGGCCAGAACAACTTTCTGAATCAGCTACCCTTCTCAAAGTTCCAAATACTCATTTACTTCGAGGGTAATCTACACAACTTCGTGCTTCTGCTCTTTAGGCATGATATAAACTCACAGGAAATCATTTATTCTCCTAGATCTCGAGTCACATGTTTAAGCATCGAGCTCTCATCCCAGCAGTCTGCAGACATTCAGGAGCGGATCATCATTGAGGTGCAAAACCGGCATTTCAATTGGTGGATCGATCTGGTATATTTACAATGGAGATGCTACAATCGCTCCTGAAGCACAGCTACTGCACTTATCTGCAGCAAATACGCAAAGCTTCATGTTATCTACTCACTGAGATTAACATCACATGGTAACAAGGCATATTTAGCCCAACGTCACTAGAAAACACTATTTCATTAGCGATTCGCTTTTTGGTACACCGGCGATTTGGTTTGTTGAAATGAGCATTCTCAAACGTTTCAATGCAATAATCAGATTACATGCAGAGTACATGTTTTATATATTATAATAATTCTTGTTTGGATGTGAAACCTATTAACCTAGATATGTTACAAATAAATTATATTATCTCTATTAATATTTAATATAACTAAAAATAATAATAATGTCTTATCCTAACTCTCATGATCAAAAGAAGCCTTCTCCTGTCGTACCACATTTTTGACAAGGGACATTCCGCATTACCATTTTCATTCCACCGGAGCAATCCATGCTCCACGTAACCTATCTTTAGCATGGTGTTTGTAAGCTTCGACCATCAAGAACCTTCCTCTGATTTTGGTGCCAGCTCTGCCCTAGGCTTCGGGGAAAGACCTTTCTCAAGCATCTCCTCATCATACTTTCGAGCCATATCCATCATACCTTTGTCCACCAAAGCATCGATCAAAGCATTGTATGCGGATTCATCGGGGCTAGCTCCTAGTTCTTCCATCTTATTCCATAACATTAAGACAGGCCTGAGAAATCCCCACCTCCCAAACTTCCTCATGAGCATCACATATGTGTCCATCCTAGGATCGATCCCGCTCCCGATCATCCTATCAAACAATCTTAGTATCTCTCTAGGCTTCTCCAAAGACCCAAAAACGCAGTTATATGTAACCACATTCGGCTTACAACCCCTCTTGCGCATTTCATCGAGCATCTCATACGCATCCCGGACCCTGCCTTTCTCACACAAGAGCTTGATGATGATGTTGTATGTCACCACACTGGGCTCATAACCCAATTCTCTCATCTCCCTACACAACCGAATGGCAAAGTCCACGCCCTCCGAGAGCCCGATGGCGCGAATGACCGTGTTATATGCCACAACATCGAGCTTAATCCCCTTCCTCTTCATCTCCTTGTAAAGCTTCACAGCCTTCCATGGCCTACGTCGCCTGCACTGAATGTCCATGTAAATCGAGTACGAATGCAAGTCCTTCTTAATGCCCTGTTTGTCCATCTCTTCCCAAAACTCCCTGCACTTGCTCCACCACCCAATCTTGAACCACCCGCGAAGAATCATGTTACAAATCCTCGTCTTATCGACATCGAAACCCAAATCTCCCTTCTCGTCCTTGCCGAAGCAGAGTTCGTGAGCTTCCAGCACATGCCTGTACTCACACAGCGCGTCCACGAAATTATAGTACCCCGTCTCGTCCTTCAGACCGAACTCATCGAGCCTCGTCTTGGCGGCTTCATCGACCAGATGGGCACTTAACATGATCCGGAAGGTGAACGAACGAGGGGATCGTCTCGCATCCGGTCGATCAAGCCCCAGGAGAGGTCGAATTCGAAGAACTTACCCAAAATGTCGATCATGCGGTTGTAGGTGTCGGTGGTGTGCCGGAAGCGGCGCTGCCGCGCGGCCCAGTCGAAGAAGTCGAGGGCTTTCTTCCAGTCGTTGGCGTAGCCGGCGAGGGCGTCGCAGACGGAGGCGGGCGACAGGTCTGGGGGCCCGAGGTGGGCGGCGGAGACGAGGAGAGGGAGAAGCTGCGGAGGAGGAGGAGCTTGGCGCGACGGAGGAGGAGGGAGGGCGGGGTGGAAAGCGTTCGGATCATTCTTTCCCTTTGCTGGAACTGAAGCGAAAGCTTGTTTTCCTTTAAATTTTCCTTTAAATGGAGAGCTCTTATAAGTACAGTTTACTGATTTCCTTGCTGAATTGATTTTAGAACATGACCTCACAAGGCTAACATTGAAATTAAGACAGACATTGTCTCCCATCGTAATGAAAGCTGTAAGATGTTTGCTATAACTTGGATTTCCTTAACATTATTAGCGTTTTGGGTTTGAAAATATGCTCGGAATCATTGCCTAAATCAATCATTTTGGTAGGTCGGTAATAAGTTCCTAAATGACCTCACCGCTGAGAAATCTATCGAAATGAGATAGTTTAGCACTCGGTCAAATGATTTGCAATTGCAATTGTGATGCTTACATAAAAGCACGAGGAAAAAATTAACTTCAGGCGAAAGGAGAGAACTCTTTAGACAGAAGATGAAGTTGTTCTTACTATATCGAATTTTCCTTTTGTCATCCATAGACAAGATATTAAAAAGCTACGCTGAAAAGGTGATGGACATTCTGGTAAAAAGAAGTTTTAAAAACCTATCATTCTAGTTATCATATAAATGCTTCTTGAAACCCGAGCGAGCTTCCATTTAGTTACGTCGTGTTTAAGTTATACTACTTATACGACATACTCCTTCTCAGCCTTTTAAAGTTTTACTTTCCAAATCTCTTGATTTTTCAAAAGATTCAAATTTTTCAAACTTTCTTTTGTTGTCCAATTGACTCGATTTTTTTTGTCAATGGAAACCTTGTAGATTGACTCAGTAAGAGGCAATCGGATAATATAATTTGTATATATAAGTGTGCGTGGGATTTATTTAAGCCAAAGACTGAGTGAGATAGCGAGGGAGAGAGAGTGTAACGCTCGACTGCAAAGTTGTCAAATGTCATTTCTCCACAGAGAGAGAGAGAGAGGGGGGGCAATGCCATGCTCGATACAGTCTATAGAGTCATGCCATTCGACGTGGCCGCACATAACTCTCGGGAGTAGCCTCGAGCTATCTTAAACCACCATTCTTCCCTCTCGATCTCCTCATTCGAGCTCAGCTCACATTGCGGCTCCGTGTAGAGAGATGTCATGTCTCGATGAAGCGACACGATCCAGAGGTTTTTTGAATGAAGGTCGTAATCAATCTATCTCTCGAAATCTTAGGATTTTCTTGAGTATTCTAGGCCATGCTTTATATGCTAATTGTATAACATGGTAATAAATACAGGTAGATGATAATTGGGGAGATGCAATCTCCACCATTAAATCGAGAGGAAATCTATGGCTACAATTAACATTGTATTTGTATATATAAGGGCCTCCTGTTTTATTTGTATATCATTTACAAGTGCAATACATTCTGTGTCTAGAGTTTAAGAAATGAGGCTGACTTGAGAAGACTTTTGCACCGAGACGTAGCTCCTGAACTTCGATAACAATTTTTCTGATAATTTCAATAACAAATTTTCCGGTGCGTTCTTCCAATTCTCCTCCTTTCTTATCATCTGTTGATTGTTTGTTCGCATTATTATTATTATTATTTTCTGAAATTGGCATATGATTCCTACCAATAGCCGCGCGGTTCGACCTGCCGGGGGGGTTTTCCTAGGGTTTTGGAGTCATGTGGAACGACGCTGGCAACGGCCAGATTGCCCCGCCGGGGAACAGCGACCCCTCCACGATCACTCTGCCGCCCGCACCACAGCCATCGTACACCGTCCTGCCCTCGCCGACCGAGGCCGAGGCCAGACTCGAGGAGAAGGCGCGGAAATGGATGCAGCTCAACACGAAGCGGTACGGGGACAAGAGGAAGTTCGGGTTCGTGGAGCCGCAGAAGGAAGACATGCCTCCCGAGCACGTCAGGAAGATTATTCGGTGTGTTCTCTTCTATATTTATTTTCCTCGATATATACTATACTTTTTCGTTGTTTTGGTGGAATTTTGTTCTTATAAGCCACGTGTTCCATTGATGATTTTTGTCCTCGAAAGTTGGCGGTCCTTTGGTGGGGCGTGCGATTTTTGGGGGGTTTTCTGGGAATGATCGCTATCATTTCATTATTTGCAATAAGGATAATTATGTTTCACTGTTAAATTGCTAAAAAGAGAGGAGAGATGAGACTAAAACTTCATCTTACATACTGAACAACCAAGTCTTTTACAAAAGACAAAATATATCACGTAAAACACACCATAACTGTCCATGTTCTGCATAAAGCACTTGCCCCACTAACACCTACAAAATAGGATAACCAACACACATGACTCCACTAACTCTAATAACTGAAAAACCAAATCAGCAAAACGTGCAATAAGGATAATTATGTTTCACGATGCTTTACTTGCGAATCATGTCATTTCTAAGACGGCCTTCAAGTTTGATATGGTGGGTCCATTTGGGGGCGATGGAGATGATTTCGCGTTTCACTACAAGACCATACTAGGGAAAAGCTTCAAAGAATGATAAAATGACAATGTCATTGTTAGCATGATGCGTGGCGTTCTATTTAAGAATATATTTTGGGAGCTACTTTCGTGTCAAATCAAGATATTGACTTAAAATTTGGCTCTAGCTTTGGTTCAATCTCATTGAAAAATATATTGCTGAGAGGCATTTTGCAATTGTGGCAGGGACCATGGGGACATGTGCTCTAAAAAATATCGCCATGATAAACGTGTATACCTCGGAGCTTTGAAGTTCGTTCCTCATGCAGTTTATAAGCTCCTGGAGAACATGCCCATGCCATGGGAGCAGGTAGTGTTATTTCTCCTCACTGCCTAAAAATAGTTTAGCGAAGTTCGAGTCTTCATGGTTCCTAGGTCGGTTTAAATTTTCACTGTTCGTGTCGGTGCAGGTTCGCGACGTGAAGGTTTTATACCATATCACGGGGGCAATAACATTCGTCAACGAAATACCTAGGGTTGTCGAGCCCATCTATTTAGCTCAGGCATGTCTTCATTGTAATATGTTGTTCTATTATTTTCCAGGTTCTTCTCCTGCACTAATTGGTAGGGTTTTCGACTGTTGTTTATTTCGTATCTTGTACGCGGCACCTTTTCCCCGGTGGTACTTTTACATTCGACGGAACATGACCATTTTTTTTTTTTCTTTTTGAGTTAGAATGTTTACTTCTCACTGTTAAAAATCGCTGGCGTGTAATTTTGCTCACGCATATTTTGGACTAATTGTTCAGTGGGGTACAATGTGGATCATGATGCGAAGGGAGAAAAGGGATAGAAGGCAGTTCAAGAGAATGCGGTTTCCACCTTTTGATGATGAGGAACCTCCCCTGGATTACGCCGATAATCTAATGGATGTCGATCCTCTGGAACCGATTCAGTTAGAGTTGGATGAAGAAGAAGATTCGGCTGTTTGTGCTTGGTTTTATGACCATAAGCCTCTTGTGAAAACAAAGCTTGTGAATGGTCCGAGTTATAGGAAGTGGCATCTTTCTCTGCCAATTATGGCCACCCTCCATCGGCTAGCGGGGCAACTTCTTTCTGATTTGATCGACCGCAACTACTTTTATCTGTTTGATATGGAGTCCTTCTTCACTGCGAAAGCGCTGAACATGTGCATACCAGGTACGGCTTCACGCGCTGAGCTTGAGGATTTCTGTCTTTGCAACCTTTTTATTTCTCTGCAGAACAGTTTAGTTTACTCATTTAGTGCTATGGACAACGATGAAGAAATTAATTATGGGATCCTACGTCGCTCTTTCTTTGATTCGACACAATTGATGGGTACCTTGTGGAAGTTGGAGGTGGCATACAGTCGAAACATGGTGTGTTTAGATATATCTTTCAATAAGAGATGCTCTATGGGGCCGATTGAGGATGTCTCTGGGGAGGTTCATTTTCATTGTCTGAGAGTTTTAAGTTATTTTCTTGCTGTGTATGAAACCAACCGTCTCTTGCGTAGCTCATTGGGTGTTTGAAGCTTGGGAATCAAGATTTTTTTACTGCTTTTTTATTTGAAGATTCTTTCACTATGCCTTTAATAGAATTAGCGAGAATATCAGCCATGCCTGAATAAATGTTCGTTCAATTTCTCAAGCTGTAGCCACTTTTTGCTCTTCAGTGCTCTATTTTATACTGTGGATGCAATACTCCCTTAGAGTATTTAAGTTAAAGTTCAAGTTTTGACAGTCTCCACTCTTGCAGGAGGTCCTAAGTTTGAGCCACTCTACCGGGATATGGAAAAGGGAGATGAGGATTGGAATGAGTTCAATGACATCAACAAACTCATTATTCGATCTCCTCTTAGGACAGAATACAGGATTGCATTTCCACATCTTTACAACAATAGGCCTCGGAAAGTAAAGCTTTGTGTATACCATACTCCCATGGTCATGTATGTAAAGACTGAGGATCCCGATTTACCGGCCTTCTATTATGATCCTTTGATTCATCCTATTGCCAGCATTAGCAAGGACCGGCGTGAGAAAAAGGCATATGATGATGAGGATGAGGAAAATTTCTCCTTGCCCCAAGGCATTGAACCTCTGCTGAATGATACCCAGCTTTATACCGACACCACAGCTGCAGGAATCTCGTTGTTATTTGCCCCACGCCCTTTCGACACAAGATCTGGGCACATGCGACGGGCTGAAGATATACCCCTTGTGTCAGAGTGGTACAAGGAGCACTGGTAATGTCTTCATCGTTTTGGAGAATACTTTTGATGTTTGATTCTCTTACATCTAGCATGGGAATCTAAATCCGTGTGATTTTTATTTTATGTACAGTCCTCCAACATATCCCGTGAAAGTTCGAGTCAGCTATCAAAAATTGTTGAAATGTTTCGTCTTGAATGAGCTACATCATCGACCTCCTAAGGCTCAGAAGAAGAAGCATTTGTTCCGGTCTCTTCAGGCAACCAAATTTTTTCAGACTACTGAGCTGGATTGGGTGGAGGCGGGCCTGCAAGTATGTAAACAGGGCTACAACATGTTGAATCTGTTGATACACAGGAAGAATTTGAACTACCTTCACCTCGACTACAATTTCAATCTTAAGCCAGTGAAGACCCTCACGACAAAAGAAAGGAAGAAATCACGATTCGGCAATGCATTTCATCTCTGTCGTGAGATTCTGCGTCTTACAAAGCTTGTGGTCGATGCCAATGTCCAGTTCAGACTAGGAAACGTGGATGCGTTCCAATTGTCTGATGGTTTACAGTATACATTTTCACACGTTGGACAGTTGACTGGCATGTATCGATATAAGTATCGACTGATGAGGCAGATTAGAATGTGTAAAGACCTGAAGCACTTAATTTACTATCGCTTCAATACAGGGCCCGTGGGAAAGGGACCTGGATGCGGTTTCTGGGCACCAATGTGGAGGGTGTGGCTGTTCTTTCTGCGTGGTATAGTACCTTTGCTTGAAAGGTGGTTAGGGAACTTATTGGCGCGTCAATTTGAAGGACGCCATTCAAAAGGGGTCGCTAAGACCATAACAAAGCAACGGGTGGAAAGTCATTTTGATCTGGAGCTTCGAGCTGCTGTTATGCATGATGTTCTTGATGCCATGCCAGGTAATGACATGATTATTCACCAATTATCGTATTGTTACATATCTGTGTCCACTCTTTTTGATTTGTTGTTTCATGGCTGGATTATCTACCTTTCAGTGTGTCTAACATGTGATTCTTAATTTGTTGTATTGCAGAGGGCATTAAGCACAATAAAGCGAGGACCATTTTGCAGCATCTTAGTGAAGCATGGCGCTGTTGGAAAGCCAATATTCCTTGGAAGGTACTGGGTGTGGGAAACTGTTATTTTTCGATTTATAAATTGAAATTATATTGAAATGAAGCAGTGTGCAATTCTCTTTTATCTTTTTTTTTTTTTTTTTTTATATATAGGCTCGCGCCTTGCTTTATCTTATGCTTTTCACGCCTCATCTTGATCATCCACAGGTTCCTGGTCTTCCAGTTCCCATTGAAAACATGATTCTTCGTTATGTTAAATCGAAAGCTGATTGGTGGACAAACGTTGCGCATTATAATCGTGAGCGCATAAGAAGAGGTGCAACAGTTGATAAGACTGTTTGTCGGAAAAATCTTGGAAGATTGACTCGCCTCTGGTTTAAGGCTGAGCAGGTATGTTTTTGCGTTGTAATTCCTGTTGATGGTTACTTGGCGTTACTTCCATTGTTTGTGGTTGCACTTTTCCACTTGCAAATCAATCTTATGATCTATTTTTGCCGCTACAGGAACGACAACATAATTATCTGAAAGATGGGCCATCCATCACACCGGAAGAAGCTGTGGCAATTTATACTACGACTGTGCACTGGTTGGAATCAAGAAAGTTCTCTCCCATTCCTTTCCCTCCGTTGTCATACAAGCATGATACGAAGCTGCTTATTTTGGCTCTAGAGAGGCTAAAGGAATCTTACAGTGTTGCCGTGAGATTGAATCAGTTGCAGAGGGAGGAGTTGGGTCTCATTGAACAAGCATATGATAATCCTCATGAAGCTTTGTCACGTATAAAGCGTCACTTGCTTACACAACACGCCTTTAGAGAGGTAAATTTTTCACGACATCATAGGCTGGTTTGATCATATTATCCGCCATTTTGCTTGGCTTTGACTGAATTTTTCTTTTGCAGGTGGGCATTGTGTTTGTGGACCTGTATAGTTATTTGATTCCTGTATATGAAATAGAGCCTCTTGAGAAGATCACTGATGCATATCTTGACCAGTATCTGTGGTATGAAGGTGATAAACGTCATCTGTTTCCCAACTGGATTAAACCTGCAGATTCAGAACCACCTCCGCTCTTAGTTTATAAGTGGTGTCAGGGTATAAATAACTTACAGGCAATATGGGATACGAGTGAGGGGCAGTGTGTAGTCATGCTTCAAACCAAGTTTGAGAAGTTCTTTGAAAAGATTGACTTGCATTTCTTAAATCGGTAATCTTCTGCAGTCTTTTGTCTGTGATGTCATTTGGATCCCTGTGCTTTAACTAACGTGGTTTTTGTGAAATGCTGCAGGCTTCTTCGCTTAATTCTCGATCACCACATTGCTGATTATATAACTGAGAAAAGCAATGTTGTCCTTTCTTACAAGGATATGAGCCATACAAACTCTTATGGTTTTATAAGGGGACTGCAGTTTGCTTCTTTTGTTGTCCAGTTTTATGGACTTGTGTTGGATCTACTGCTTCTGGGATTGACTCGAGCCAGTGAGATTGCTGGTCCACCCCGGATGCCAAATGAGTTCATTACTTATTGGGACACAAAAGTTGAGACCAGACATCCCATTCGATTGTATTCTCGCTACATAGACAAAGTTCATATCCTGTTTAGATTCACTCACGATGAGGCCCGTGACCTTATCCAGCGGTACCTTACTGAACATCCTGACCCCAATAACGAAAACATGGTCGGATACAATAACAAGAAATGCTGGCCGAGAGATGCAAGGATGAGGCTTATGAAACATGATGGTAACGAATTCATCATGATTTACAACTATCCATCTGTTTGTATTCTGTGTAGATAATAATTACTAAGACTGATTTTGGACTCTTTTTTTCAAGTTAATCTTGGGAGAAGTGTTTTCTGGGACATGAAGAACCGTCTTCCTAGAAGTCTTACAACCTTGGAGTGGGAGAACAGTTTTGTTTCTGCTTACAGCAAGGACAATCCCAACTTGCTATTCAGCATGTATGTATTTCTAAAATTTACCTTCAGATTGAATTAGAGTTGATTCCTACTTGTTTCCAACTAACAAATCATTTGATGCTTTTCTCGGTGATGCTTAGGTGTGGCTTTGAAGTCCGCATACTGCCGAAGATAAGAATGACGCAGGAAGCATTTAGCAATGCCAGGGATGGCGTTTGGAGTTTGCAAAATGAGCAGACCAAAGAACGGACAGCAGTTGCTTTTTTGCGGGTTGATGATGAACATATGAAAGTTTTCGAGAATCGTGTGAGGCAAATTCTGATGTCCTCTGGATCGACGACATTCACCAAGATTGTTAACAAATGGAATACTGCCCTCATAGGTACTTTTCGTTGGTTAAAACCCTTTCTTCATTTTCAGTAATCGATTATTGTTAATGGGAATGTTACTATGTTCTCCTTTAATGTATCATGCAGGACTCATGACATACTTCCGCGAAGCTACTGTGCATACACAAGAGCTTTTGGATTTGTTGGTCAAATGCGAGAACAAAATCCAGACGCGTATCAAGATCGGATTGAATTCTAAAATGCCTAGCAGGTAATTGTTTTATCATCTGACAAGTTAGCAAAAAATTGCTCTTTGCCAATTTGACTTCTAATTCTCCACTTTCATTCAGGTTTCCTCCGGTCATTTTTTACACCCCGAAGGAAATTGGAGGTCTTGGTATGCTGTCAATGGGTCATATATTGATTCCACAAAGCGATCTTCGATACAGCAAGCAAACTGATATTGGTGTAACCCATTTTAGAAGTGGAATGAGTCATGAGGAGGATCAACTGATACCGAATCTTTATCGCTACATACAGGTATGGCATGATTTATGCCCTCTGTAATTACTTTGAGCTGGATGAAGTAATAAGCTGTGCGTTTTCTAATTCTTGAGGCGATGCTAAATTTTTCACAGCCATGGGAAAGTGAGTTCATTGATTCACGGCGAGTATGGGCTGAATATGCTTTGAAGAGGCAAGAAGCTCTGGCACAAAACAGGCGTTTAACGTTGGAGGATTTGGAGGCGAGTGTTAGAATTTGTTGCTCCCTATATGTTTATCTTTTTTGTTTATAGTCTTTAAGTTGAGTAGGTGAATTGAACATCTGATTTTTCTTTTTGATTGTTATGCTTATACAAATTTCCTGCCTTTTCTCTTAGGACTCATGGGACAGGGGGATACCACGTATAAATACTCTGTTTCAGAAGGATAGACATACGCTTGCGTATGACAAAGGATGGAGGGTACGGACTGATTTCAAGCAGTACCAGGTCCTCAAACAAAACCCTTTTTGGTGGACACACCAAAGGCACGATGGTAAACTTTGGAACTTGAATAACTATCGGACTGATGTTATCCAAGCTCTTGGAGGTGTTGAAGGGATCCTGGAGCACACCTTATTCAAAGGAACATAGTGAGTTTGGAGATTACTGTTCCATTGGCTTATTTCTTTATTCTTTCTCAAGGAGCATAATAGTCCAATGGAAAATTTTGATGCCCGTGACTGAAATTGGGGCTTGCATATATTATTTCCATCTATTTTCTGACCAATTGATTTGTTGGTGTTGAAGTCTTTACTTAACTCTTTTATCATTGAAATTCCAGTTTTCCAACATGGGAAGGTCTCTTTTGGGAAAAAGCATCCGGTTTTGAAGAGTCGATGAAGTACAAAAAGTTGACAAATGCACAGAGATCTGGTCTGAACCAGATTCCGAACCGGAGGTTTACCTTGTGGTGGTCGCCTACAATTAATAGAGCAAATGTTTATGTGGGTTTCCAAGTGCAGTTGGATCTCACTGGGATATTTATGCACGGGAAGATTCCTACTTTGAAGATATCTCTAATCCAGATATTCCGTGCTCATTTGTGGCAAAAGATCCATGAGAGTGTTGTTATGGATCTTTGCCAAGTTCTCGACCAGGAGTTGGATGCATTAGAAATTGAAACTGTCCAGAAGGAAACTATCCACCCGAGGAAGAGTTACAAAATGAATAGTTCTTGTGCTGACATTCTTCTCTTTGCTGCCCATAGATGGCCAATGTCAAAGCCCAGTCTCGTGGCTGAATCTAAGGATGTTTTTGACCAAAAAGCAAGCAACAAGTATTGGATAGACATACAGCTTCGCTGGGGAGATTACGATTCTCACGATATTGAGCGTTACACGAGAGCCAAATTCATGGACTATACGACAGATAACATGTCTATATATCCATCTCCAGCTGGTGTTATGATTGGACTTGATCTTGCTTATAACTTGCATTCTGCATTTGGCAATTGGTTTCCTGGTTCCAAACCACTGCTTGCACAGGCTATGAATAAGATTATGAAGGTAATTTACTGTTACATAGCGCAAAAGTTGTGTGGATTCTGTTTATGTAATTCTATTTGTTATGAGGGTAATTGGTTTCCGGGTTCCAAATTACTGAATGATCATTGTATGTCCTCTGTGCAGTCAAATCCGGCACTGTATGTTCTCCGAGAGCGCATAAGGAAAGGTTTGCAGCTCTATTCTTCAGAGCCTACAGAGCCATACTTGTCATCTCAGAATTATGGAGAGATTTTCAGTAATCAAATTATATGGTTCATAGATGACACTAATGTTTATCGCGTGACAATTCACAAGACATTTGAGGGAAATCTGACTACTAAGCCCATCAATGGTGCCATTTTCATTTTCAATCCAAGGACTGGCCAGCTTTTCCTGAAGGTTTGTCATCTCGGAACATCATTTTAAATAAGTTCTTTTTTATCCATCTGGGACAGTGAGAGCTTAGTTTACTGACTTTAATGCACTTTGATCATACAGGTCATTCATACAAGTGTTTGGGCTGGGCAAAAGCGTCTAGGTCAGCTTGCCAAGTGGAAAACTGCAGAAGAAGTAGCTGCTCTTGTGCGTTCTTTGCCTGTTGAAGAACAACCCAAGCAGGTCATCGTCACTCGGAAGGGGATGCTTGATCCTTTGGAGGTTCACTTGTTGGATTTCCCCAATATTGTTATTAAAGGGAGTGAACTGCAACTACCATTCCAAGCTTGCTTGAAAATAGAAAAATTTGGTGATCTGATTTTGAAGGCAACAGAGCCTCAAATGCTTCTGTTTAACATATATGATGACTGGCTGAAGAGCATATCATCCTACACTGCATTCTCTCGTCTCATTTTGATTCTCCGTGCTCTTCATGTGAACAATGAGAAGGCTAAGATGTTACTAAAGCCCGATAAGACAGTTGTTACTGAACCTCATCATATTTGGCCGTCTCTCACAGATGATCAGTGGATGAAGGTAATGTGATGCTTTCACTTCTGCTTGTGAGACTGTAATAGAATGATAGCACCTGCTTTGTGATATACGTTTCACATTTTGCCAGAAATTTGCTCTTTTTTGTAATAAATGTTAGAATGATTATGTATGACTACAGTTTTTTTTTTTGGGTTAAGGACAATCCTTCACCTCTTTTTGATAATGGCATGCATAAATGTGAAATCATAATGTTCAGGATATTAGGTGCTTGCATTATTGGAAGTTTGTGTATAAGTTTACTTATTGATATTTTGCCTTCAATTGCTGTTGGATGTTGCAATTTTATGGCTGGTAAATGTAAACAAACCTCCTATATTGTTTTCTGTCGCTATGTCTATTTTTCTAAGAAAAAGAATATACTCTTGTTTTGCTTTGGGCTAATTTAGCTGTAACTTATTTCCTCCTGTTTTGAAATGTATAATAACTGTTCAAGTATACTTTCTCATATGCAGGTTGAAGTAGCCTTGAGAGACCTGATTCTCTCAGATTATGCAAAGAAGAACAACGTGAATACTACAGCTCTCACACAGTCTGAGATTCGTGATATTATACTTGGTGCTGAGATTACCCCTCCATCTCAACAGAGGCAGCAAATTGCGGAAATTGAGAAACAGGTACCATATGTCTTAGTTATGGAGAAGTGTTAAAATATCGTTCAGTGTCTCTGGCCATGTTTGCTGACTTGGTAATAAATATTCAGGCAAAAGAAGCCAGTCAGCTTACGGCAGTCACAACAAGAACCACCAATGTGCATGGTGATGAACTGATTGTGACCACTACAAGTCCTTATGAACAAGCTGCATTTGGGTCTAAGACTGACTGGCGTGTGAGAGCAATATCGGCGACCAATCTTTATCTTCGAGTGAACCACATATATGTTAATTCAGAGGACATAAAGGTATGTTCATTGCCTTAATTTGCTAAACGTTTGAATGGGTAATTCTTTCGGTAGGCAACCAAAAGGGGAAGCATTACTTACCTTGAGACCTGGTAAGAGAAAAGGTACTCCATCCGTGTATAGTGGTTATCGAGTTCTGAGGAATTTATAAAGACAGAGCAAGGTAGCAAAATGTCATAGTTTTTGCTATTTGCTTATACATGCTTTCCACTCGGTGATGCAGGAGACGGGATATACTTATATCATGCCCAAGAACATATTGAAGAAATTTATCTGCATAGCAGACCTGCGAACTCAGATTGCTGGGTTCTTGTATGGTATAAGCCCACCCGATAATCCTCAGGTTAAAGAAATTCGCTGTATCGCGATGCCACCTCAATGGGGAACACATCAGCAAGTGAATATTCCGAGTGCACTCCCTCAGCATGATTTCCTAAATGACTTGGAGCCATTGGGGTGGATGCACTCACAACCAAATGAGCTTCCACAGTTATCACCTCAAGTATGATCAAGTGCTAATTTTAGTGTCACTGATCTTGTGAATTGATATGGGGAGTCGTCTTGTATCTCACTCGTGCTGCTTTAATTTTGGTAGGATCTAACTAATCATGCTCGGGTTCTGGAGAACAACAAGCAATGGGACGGTGAAAAGTGCATTATCCTGACATGCAGTTTCACGCCAGGTTCCTGCTCATTGACTGCTTACAAGCTCACCCCTTCAGGTTATGAATGGGGGCGTCTGAATAAAGATACCGGAAGCAATCCTGCCGGATACCTTCCGACTCACTATGAGAAGGTTCAGATGCTTTTAAGCGACAGGTTCCTTGGCTTTTACATGGTAAGAAAGATGGATCATGAGAATGTTATAAATGCTTCACATGGAACATAATTTGCACATCCTGTTAGAGTTGTCCCATTTGTCGCATTGCTCACGGACCTGATTTTATCAGACCTTGGAGATCAATTAGCAATAGTATCATTCTTCTTTATTGCATCCTTATCTCGTAATGACAGAATCACTTACCTATTTTACTATCTCCTTCCAATGTAGATACCGGATAATGGCCCTTGGAACTACAACTTCATGGGAGTGAAGCACACATCAAGCATGAAGTACGGAATGAAACTGGGGACGCCGAGAGAGTACTATCACGAGGACAACAGGCCCACTCACTTCCTGGAGTTCAGCAACATGGAAGAGGGTGACACTGCCGAGGGCGACCGTGAAGACACATTTTCTTAGATATTTGTACAACTCCTTTTGTCACACCCCGAATCCTACCAGAATGGGGTATGACATGGTTGTCCTTTCACCCGAAGGACACAACCTCAAACCACCTAAATTCGAACTCCTAAAAGTCTCCGTCGATAACGCTCTCACTCTAAGGGCTACTAACCAAGAGATTTGAAAAGATTGGAAAAGAGAGGAGTGAGCAATCACAACATAGTGAGTAGTATATTTTTTTTAAGTAAATTGAGCATGTACATGTAGATAAAGCAATACCAAAGTTTCATAACCCAAACTCAATGTATAAAATATATATTGAATCACATATGAGTTGTTTCATTTTAACAAAGTTTTGTACAAGTCAGTTTTGATCGTTTGACCGTTGGATTCCGTGTGATTGATTTAGCTATAGTCAATAGGAGATATTTCTCCGAAAGGTTGTTTCTACGGTTTCAAGTCTAGATGTCACTGAATGAGCAACAGTACGAGCTTAGCTAGTGTTTTCTTGTGTTTCTATATACGGTCGGCATGGTACAGAACTTGTCTTCGCAAGTTGTTTCCCCAAGTACATCGAAACAAACTCTAATGTGTAAACAGGAGATAAGGAAAACACTGAATTCTGCCGGAGATGCAAAATTTTCATATGATTGTGGAGAGAGACCGAGTGAGGGAGGGAGGGATGATTGTTATATTCGAATCTAAGGGAAGTAAAGAACTTGTAACTCAGGGCAAGAGTCTTTGATGTTCCAAAATGCTGGAAAAGAATCTTTGAAGAAAAATGGAAGTGACTGGAGTCTCGTTTTCATGGTCACGCTCGCACCAGTCTGGACCAGGCCTATTTTCTCTCGCATGTTTATCACAAGCAATACTGATTTTTCCGATGCCTTAAATGACGTTTTTTTTTTCCCCAGTAGACAAAATAATAGAATTAAATGACAATACGCATGATTCATTGGCACAGTTAATCTCGTCCTTTTGCTGATCCCGAATCATCTTGATCTGTCAAAGCAATGAACTGTTCGGTGACCAGGCGTTTCCGCTTCTCTCTCTTTCTCTCTCTTTCTGTGGCAGAAACCATCCAGAACACCAGAGAAAGCATTACTGAAGCAGAAACCAAAGCCAAGCCAACATAGATCCACTTACTATAGAGCCTCGGGCCAGGACAATGATCCTTTTCGACTTGACGGAAGGCCTCTTGAAAGAAAGAGCAGTCTTGTTAGTCAACAAGGGATGGACGGACCGTAGTGATATAAGCCGTAGCTTACATTGACGATGACCGTCATCTGGGCAGAGAATACGGGTGTCAAGCGGGCCACTGAAGTGCAAAGATTATTTGCTGAGACCTCAGAGACGTATTTCCCCCATTCCAGCGCCAAATTATCGTCGCTATGTTCTCTGCAAACTCTGTACTAGAAAATCATCCATGGCCTTCTCAATTGCCAATTATGTATCCACAACCCTAGAAGGTTCAAAAAGATGAGGAGTTCTTTTTTTTTTTTTTTTTTTTTTTTAATTCGGTTATAAACTTTTTT
Organism: Eucalyptus cloeziana; assembly: GCA_014182715.1. Classification (NCBI taxonomy): domain Eukaryota; kingdom Viridiplantae; phylum Streptophyta; class Magnoliopsida; order Myrtales; family Myrtaceae; genus Eucalyptus; species Eucalyptus cloeziana. Next base: position 43,034,807 of record CM024639.1, read on the forward strand.
AATTGTGACAATTAAGTCCTAAATCTTTTTGAGTTTTGCCAATTGAGTTAATCTACCCAATTTTGGCTTGAAATTGCTCAAATGAATGTCAGTCAATCTATGTGATGTGGCCAAGACTAATGTTGACATTTTTTTTAATAATATTTTAATTTTGGTCTTTTCTCTTTCTTTTTTATTTTTTATTTTTTTCCTTTCCTTCTTCCTCTAGCCAGTTGCTGAAGCCTGGCAATTGGCTAGAGCCGAGGGCCGACGAGGTGAGTGTTGGTGGCTAGTGGGGATGAGCTATCGACATAAGTAGGGCAAGGTCGATCTTGCCTAGCAAAAGCAAGGTCAAGCCTTGCCAGAGGCGGGCGAGGCTTGCCCAAGGCTAGTGAAGTCAACGTCACCAGGCCTCACCTCTAGCCAATTGTTGGCCATAAGGCCCGACAACTAGCTAGAGGAAGAAGCGAAGGAAAAAGAAAAAGAAAAAGAAAAAGAAAAAGAAAAATAAATCAAAAAGATAAAAAAATATTAAAATGTTATTTAAACTTGTCCATGTACGTTGTGTCACGTAAGATGGCGCGTGTCCATGTCATTTACATTAGTGATTTCTTACCAAAATTAGTCAGAATGACTCAAGTGGCAAAACTTGAAAAATGTTTAGGATTCAATCGATATAATTAAAAAATTTTAGGACTGAATTGATAAATATGTAATAAGTCTAGGACTTTTTGGACAATTTCCCTATCAAATATGAACTATTCCATAGCTGACTAGCTAAGCAAACAAACGACTCTCATCAAAACGAATAATTTACAAAGAGTCAGTATTCCTTGAAGCAAAAGGAATCAAACCTTTGAGTAACCGCACTAAAACTCATGTCTCCTCATTTTAAGTTGTATTCAATGTTAATAATAATAGTGTTGCTCTAAAAAGGAGGGTTTTTGGTTCGGCATATGAACATGTACCAAATGACCAAGTTGACTAACTCTGGTAGAATCGACGTCATAAAGATTCATTCACAGCCACGATAAAAAGATTTCTCGGATAATTTGCTTTGGTTTTAATATTCCTTAAAATGAATGGAATAGAACCTTTATATAACAAGACCAAGACCCATTGTCTCCCATTTTAATTTATATTCAATACTAATAATACTAATGTTTCTCTAAAATGGAGTGTTTTTTATTCGGCGTCTAATTGATAGCATATGAATTAGGTACCAAATGCCCAGTTTGACTTACTCTTGCAGAATCAAAGTGGTAAAGATTCATTGAAGACCACGATAAAAAAGATTTCTCCAATAATTAGTTTGGTTCTAATATTCCTTGAAACGAAATGAATCAAACCTCTAAATAACCGGACCAAGACCCATTGTCACCCCATTTTAATTTCTGTTCAATACTAATAATACTAATGTTGCTCTAAAAAGGAGGATTTTAAATTTGGCATCTATTTAAGACCAGATGAAAAGGTATTGAATACCCAAGTTGACTTACTCTTGTAGAATCAAGGTCGTAAAGATTCATTCACAACCATGATAAAAGATTCCTCAGATATATACTTTGGTTTTAACCATACCTCTGAATAACCATACCAAGACCCATTGTCTCGCCATTTTAATTTTTACTCAATACTAATAATACTAATGTTGCTCTAAAAAGGAGGATTCTCAAGTTGGCATCTAATTGATACCACATGAGCAAGTACTAAATGCCCAAGTTGACTTATGTAAAATCAAGGTAGTAAAATTTATTCACAACCATGATAAAGGATTCCTTAGATAATCACTTTGGTTTTTGATATTCCTTGAAATGAAAGGAATCAAACCTCTCAATAACCATGTTGCTCTTTCGGAGCCTGATTGATAGCATATGAACAAGTACCAAATGCCCAAGTTGACTTACTCCTATAGAATCAAGGTCGTAAATATTAATTCATGACTATGGTAAAAGAGTCCTCATATAGTTACTTTGGTTTAAACATTCCTTGAAACGGAAGGAATCAAACCTCTAAGTACTTAAGTAGCCAGACCAAGACCCATCGTCACCCTTTTTTAATTTGTATTCGGTACTAATAATACTATTGTTGCTCTAAAAAGGAGGGTTTTCAACTTGGCATCTAATTGATACCATGTGAACATGTACCAAATGACCAAGTTGACTTCTTTCTATAACATCAGAATCATACAGATTTGTTCACAACTATGATAAGAGATTGCTCGGACACTTACTGTGGTTTTAAAATGAAGAACCTAAAAAGTCAGTTATATATGTTATTTTATTGCGCATGAATTACAATCAGAAATTTTAGATGTTTCGCATCTAATAAAAGTCAAATTACGATTGATTTTGGAAAAGATAATGCCGGGTTAAGCTTTTCTCATCTACTAATTTTCAAGGATTTATTTTATTTTATTTTATTTTGTTTTAGCATGGACCTTTTTCGTTTTAATTATGCTTACGAGAATGACAATGCATCTCTGTGCTGCATACATGGCTTTGCTCTATCATTCCTCTATGCTTGAAGCAATTGACAGTTCATTGACCAGATGATTTCCTGCACTCCCAGCTCCTAATGGTCAACTCAAGACCTAGATTTTCTACCAGAGAGAGGGATAAGTTAACGCGTCCAAAGCTTTGTGCCTTTTCTTGCCTCTTGCCCCATCGAGACTTGCCGTGTAATGGAAGAAGCACGCAATCTCGATCGAGAAAATGCAACCATAAGCCGGTGGATCGGAGGCTGTGGCTGTGGCGGCGGCGTGGTTCGTCGAACTAAGAGAGAGCACAGCTAGAAGTGAGTCGGGCATGAGTGATGGTTTGTGAGAAAGAGAAAGCGGGGGGAGGGTGGGCCTGATTTGCCGCGTGTCAACCTCTGTATGGTTCAATGCACATCCTACGCGGTATATTTAATGCACCTAATATTTTATTTTCTCACCCAATCTCTTTGTTTTCTCCTCCTATAAAACGCAACCATATGCCTCATGTTTTCCTTACTCAATCCTCTGTTCAGAATGAAGTCCTCGGATCTCATCTCGTCTTTCTCACTCATCCTGACCGGTCTCCTCTTGTCGCCCGGTAACGATTCCTTCGACTCGAACAGCCATACGTAATGGAACTTGTGTCTCCTATGTTCTTTGTCATTGAACAGCATTTTGATGCTACATACATAAGTATTTTGCCAATTCATATTCTACTTTCGAGTATTCACATTTCACCGCATCAACAATTTTGGCCTACATTTATCACTGTAATTCTGGTTTGCCTGGTGAAAATTTTCAAGGATATGTAATGGCATCACGCAGGGAATACTGTAGTGGCAGAACAAGTCACCTTCAATTTTCTCAACAGATGCCCATTTTCCATATGGCCGGCCATGGCTCCCAACACGGGCCAACCGGTGATCGCGGAAGGAGGCTTTCACCTCCAGTCGGCATCCAGAAAACTCGTCTCGGTCCCACCGGGGTGGAAAGGGCGGATCTGGGCCCGCACTGGGTGCAGTTTCGCGTCGAACAGGCCGCCAACCTGCGAGACCGGGGACTGCGGGCAGCTCAGTTGCCGTGGGCTCATCGGGACCCCTCCCGCCACGCTGGTCCAGGTCTGTCTCCGCGCGGATGAGGCCAAGCCGAGCTCCTATTCCATCAGCCTGGTGGACGGGTTCAACCTTCCAATCTCGGTCCAGACGAGGCCCACGCAGCCCGAGTGCGAAATCTTGGGAGAATAATTACTAAGACTGATTTTGGACTCTTTTTTTCAAGTTAATCTTGGGAGAAGTGTTTTCTGGGACATGAAGAACCGTCTTCCTAGAAGTCTTACAACCTTGGAGTGGGAGAACAGTTTTGTTTCTGTTTACAGCAAGGACAATCCCAACTTGCTATTCAGCATGTATGTATTTCTAAAATTTACCTTCAGATTGAATTAGAGTTGATTCCTACTTGTTTCCAACTAACAAATCATTTGATGCTTTTCTCGGTGATGCTTAGGTGTGGCTTTGAAGTTCGCATACTGCCGAAGATAAGAATGACGCAGGAAGCATTTAGCAATGCCAGGGATGGCGTTTGGAGTTTGCAAAATGAGCAGACCAAAGAGCGGACAGCAGTTGCTTTTTTGCGGGTTAATGATGAACATATGAAAGTTTTCGAGAATCGTGTGAGGCAAATTCTGATGTCCTCTGGATCGACGACATTCACCAAGATTGTTAACAAATGGAATACTGCCCTCATAGGTACTTTTCGTTGGTTAATACCCTTTCTTCATTTTCAGTAATCAATTATTGTTAATGGGAATGTTAATATGTTCTCCTTTGCGAACTTAATGTATCATGCAGGACTCATGACATACTTCCGCGAAGCTACTGTGCATACACAAGAGCTTTTGGATTTGTTGGTCAAATGCGAGAACAAAATCCAGACGCGTATCAAGATCGGATTGAATTCTAAAATGCCTAGCAGGTAATTGTTTTATCATCTGACAAGTCAGCAAAAAATTGCTCTTTGCCAATTTGACTTCTAATTCTCCACTTTCATTCAGGTTTCCTCCGGTCATCTTTTACACCCCGAAGGAAATTGGAGGTCCTTGGTATGCTGTCAATGGGTCATATATTGATTCCGCAAAGCGATCTTCGATACACCAAGCAAACTGATGTTGGTGTAACCCATTTTAGAAGTGGAATGAGTCATGAGGAGGATCAACTGATACCAAATCTTTATCGCTACATACAGGTATGGCATGATTTATGCCCTCTGTAATTACTTTGAGCTGGATGAGGTAATATGCTGTGCGTTTTCTAATTCTTGAGGCGATGCTAAATTTTTCACAGCCATGGGAAAGTGAGTTCATTGATTCACGGCGAGTATGGGCTGAATATGCTTTGAAGAGGCAAGAAGCTCTGGCACAAAACAGGCGTTTAACGTTGGAGGATTTGGAGGCGAGTATTAGAATTTGTTGCTCCCTATATGTTTATCTTTTTTGTTTATAGTCTTTAAGTTGAGTAGGTGAATTGAACATCTGATTTTTCTTTTTGATTGTTATGCTTATACAAATTTCCTGCCTTTTCTCTTAGGACTCATGGGACAGGGGGATACCTCGTATAAATACTCTGTTTCAGAAGGATAGACATACGCTTGCGTATGACAAAGGATGGAGGGTACGGACTGATTTCAAGCAGTACCAGGTCCTCAAACAAAACCCTTTTTGGTGGACACACCAAAGGCACGATGGTAAACTTTGGAACTTGAATAACTATCGGACTGATGTTATCCAAGCTCTTGGAGGTGTTGAAGGGATCCTGGAGCACACCTTATTCAAAGGAACATAGTGAGTTTGGAGATTACTGTTCCATTGGCTTATTTCTTTATTCTTTCTCAAGGAGCATATTAGTCCAATGGAAAATTTTGATGCCCGTGACTGAAATTGGGGCTTGCATATATTATTTCCATCTATTTTCTGACCAATTGGTTTGTTGGTGTTGAAGTCTTTACTTAACTCTTTTATCCTTGAAATTCCAGTTTTCCAACATGGGAAGGTCTCTTTTGGGAAAAAGCATCCGGTTTTGAAGAGTCGATGAAGTACAAAAAGTTGACAAATGCACAGAGATCTGGTCTGAACCAGATTCCGAACCGGAGGTTTACCTTGTGGTGGTCGCCTACAATTAATAGAGCAAATGTTTATGTGGGTTTCCAAGTGCAGTTGGATCTCACTGGGATATTTATGCATGGGAAGATTCCTACTTTGAAGATATCTCTAATCCAGATATTCCGTGCTCATTTGTGGCAAAAGATCCATGAGAGTGTTGTTATGGATCTTTGCCAAGTTCTCGACCAGGAGTTGGATGCATTGGAAATTTATCTGCATAGCAGACCTGCGAACTCAGATTGCTGGGTACTTGTATGGTATAAGCCCACCCGATAATCCTCAGGTTAAAGAAATTCTCTGTATCGCGATGCCACCTCAATGGGGAACACATCAGCAAGTGAATCTTCCGAGTGCACTCCCTCAGCATCATTCCACTTCTAAAATGGGTTACACCAACATCAGTTTGCTTGGTGTATCGAAGATCGCTTTGCGGAATCAATATATGACCCATTGACAGCATACCAGGACCTCCAATTTCCTTCGGGGTGTAAAAGATGACCGGAGGAAACCTGAATGAAAGTGGAGAATTAGAAGTCAAATTGGCAAAGAGCAATTTTTTGCTAACTTGTCAGATGATAAAACAATTACCTGCTAGGCATTTTAGAATTCAATCCGATCTTGATACGCGTCTGGAGTTTGTTCTCGCATTTGACCAACAAATCCAAAAGCTCTTGTGTATGCACAGTAGCTTCGCGGAAGTATGTCATGAGTCCTGCATGATACATTAAGTTCGCAAAGGAGAACATATTAACATTCCCATTAACAATAATTGATTACTGAAAATGAAGAAAGGGTATTAACCAACGAAAAGTACCTATGAGGGCAGTATTCCATTTGTTAACAATCTTGGTGAATGTCGTCGATCCAGAGGACATCAGAATTTGCCTCACACGATTCTCGAAAACTTTCATATGTTCATCATCAACCCGCAAAAAAGCAACTGCTGTCCGCTCTTTGGTCTGCTCATTTTGCAAACTCCAAACGCCATCCCTGGCATTGCTAAATGCTTCCTGCGTCATTCTTATCTTCGGCAGTATGCGAACTTCAAAGCCACACCTAAGCATCACCGAGAAAAGCATCAAATGATTTGTTAGTTGGAAACAAGTAGGAATCAACTCTAATTCAATCTGAAGGTAAATTTTAGAAATACATACATGCTGAATAGCAAGTTGGGATTGTCCTTGCTGTAAACAGAAACAAAACTGTTCTCCCACTCCAAGGTTGTAAGACTTCTAGGAAGACGGTTCTTCATGTCCCAGAAAACACTTCTCCCAAGATTAACTTGAAAAAAAGAGTCCAAAATCAGTCTTAGTAATTATTATCTACACAGAATACAAATTTTCATATCATTGTGGAGAGAGACCGAGTGAGGGAGGGAGGGATGATTGTTATATTCGAATCTAAGGGAAGAAGAACTTGTAACTCAGGGCAAGAGTCTTTGATGTTCCAAAATGTTGGAAAAGAATCTTTGAAGAAAAATGGAAGTGACTGGAGTCTCGTTTTCATGGTCTCTCTCTTTCTGTGGCAAAAACCATCCCTCATATACGTCATTTTACGATCTTGATGTGATGGCTGGGTCCTGTGACCTAGCTACCGAACTGACTTAATGAAATGGTAGACGTGGCCAAAGGGGGGTCGAATGGCAACGAGAACTCACACCTTTCTTCTAGGAAGCCATGCTAAAAGGGAGGAAGCCCAGTATAGTAGTAATCCAATGAGAACGTGACAAATCCAATTCAAAGAAAAGTATAAGTCACATTGATTCGGTCTTCGGGCTCACCTGATCTTCTTGGGAACGGAGCGTACCCTATGAAGAAGGGAAGAGAGTCGCCTAGGACAAGATATCTGATTTACGCAATGCCAAGCCGACCTTCTGCTTCCGGAATGGATTTCTTTGGGACAAGAAAAGAGTTGGGATTTTTCTTTCCAAGCCGTTGCCCTTGTCAGAGAGATTCCTTCATTTAATGGAATAGAAAGACGCCTTCGCGTACCAAAAGGGAAAGGAAAGCCAGGGCGTACTCTTCCTTTAAAGTCCTTTTGACGGCAATGAAGCGAAACAGCTCAACCAAAGCGGAGAGGAGATGTTGGGCAAGAAAGGAAGTCTTCCCTTCAGCCATCAAGCCTTCAATCAAGCATAACTGATCCTCTCTCTTGAGGAGAGATCGGAGTAGAGAGTGTATCCATGACCCACCTTGACTTCAAGAAGACAGCTGTCCTTTTGGAAAGACATACCGGGCATACTCATCTGACTACTAGCTTGGGCTAGCAGGACTAGGATAAAAGCCTTATCGAGTGACTCGCCTACGCCGATTGGGTTAGGATTAGGTATCACATTGGAGATTTGAATCTCTTTCTTGTAAACAAAGCAGCATTTCATTTCTTCTTTTCCAGGAGTGAAGCTACTTGTCCCAATAGGTGAATGATCTAACACTCGACGAGGGAACCAGCTCTGACATAAGCGATTGGAAGATCTCATCTTTCTTTGAAGACCGGTCCGATTCAAGTTGAAGTAAAATAAAGAAGTCGAGGTTATAAAAGAAAGAAATCAATCAGTCTTGTCAGCTTAAGGTCAACTTTCTTATTTTCTTTTAATAAGATGATTGGGCCCTACAGTGGTATAACTGGGTGAACCTCTCTCCTATAGGCCACTTAAACATAGAGAGATTAGGGACCGAATGGCCAACCCTCCCTATTATATCTTAGTTTCTATCGGCCGGTGTCGGTGTCAGCCAAGGAAACGGACCCTATGAGATGAGTTCTTTTCGATTAGGACGCGCAGCCACAATAGGGAAGCAGTCAGGAATGTAGCAGGAGTTGAAAGGGATAACATTCGATCATTGGGCTCGGGAAAGGATCTACCTCTATGCTATGAATGAACAAATCCACGAGCTCTATCGATTATAAAACAACTTTCGTGCGGGGGGTCGGTGTAGCTACCGATTCCATTGACTGAAGGATTGCTATTGATGACATTTTCTGTGATGGAAGCCAAGGGAAATGCCACCAAGAGAAGAAGGGAGGACGCAGCTTCACCGACTAGGCAAACGTAGCATTCAGGCATCGTTAGAGGAACTACCCATCTTTTCCTCACCTTCTTAGTTGTTAGTCGAGTGAATTCCGTTACCTTTCCCTTCTTTTCCTTGACCCTTCCTGTCACTCTGAGTTCCAATGGAAGTTGACGTTTCTGGAAGTTATGTTCTAGCCAATTAAGCTTTAGCAATCCGACGCCCTTTTTTTAAGAAAAAAGACTTTCTTGTCTAGACTCAGTTTTTATCCCCCTAGAACTAGTTGCAATACCTACCCCTTAGATGGTAAGCAATACAGTTTGAAGTCTCTTTCCAGCTAGACTCGTGGCTACCTTTTCTTTTATACCATTCCTTCGCTCTATGTCTCTTCCTCGTCGTCGTTTTAGGAAGAAGTGAAGTTAGGAGTGCTGTTAGTGGGTTTATGAGAGTGAGAGTTACCGCTAGCTGGCCCTTGAAGTGAAGGTTCTGACTGACGACTGCATTGATTTCGCTTGCTTCTCTGGCGAGTTCCTTTTCCCTTGCTACGAAAGACCAGCTAGTCTTGATATGAGTATCCATACGAAAGAATGGTCCATAGGATCGAATCCAATTCACTTTCTTCTCTCAATCATGCCTTGCATTTCGAGTTCTTAAACAAGCTCAATTTCAGAATAAAGAATCAAGTTTTCCCTTGTAGTTTTTGGGTTGGAGTTGAAGATCTAGTTAGAGTTCTGGATATTCCCACTCAAAAAAGAGGAAGTCAAATCCAGTTCATCCATCTAGGTTAAGGGCAAAGGAAGCTAGCTCGGTATATGCTTTCTCCAAGTCTTTTTTAGAGTTTCCTTCAAGCCAGGCAATCTTTTATGGCTATCCAATGGTTGTCTCTTTCTCTCTCCGCCTCAAGTTATGTTACATCGACTTACATTCTGTCCCAGGTGACATTTTCTATGGGCCCACTAAAAAAAGGAAAACCTTCTCCATATGAATCTTTTTAACAATAGCACTATTCGAATATGCTTTCTCTCCAGACAAAGAGTCAAAGGGCTAAATGGACAAATAGAGCTCGAAAACTAGAAAAACTATAAAGAGTAGAGAAAGAGATTCCATTCTTCTTCTTCATCCGCGAATTGAGCTTCTCCCGATCTGAAAGGTAAGATTTTCAACTTCATTATAAGCAGAATAGAATGTTCAGCTAAGGGAGTTGGGAATAAGGGATAAAAAGAATCTCTATCTAGCAGACAAGTTTGAAGGGGGCAAAGCAAATCTAGTTACGTCTCTTTACATTCTCATTATAGTTGTAAGCGCATCCATTTCCAGGCTATCCAGTTCCAATTCCAGGAAAGTAAGAACATAATCCTTCCCTAGGAACGCTATTTAAAGTGAAGATCTTTTTCAAGTTAGAAGTTAAGCATAAACCATATCTGATTTCCTTTACAAATAAAACAGTAATCTATGATAATTTATGAGATCGTAGTCCTGGATGATAGTTCCTTATCGTCTAACAAATATATGTTATTGTAATCAAATTAATTCTTGGAAATCCTGCCAGACTTGAATTATAAGTATTTACTGTTAAAGCACAGCATTGCTTTGATCTTTCCCCACCATTTTCCACTTTACTTTCATTCTTATTTATTTTCTAATATTAGCCCCAGATGTGGAATGTCAAAGTATTATTAGATCGATCATGGGAATGATTTCTTCGGTATTGTATCTACTATGTCTTAGGTATTGAATTTGGTTTCCAAGAGATGCCTTTGGGAGGAGCCGCTTTGGATTTGACTGGAGTTCCATTGCCAGATGAGACACTATCAGCAGCTCAGCAATCTGATGCAGTTCTTCTTGGAGCAATTGGAGGGTAATTTTCGTCCATGTGATCTTTCCCTATTAACTATACTATTCCCACCTTCTATCATAAATATTTTTCATTTTCTTTGCATCATACTAAGGTATAAGTGGGACAATAACGAAAAACATTTGAAGCCAGAAACTGGGCTGCTTCAATTAAGAGAAGGTCTTAAAGTATTTGCAAACTTAAGGCCAGCAACTGTATTACCTCAGGTTGTTTTTGGACCACTTTCTTAATTGCCTGATTTCATGATCCTTTATTATGTTATGGACTAAATATTCCATGGCAAGCTGCCTCTGTTTCTTTTGTAAGGCGTTGGTAGCTTGTGTTTGGTCAGTTTGCTATGCTTCTTATTGTAGTGATAACTCTCGCTTGACTATATTTGATTTCTTTGCATATTTATGTATGCACGTGTTCTAGTATTGTGTTAATCACTGAACAGATGGTCTTACTCTTTTCTATGGATCTTCCTTCCCAGTTAGTTGATGCTTCAACTTTGAAGAAAGAGGTCGCTGAAGGTGTTGATCTAATGGTTGTAAGGGAGCTCACAGGCGGTTAGTTTCCAATACTTGTTTGTTCTTTCGTACTTGAACTTTGATCAGTATGATATGGATGATTGTGTGTTATTTCCTTGTTTGAACAGGAATATACTTTGGGAAACCAAGGGGTTTTAGTTCCAATCAAAATGGCGAGGAGATTGGTTTCAATACTGAATTATATGCAACAAGCGAGGTAACTTTTTATTTTTTATTTTTTATTTTTTGTGTTGTCACAACTGTAAACATAATCAAATCATTTTCTACTTAATCAGGGTCTCTTTTCCTCAACCTATAACCGATTACACCTCCCATGATGTCATTGTATGACTCATTAACTTGATAATGATAAAGTTGTAGTCTGCTCAATTCTGTTGATCATGTGCATTATTCTAAATAGGCATTGAAATTTTACTGCCTCCATCAATCATCAATGTTTTGTCTCCTTTGTTTACAGGACTTTGATTAATATGTCCTACCACTTCTTCATTGTATGTAAACTTATTGGGCAATGTTTTTCCTCTATCGGACTGTTCTTGTGTGGGTTGGGAAGCTACCATAATTATTCTCTGTGGATAGTCGATATTGGTAGATGTAACACAGTTGTAACATAGAAGGCTCCTCTAAAGCTAACTTTGGGGTATTTTCCTTTTCCTTTTTGAGTGTTTCAGTGGTATTCTTCCCTTTGCCTCCCTTCCTGACTTAGACTTGTTCCTGAGATATAGTACTTCTTGTTCTTTCTATATTCCAGATACTTGATTGACATGATGCATATTTTCATGGTAGATTGATCGCATTGCTCGAGTTGCTTTTGAGACTGCTCGAAAGAGGCGTGGAAAGCTTTGCTCCGTTGACAAAGCTAATGTGTTGGAGGTAGGAAATTTTGTTGAGCTCTTTGCAAGGATAGTTTTATATTGTCGCATGAATGCAGGCATTTTTATTGTAATATATGGGCTCTTTAATAAAAGAAAAGAAAAAGAAAGGGTTGAAAAGTCAAAAAAGGGAGGCTGAGGGAGAGAACTGTGGAACCTTCGTGGGTTTTAAAAAGAGAGAAAGAGGGAGAGAAAGAGAAGAGATCGGCAGAAGCAGGGCAGAAACGAAAAACAGGGGAGAAGAGAGAAAGAAAAGAAAAGAAAAAGGAAAAAGGGGAAAAATTTTGGCGCGCTCGTGATCCGAACGCCTCATCAAGCCGACTCAAGTGTGTTTTGCAACGCCGGTAAGGAATCGAAGCTTTTAATCACCTACTTCAAGCAATCGCCGCAATTAGGGCTCGAAATTCGGTTTTCTTGGATATTTGTGTGGCGAAGCCCGATTTTTGAGTCGTTAAGCTGTATATTTTTATAGAAATGGTACTTTGGGACGTTGTGAAGCTATAGCATCTTACAGATCGTGATTTGAGCTTGTGTTTGTTCGGAACGGAATTTTGAAGTTGGGGACGCAATCTGGTACTGTAGCGGCAATAGCTTCGAGCCTCTTTTTTTGTTGTTTTCGGTTCTGTTTTGGGGCAGCTGAGTTGGGGTTGTTGTTGTACGTTAAAAGAGCTTTCTAAAGACTGCAAGATGGCTTGAAACGGAAATTTGTGGAGGGAGTTATGGCGTGACGAAGTTGGCGCATGGACCGCGCCTAGCTGAAATTGTTGGGTTTCTGCTTTTTGTGTGCTTTTGTGGCGCGTAGGTGTCGTTTTATCGACTATTAGGCCTAGTTTAGGCGAGTCGTTGTAAGAATATTCCTTTTTACTCAGCCTTTTGATATTTTTTTTTTCCGTTAATTGTTAGGAATCCGAGTGCGTGGTTCGAGTGAGCGTCCTATTTGATTTTTGGCTTTTCCCTGGTGAGTGACACTATTTATTCTTTGTATTTTAAACTCATGTTTTGAGAAACATGGTGAATTATATACTTTATGAGTTGATAAAATGCATATTTTGTTGCATAAAACAGGATTGAGCTATTACTGCCATATTTGTTGTTTGAAATGAGTTATATTTCGATTTCTATTGAAATGGTTGTTTGAAAATAGTTTGTGAAATTCTTTATGAAAGAATCGAAAAATGCTTTGATATTTATTTATCAAATTTCGAGTTGTGACATGACTTCCTTTCTGATGTTGGATTACTGGATATTGTGATTTGTGGTTGGTGCTCAATGTCTCTATGGACCCTGAGGGGTGTGGGTATGTGCATACTTAATCTAGGATATCCTTGTGGGCCGAGCCATCGGCTAATAATAGGTGGAGACCTTGCCAAGGGGGAATCTTGGTCGTTTTGTCACGGGCGTTACGCGTGACCATGGTTAGACATTTGAGCATGAATTGGTCAATGGAGTAGACCATTGACGTGTGATTCGAGTTTAGTTGATGGAATGGACCATCGATGTGATTTGATGAGATTAATCAATGGAATAGACCATTGATACGTGTTTTATGAGATCGACTAATGGACTCGACCATTGGTACTTTCGGTATTTGAGTTGTATTTGTGTTTTAAAATGTGCATAGTGATTTCTCGATCCGCTTAGAAGAAATGTGTTACTCATCGAGCCGTGGTAGCTCACTCCTCTCATCTACTTGCTTTTCAGGTTTTTCAGCGAGTCGCGAGTAGGCGTGAGCGTTCGTTCGGGAGGACTTTTTGGTGGAAATTTTTGGGTATGACTTGTGCATAGTTATAAGGTTTATGTTTTGATCTTTTGTGGATTATAGATATATTCTGATATTGTAACCAAATACCCTTTTTTGTTATATATATATATGGATGTATATATATTGTTTTTGGGTTGAATTTTGGTTATGTTGAGGCTGCGTCCTTTGGTAAAAGGACGGCCGTGTCATGCTCCTTTTTCTTGTGAATCGGGGTGTGACATTTGTTGGTATCAGAGCTTAGGTTTTGATTTGTTTGGGCAGATATGGGACGATGTGAGATTGTGTAATAGATTATTTTTTACGCGTTATGTCCCCTCCATTACTTTATTCTTTCCTTCTCTTTTTCCCCTTCCTCCTCTCGACAACCCCCACTCCCATTTCCCTCTTCTTCTTCTCTTTTCCTCTTTAGTTTCTTTTCTGCTTTGCTTCCAAAACAGAGCAGTCCTCTGTTTTGGTTCTGCCAAATCTGGTGCAGCAACCGGTCCAACTTGGCTGAGGAACCGACTTCTCAGCAGTAGGCTGAGAGCCTTGCTGGCCTGTGTAGGGCCATACTGAGGTGTCCTGGCATCTTCTGGAGTTGTGACCTAGTCGCCGTCGCCGGGAGTTCTTCAATACACAAATTGAGTAAGTTGTCTCCTAACTTTGGATTAGGAGCTGAGTACATGAATTAGGGGTTTCTATGTAGATGAAAGATGTAGATGACGTTATATATGGATGGATGTTGGTTAGAGATGTTAGGTTAGCCATAGAAAAGCTTGGTTGTGGTTTAGAAGGCAAGACAACCACCATGGATGAAGATTCGACCAAGCACAGAAGCTGGTTCTTGAAACAGTTTCCTGGACGTGCGTGTTTTGCTAATTTTTCAGACGACTATGTGTTGCGATTTTGAAGAAATTTCCTTCTGAAGAAATGTTTTAGACATCCTAAATAATAACATATATTTTTTATAATTTTTAGAATTTAAAAAGATGACGATTTTCATGACGTCATCCTTGAAACAGTATTTCGGACAGTTCTGTAAACCGTGACATGTCCTGATTCCGAGGGCTGTTACTGACCTTTAGAGGTCGAATTTCCAATCGTTTTCTTCACGAAAGTTGTCCGTTACAACTTTTAGTTTAACATACTCGAATTTCAAATCAAACGGACCAGATTTCGACCCAAAACCGAACCGATTTTGATGAGTTAAGCTCTCTGGAACTGGACCCGATTTTAGTACTGGGTTGAGTGAATTACTGGGCCGAATACAGAAGGATCTGGGCCCCAGTGTCTTCATGAAAAATGTTCGTTTATGTGTTCTTTACAACATGTTAAAATTTGGGAATTTTCTGAGCTCGATTGGTTAGGTTTATGGATTTAAACTTGGAGACGCGCGCAGGCCCGGTTTCTGCCCTTTTCGGACCAATGTTAGTTTGGGTTGGTTCTTGATGTTTTGCTTGTTTTAATTAGTGTCTTGATGACTTATGGCTTTAATTTATTATTTAATTAATTCTGGAATTTCACTGTTCATGACGCACTGCTTCACGAGTTACTGTTCACGCGGCACTGTTCACGAAACACTGTTCACGCGCACTGTTCACCCGAGAATGAAAAGTGGTCTAATTTCATGTGTATTGATTTTATGAAGTGAATGGATGCACCAATGCATGGGCATTCGCATGAATTGGGTGATGTTTTGTGCAATTGTATGGTGATTGAAAACTGTTGGTATTTAATTAGGAAATACCGGGTGTCAGGTTCTGGACACCGAAAGTGTTTTTAAATACTATATCAAACCGTGGAATTTTAAAAGGGACGACACAAATTTTCTGGTTCGATCTGACCGTGTCCCCACACACGATTATTTTATCATGCATTTCTAATATGAAGGAAATAGGCCGGGATCACCATTTTAATTGAAGTATTTGAGTGCAATGCACGGTGTCCTGGGCCGAAATTGAATGAATGCATGAATGATATGAAATGCCGTCGCAAGCCTTTGGGGCCGACGATGCTCCTTCGGGAATGCCCCAAGTCAACGGATGCCGGTTGCGGTGGATACCGGACCGATGCTCCAAATCGGAATGCCGTCTAGATGTAGACGTTGCCGCGCTCGACGGTGCGAGGCGATGCCCGGTTATGCCGGAAGACTGTTATCTGTGGAGTTGGCCATAACCAATGAATGGAAATTGTGAAACGCATGAACGATCGAAAATTTAGGGACCTAATTAAGAGACGGAACCGTATGGTGCGGTATGGGACGTACCATCACAGTTTAGTCTACTAATTGGGGCTCGTATGATTGCATTAATATGTGCATCCTAAGCATTCATTTCGAGAATCGTGGCATCTTTGATTCTGGTCATGCATGAGTTGAGCACACTTTGTTTATGGCATGCACGCATGAAACGATAACGCATTTCACACATGCTTTTGTTGTGCCGAGAACAAAGCCTTGAGGGGTGACCCGACTGGGATGGCGGTTCGTCCGCGCTGTCAAGGGCCCAAAGAGGACAATCTTGGGCTGGGATGAGGGATGGCGGTGCGTCCGCGCCTCTACCCAGCAATGCGTTCATGTGGCAATGGCCAGTGAGATCGCTTGTAACGCGATTCGTATGTGAGAATGTGATTAATCGAGCGAGACGATGCTCGGTCATGTCGGAAGACTATTATCTGTGCATTGAAATCATTTGTGACACATGAATGGGTGAAAGCGAGGACCTAATTAAGAGATGGAACTATGTGGTGCGGTATGAGACGTGCCATACTAGTTTAGTCTAGTAATTGGGGGCCCGTGTAATTATGTTGACATTTATGTCCTTACATACGTACATGTTAAAGTATTCGATGATATATGATCTCGATATCTTATGTATGATTTGATTGACACTAACATGTAGAAAAGTACTGGTATTAAGAAAGTGTGAGAAAGGTGATTAGATTGCATGTTGAGTGTACCCTTCTCCTAATCTGGATTTAGGGGATTGACTTGCTGAGATGTGATCTCACCCCTTAGTGGGCTAACATTTTCAGGTCCCCAGTGTGAAGAACCCGGAGCTTGAAGCGAAAGGGTCGGGAGCATAGGTGGCTTAGTAGTCCTTTGTGAGATAGACATTTTGTATAAGCTTGAGGTGTTTATGAAAGTGTATTTAATTTGAAACCGGTTGTCTTACTTTTCTATCCCATGTTTGTTGTTGTCGGGGATTAGTTAATTTGCTTCCGCATGTGCAATAAAATGAAAAGGGTCGGCGACGAGTCCTGGGAATGTCGCAAAAGTTTATAGACCACAGAGGGTTGTGTACGTGCTCGAGGTTCGGGGCGTGACACGTTAGCCTTTTAGATACTAAGTTGTAGCTCCGTTCTTGGATTCAGGTGGTCATGGGTGACTCGGAGACACTTGCTTCGTTTCGTAGAAATAGTAAAGGCAAGCAAGTTGTCACCCCTGGTGCTAGAGACACGCCTCAAGCTTCTCGAGGTGCGTCTTTGAGGAGGAGACGGGAGGATCGGCATGATGGAAGTCCGGATTCACATGAAGTCAGGGAAGTTAACCAACGGTCGTTTCCCCCGACTGACTTTGAGCAAGCCATGATTCATTGGTATTGTCAAGCAAAGGAATTAAGTGGAGATGGAGCAACTGGCTCATACACCTTTGCCCAATTCGAGAGGCGAAACCACCCACTTATGATGGGAAAGCTGATCCTCTTGCGGTGAAAGCAAAGGACTAGAAAGATTGAAGGGATTTTTGAAGCTGAAGGTGTTCCTGAAGACAAGAAGGTTAGCTTTGCTTCCCGATACTTAGAAGGCGAGGCAGAACATTGGTGGGAGGGAATGAGGCCAGCTCTTGGAGATAGGGGTGGTGCTATAGCTTGGGAGGACTTTAAGCAGGCTTTCAATGCCCAATTCTTCCCAGTGTCATTTCAGACAAAAATGAAGAGTGATTTTATACACATATCTCAAGGTGACTCCACGGTTTTGGAGTATGCAGCTCACTTTAATTAGATGAGTAGATTTGCTGAGCAATATGTGTCTAATGAGCAAGATAAAGCTGATCACTTTCAGAGGGGGCTTCGGTATGACATTGGTTCTGCACTCACACCTCTAGCATTGACATCTTATAGAGACGTGTTGGAACGAGCGATCGGAGTGGAACAAAAGATTTTGGAGCGAGACGTGCAAGGCGTACCTCAGCATAAGAAGTTGAGATTCACTGACTATCAGGATAGCGGTGCCGGTGGCAGCGGAAAGAGGAAAGTTTTTAATCAGCCAGGAAAGCCTAGAATTCAGAATAATCCAGGCCCTTGTACTACTTGTGGGAGACGACATAGCGGTCCTTGTTACCGCAAGAAAGGAGCATGTTTCACTTGTGGAAAAATGGGACATATGGCACGTGAGTGTCCAACACAGAAGAATGCCCCTAGAGATAGTAGAGTATGTTTTGTATGTGGACAACCTGGACATCGAGCCTATACTTGTTCTATGAGGAAGACCGCGCCTCCAGTTGATAGGCCACAAGAAGGCCAACAAAGGCAAAGGATGACTGGAAAAGTTTATACGATGACGGGGAGAGGATGCGGCGGCTTCTAATACAGTTGTTGCAGGTAATATTTCTATTGCCTCACAACCTGCTTATGCATTGTTTGATCCCGGTGCCACGCATTCCTTTACTTCTATTGACTTTGCAAAGAAACTTGATATATTGCCTGAGGTTCTAAAATATGAATTGCGTATTGATACTCCCACTGGTGATTTCTTGATTGCTGATCGTGTTTTCAAGAATTGTTTGTTGCGAATTGATGATGTACCATTGCCTGTGGATTTGGTGGAGTTAGATATGCGAGATTTCGATGTTATTCTAGGAATGGATTGGTTATCAAAATATCATGCCACTGTTGATTGTTATTCAAAGAAAGTTATTTTTCGACCTCCAAATCAACCCGAATTCTCTTTTTCGGGAAGTTATGAAGGCACTTTTCCAAAGTTAATCTCAGCTATGCAAGCAAGAAAGCTTTTGAGAAAGGGTTGTTGCGGTTATTTGGCCTCTGTAAAAGACGCAAGTAAAGAGCCGGTAAAGCTAGAAAATGTTCATGTTGTTAGAGAATTTCCTGATGTATTTCTGAAGATTTACCCGGCTTGCCTCCTAATAGAGAGATAGAGTTTTGTATTGATTTAATGCCTGGTACAACACCCATCTCTAAGACCCCATATCGGATGGCACCTTCTGAATTGAGTGAATTGAAAACACAACTGCAAGAGCTTTTGGATAAGGGTTTTATAAGGCCTAGTGTATCACCTTGGGGAGCTCCTGCTCTATTTGTGAAGAAGAAAGACGGTAGTATGCGACTTTGCATAGATTATCGAGAACTTAATAAGGTGACGATCAAAAATAAATATCCTTTACCTCGGATTGATGATTTATTTGATCAACTTCAAGGGGCTCAAGTATTTTCTAAGATCGACCTTCGTTCTGGGTATCATCAGTTGAAGCAGTTGTTCAATGGAATCGCCCTACCAATGTCACAGAGGTAAGGAGTTTTCTTGGGTTAGCAGGTTATTACAGGCGATTTATAGAAGGGTTTTCTAAAATTGCCAGTTCACTTACTCGCCTAACTCAAAAGATAGTTAAATTTGTATGGTCAGATCAATGTGAGTGCAGTTTCCAAGAGTTGAAGAGGCGATTGGTGTCAGCTTCTATATTAACTTTGCCTTCAGGAACTAGTGGCTTTACAATTTATTGCGATGCATCTAAGGAAGGTTTAGGTTGTGTTCTTATGCAGGATGGTAAAGTTGTGGCTTATGCCTCTAGACAGTTGAAGGCTCACGAGAAGAACTATCCTACTCATGATCTGGAGTTGGCGGCGGTTGTGTTTGCCTTAAAAATATGGCGGCATTACTTGTATGGTGAAAAATGTGAAGTCTTTACCGATCACAAGAGTTTGAAATATATTTTTTCTCAAAAAGAACTTAACATGAGGTAGAGGAGATGGCTAGAACTTCTGAAGGATTATGACTTATCCATCAATTACCATCCAGGTAAAGCTAACGTGGTAGCCGATGCCTTGAGTCGCAAATCTTCTGGAAATATGGCAGCATTGCTCACTTCTCAAAAGCCTATTCTTGAGGATATGAGAAAGCTAGACCTGGAGGTTTTGGTCCATCGGCTTGGTGCTCGATTAGCTAATCTTCAAGTACAACCAACATTGATTGACAGAATCAAGGCTAAACAAAGTGAAGATCCCCAATTGAAAAAGATCAGAGAAGGTGTAGAAGCTGGGAAACAAGATGACTTTAGTATCCATGTAGATGGGTCATTGAGGTTTCGTGGTCAATTATGTGTTCCCAATGATTCAGAATTGAAAAATGAGATATTACAAGAAGCTCATAGCACTAGATTCTCAATTCATCCAGGGAGCACCAAGATGTACAGGGATTTGAGAGGAAATTTTTGGTGGATCAATATGAAGAAGGATATTGTGAAATTTGTTGACCAATGTCTAATTTGCCAGCAAGTGAAAATTGAGCATAAGAAACCAGGTGGCCAGTTGCACCCGCTTGATGTACCTAAATGGAAGTGGGAGCATATTACCATGGATTTCATCGTTGGCTTACCGAGGACGCCTAGTGGTAAGAATGCCATATGGGTGATTGTTGATCGATTGACTAAATCTGCACACTTTTTGTCTTATCGATTTGGTCTTTCACTTGAAGACATGGCGAAGCGATACGTTAATGAGATAGTGAGACTTCATGGAGTTCCAGTGAGTATTGTTTCTGATAGAGATCCCAGGTTTGTGTCCAACTTTTGGAAGAGTTTACAAGGGGCATTAGGTACTCAACTCAACTTTAGCACAGCTTTTCACCCACAGACGGATGGTCAATCAGAGAGAACTATTCAGACGTTAGAGGATATGCTGCGGTCTTGCGTTATTGACTTTGGTGGTTCGTGGGACGAACATTTACACTTGGCGGAGTTTTCTTATAATAACAGCTATCATTCCAGTATTAAAATGGCTTCTTTTGAAGCTTTGTATGGGCGTAAATGTAGGACTCCTGTTTGTTGGGATGATGTTGGTGAGAAAAGATTAACCGGCCCTGAATACATACAACAATCAGAAGAGAAAATCAGACTCATTCAAGAGCGTTTGAAAACAGCACAAAGCCGTCATAAAAGTTATGCGGACCTTAAAAGGCGCAAAGTAGAATTTAATGTAGGAGACCATGTATTCTTGAAGGTTTCTCCTATGAAAGGCGTCATGAGATTTGGCATGCGTGGTAAATTAAGCCCAAGGTATGTGGGACCATTTTTGATATTAGAAAAGATTGGTGAAGTTGCTTATAAACTAGCTCTACCACCAGCATTATCTGGAGTCCATAATGTGTTTCACGTGTCCTTATTACGGAAATATGTGCCAAGTCCCGATCACGTTCTGGATTTTACACCGTTGAATTTGAGAGAAAACTTATCATACGAAGAGCAGCCCGTTCGTATTATCGATAAGAAGGATCGGTGTTGCGACGACGCACTATTCCTTATGTGAAGATCCAGTGGAAAAATCACACGGAGAGAGAGGCCACTTGGGAACTCGAGGAAGAGGCAAGGCGCAAATACCCTCACTTGTTTCATGATTGACGTACCTGTAAATTTCGAGGACGAAATTTTTTTTTTTTAAGGAGGGGAGAATGTAATATATGGGCTCTTTAATAAAAGAAAAGAAAAAGAAAGGGTTGAAAAGTCAAAAAAAGGGAGGCTGAGGGAGAGAACTGTGGAACCTTCGTGGGTTTTAAAAAGAGAGAAAGAGGGAGAGAAGGAGAAGAGATCGGCGAAAGCAGGGCAGAAACGAAAAACAGGGGAGAAGAGAGAAAGAAAAGAAAAGAAAAAGGAAAAAGGGGAAAAATTTTGGCGCACTCGTGATCCGAACGCCTCATCAAGCCGACTCAAGTGTGTTTTGCAACGCCGGTAAGGAATCGAAGCTTTTAATCACCTACTTCAAGCAATCGCCGCAATTAGGGCTCGAAATTCGGTTTTTTGGATATTTGTGTGGCGAAGCCCGATTTTTGAGTCGTTAAGCTGTATATTTTTATAGAAATGGTACTTTGGGACGTTGTGAAGCTATAGCATCTTACGGATCGTGATTTGAGCTTGTGGTTTGTCCGGAACGGAATTTTGAAGTTGGGGACGCAATCTGGTACTGTAGCGGCAGTAGCTTCGAGCCTCTTTTGTTGTTGTTTTCGGTTCTGTTTTGGGGCAGCTGAGTTGGGGTTGTTGTTGTACGTTAAAAGAGCTTTCTAAAGACTGCAAGATGGCTTGAAACGGAAATTTGTGGAGGGAGTTATGGCGTGACGAAGTTGGCGCATGGACCGCGCCTAGCTGAAATTGTTGGGTTTCTGCTTTTTGTGTGCTTTTGTGGCGCGTAGGTGTCGTTTTATCGACTATTAGGCCTAGTTTAGGCGAGTCGTTGTAAGAATATTCCTTTTTACTCGGCCTTTTGATTTTTTTTTTTCCGGTTAATTGTTAGGAATCCGAGTGCGTGGTTCGAGTGAGCGTCCTATTTGATTTTTGGCTTTTCCCTGGTGAGTGACACTATTTCTTCTTTGTATTTTAAACTCATGTTTTGAGAAACATGGTGAATTATATACTTTATGAGTTGATAAAATGCATCTTTTGTTGCATAAAACAGGATTGAGCTATTACTGCCATATTTGTTGTTTGAAATGAGTTATATTTCGATTTCTATTGAAATGGTTGTTTGAAAATAGTTTGTGAAATTCTTTATGAAAGAATCGAAAAATGCTTTGATATTTATTTATCAAATTTCGAGTTGTGACATGACTTCCTTTCGATGTTGGATTACTGGATATTGTGATTTGTGGTTGGTGCTCAATGTCTCTGTGGACCCTAAGGGGTGTGGGTATGCGCATACTTAATCTAGGATATCCTTGTGGGCCGAGCCATCGGCTAATAATAGGTGGAGACCTTGCCAAGGGGGAATCTTGGTCGTTTTGTCACGGGCGTTACGCGTGACCATGGTTAGACATTTGAGCATGAATTGGTCAATGGAGTAGACCATTGACGTGTGATTCGAGTTTAGTTGATGGAATGGACCATCGATGTGATTTGATGAGATTAATCAATGGAATAGACCATTGATACGTGTTTTATGAGATCGACTAATGGACTCGACCATTGGTACTTTCGGTATTTGAGTTGTATTTGTGTTTTAAAATGTGCATAGTGATTTCTCGATCCGCTTAGAAGAAATGTGTTACTCACTGAGCCGTGGTAGCTCACTCCTCTCATCTACTTGCTTTTCGGGTTCTTCACGAGTCGCGAGTAGGCGTGAGCTTTCGTTCGGGGAGGACTTTTTTGGTGGAAATTTTTGGGTATGACTTGTGCATAGTTATAAGGTTTATGTTTTGATCTTTTGTGGATTATAGATATATTCTGATATTGTAACCAAATACCCTTTTTTGTTATATATATATATGGATGTATATATATTGTTTTTGGGTTGAATTTTGGTTATGTTGAGGCTGCGTCCTTTGGTAAAAGGACGGCCGTGTCATGCTTCTTTTTCTTGTGAATCGGGGTGTGACATTTATACTTAAAATTAAGGGACTTGGAAGTCTCTAAGATGATTTATCGAACCAATCATTCAGGAAGATTACTTGATGCTGTCCTGTCGTGAAGTTTCATGCTTTTGAGATAGTAACCTCTCTGCTTGGTGCAATCCTATATTGAGATTATTGTTGCTTCAATGTCAGTTTTTGTCTAAGCTGCGGAACTTTAGATGCAAGTGAATTTGGGCATTTCCATATGACCTTGAAACAGGAAGCAGACTTTGTCTCTCTAAAAGTTGTCTTCTTTTTTTTTTGTTTCTTTCTTTCTCTGCAGACTTTGTCTCTCTAAAACTCAAGTTGTCTCTTTTTGTCTTTTGTTTTGTTTTGTTTTTTTTTTTTTTTTTTTTTTTTCTTTCTTTCTCTCTTCCTTTTTGTTTATCTTATTTCTTCCTTTCTGATAGGCCAGATGTTGACTGTCACAAACATACTAAATACTGTCTCATCAGCTTCCTATGTTAGGTCATTCACTAAGTTATAATGCACAAAATCTTGGAGAGTAGTTTGAACTTGTTCCTTCATTTGAATGTCTAGGCATCAATGCTTTGGCGGAGAAGAGTCACTGCAATTGCCCTTGAATACCCTGATGTTGAACTTACCCATATGTATGTAGACAATGCCGCAATGCAGCTCGTTCGTAATCCAAAGCAGGTACGCTCTTCATGAACACTGTTTCTTCTCTCTCTGAGAAGACATCAGTTTGCCAGTGTGAGACCAGTTGTCATGATAACTCATAAATGATGCAGTTTGATACAATTGTAACAAACAATATATTTGGTGATATATTGTCTGATGAGGCTTCAATGATTACTGGAAGTATTGGGATGCTTCCATCAGCAAGTCTTGGCGAGAAGGTAAGAAGCTTGTCGATGTTTCTTGGTTTTAATTTTAATTTTTTTTTTGTTGGAAAAGTCTAATTTTGGACCAACTTTAATTCAAAAACTATACTGTTGAAACAGGGGCCTGGACTTTTGAACCTATTCATGGGTCTGCTCCTGATATTGCTGGACAGGTTAAGTCTGAAAGCATGAACATGTTTTCCAAGGTAAAACAGAGAAGAATGTATTTATTCAGTTCTCTAATTCGTTGTACAGGATAAGGCAAACCCGTTGGCGACTGTGTTAAGTACTGCCATGCTTTTGAAGTATGGACTGGGGGAGAAAGATGCAGCTGAGCGAATAGAAGCTGCTGTGCTTGATACTCTCAATAGAGGCTTCAGGACTGGTGACATATACTCTGATGGCAATGTATGTGCTTTTCTTTCATTTCTGCAGTATGCAAGTTATTTCTCTCTTGGCGACTTCCTTGAAAATTCATTGACATATTATTGATTCATTTATACTTGGTGAATGTTCTCGAGTTGTCGACAGAATCCAAGGCACGCAAAAGTGTGTGCCCTACAACCTTTTTTTTTTTTTTTTTTTTCTTCTTCTTCGGGGGGTGGCGGGGTGGCGGGGAAAAGAATTTTGACTGAAACTGGGAGAATGGATTCAATAAGCTCTCTCTCATGCCTTCCAATAAGGATATTAGATCCGAGGGGCCTTATTGTCATGCTTGAGTGGAAGGAGTCGGTTTGGCTACATACTTGGTGAAATAGCTCCATATAAAATTGACTTACAGAAGTTCTTGACCTTTTTGGCACTGTGTCGATTTGAAAAGGTTATATTTAGCAGATGATGGAATCTGCACATAATTTGGGTGACGGCTTTAAAATTTCATGGATGTGCTTTTCCTGTATGCTCACTGCCTACTGGATGTTTTCTGTTCAGAATAGATGATCTGCACGATTATTTACTGTCGTGACTTGATTAGTTGTGAGTCGTCTAACGCTTGCATATGCAGACATTGGTGGGATGCAAACAAATGGGTGAAGAGGTACTGAAGTCAGTGGAGTCTGAAATTCTGGCCCCACTATAACTATGAATATTTCATAATTACAAAGATCGCGAAGATGGTAGCAAGAGAAGTTGGTGCTGTGAAAGATCGGCTAGATGTCTACTTGGTTACGGCATTGACTATTTCATCTTTTTCAGATTGAGACCCTATATCGAAGAGTTTACCATTTCATGGTAATGTTGCTATCATTCAGATCGTGAGGACAATCCATCCATTTACCCAGGCTTTGTCAATTTGTAATACTGAAACTAAATAAGACTAATTTGAAATGACAGAACGTGAGATTTTCGTTCTTTATGTTTATTTTGGAATCTCCACTGGGCCGAGGGAGTCTTAACATATGAATGAACATGAGACTGGAGATAGCAGGATCATTGAGGAAATTCAAAATAAACTCGAGCGCAAGATACAAGTTCAATATTAAATATGAGTAATGCTACAGGAGTGCTATACTAAGAGAATCTACCAAATTTGATTCACCAAATATTTCTTTGGGCTTGTATGGATTGTGATGTAAATCCACACCTCATGCCATGCATTCACTTCTCTAAACGACCATCTTGTATCGCATCAAAATACCAAATTGTTAGTTTGCCTTTTCAATACGTGTAGCATTACTCACCAAACGTATAGCTCAGACCACGAAGGCCAGAACAACTTTCTGAATCAGCTACCCTTCTCAAAGTTCCAAATACTCATTTACTTCGAGGGTAATCTACACAACTTCGTGCTTCTGCTCTTTGGCATGATATAAACTCACAGGAAATCATTTATTCTCCTAGATCTCGAGTCACATGTTTAAGCATCGAGCTCTCATCCCAGCAGTCTGCAGACATTC
>CM024639.1:43660867-44010846 GCA_014182715.1 Eucalyptus cloeziana
CTTCAGGTTAGCTTTTGCAGTAGAGGTTAACTTGCATCCCAGTATTCCCTATTTGGTCTAAACTGAAGGTGTCAATGTTAACATTGAGCAACAATCAGTTATTCAGCAACTTCGTGCCAGTAAATGACGCCTAATTGTCATGTGCCCAAGGGGAGATGCTGCAGCTGTGTCTCGTGGACGAGTGTGTAGGGTCATTGAAGTTCCTCAGGTGGAGGACCGTCTTCAGCCCGCAGTCAATATAGTTCCTTTGCAGGTACAGGGTACTTGCATAATTTCTTAATGCTTATCTATCAAGAGAAAATCTCTTTATGCCTTGCCAAGATGCAACATTTTTTTTCTTATGTTGGACTGAATTCACCATACCTTGCTGAATGCGAAGCTATGACGTAGATGGGGTGGAACTGGAAGGGAGCATTTAGTTTTCTGTTTTCTCGATTTGTTTTATGCTCTTGGTGTTTGTTTTTGGATTAAGGGTTCCAAAATTCTCTATAATTTTTTGTTTAGTTTTTAAAGAGATTCCCTTTTTAAGTCTCAACTAGCACAAAAAACAAACCAATTTTATTGATTGAGCCTTTCACAAAGAACATGCAGTTTGAAGTGTGGATCATTAGCAGCGAATGTCCCGTGTACCACAAGGAACCTTGCAACAAGTTATGGACCTCATTTTACCCCAGTGGGAAGCATTTTTAGATACCAAGACGCTTTCCTAATGAAACTATACGATATGCTCCTAATTTATATGTTACTCTATTTGTGATGAGTCTGTAAAATGCTGTACAATCGCAATGGTTTTTCTATGTAGCTTAAAACTAACGAAGAATTTTGCCCGTAGATTCTTCTGAGGTTCTTACCTTTTGGTTTACATTTGCAGGTCTTAAAGCAAACGCTAATTCGACATGGGTTCACATTTGAATCTGAAACTAACACTGAAGTGATTCCTAAGCTTGCTAAGTATGTTTTTGATAAATCTAATGAAGATTCAGGTAATAGCTTATATGCAATGAAGATCATCTTTGCATTGTAATGAGCTTCTTTCTGAGTTTGTGTGTGAATAATGTGAAACCTCAGTCAACACAATTTCATTAGACACTGAAATTAAAAAGATGTTGAAGTTAATCATTTTAGTTTTTTGCTTAACAATCTTCCAATTCAAGCTAGATTAATCTATGGATTTTCAGATGAATCTTGTGAACTATATGAAGGTTGTCGTGTTGGAAATCCGTTCAACTCTTTGTAAACACTAAAGAGCCATCTGATGGATAAAGCATCTCTTACATCTTTCGTTGAAAGTATCGTTTATGTATGTCAGGCCCATGTCGCGCCAGTACTTTTCCCAACAAGTGTAGGGGCTTCAGATCTTAAAACAAATTATATTGGTGACTCATTTTCTTTCTGTAGGGCCTCAGTAAATGGATACTTAATTCTGCAACAGCATTTTAGTGTATGAATGACCTCATTTTGGGCAAAAGTCGATTTTATTTCTCCAATTGTTTGCTTGTAATGAATTAACTGGCAATAGGACCACCAAAGGGATTGTGCTCAACATATATACATGTGCCACATAATTTACTTTGTGTATTGAAGTGTGCTATCATGTTACTTTACCCTAGAGAACAACGGTCAGTGACATTTTATCTGTGAATGGTATATTATTTGGACTGCAGGTGACACGACTGTCACATTTAGTCTAGTCGTGCTGGAAGTCGTGAGGCAGCTTGAAGGAGCCTATGCCCTTATTTTTAAGAGCAGGCATTACCCTAATGAATTGATCGCTTGTAAGCATGGTAGTCCATTGCTTCTTGGTGTCAATGTAAGTTCCATTTAAAACTTGGGTGGTATTTGTTGCACATAATTACTTTTGATCACATCTCATGAATCATTTTCTATTTTCAATTGCTTTGTGTCCTTTCAGCTTCACTAGAAGCTATGCTATGTTTGTTCTTCTAAAACTGAGTCTATTAACCTTAGTTCAATAAAATGTTTCTTATGATACAATGTTTTATGCAAAGTGTTGAATAGCATCTATTTTGCTTGGTGGAGACAGTATATTGAGTTTTTACTAGAGTGCCTTAGAAATGCTAAGTTGGATGCACATTTCCTATTAGAACCAGGAATTTGAATAGCATTGTCACTGTTGTCCATCATGGCACATACTTTTGGTCTTGATACAATAAGTCTGAGAAAAGCATGTGGTTGTCTATGGTGCTGAACTCTTACTTCATTTTTAGGTTTCCTTGATGCGACAACTATAGCTTAGGCTTAGGACTTACGAGTTCTTTTTCCGTATGTGCAGTTGTCCATTCCTGTGTGTGTCTTACCTATGCATTTTCCTTGTCAAAATTCTTGTTTGTCTTGTAATTTATCATAATTGTAACATACTCATTAATTCATTCAGGCATTGACAGAAGAATCAAGCAAAGGATCATTGTTTTACGATGACAAGTACCCTTCGCAGAATGGGAATCCCAGGGAACTGTTCTTATCGAGTGATGCTAATGCTCTGGCGGAGCACACAAGAAAAGTTTTGGTTATTCAAGATGGTGAAGTGGTTCATCTGAAGGTAATTACATAGTTGTCGTAAGGAATTTATGTGTATTCTTAGCCTTTATGGAATGGACTGCCTTATCAGTCTCTCGATCTTATGTCATTGATCTACCCAATGTATCTTAGTAGTTAAGATTTAGGGGTGGGGGGTGCTTCAGTTTAACTTGAGTTCTGCCGATTTCATCTCAGTATCAATTTGTGAAGATACCATCAGACCGTGTAGGAATATAGTCAAATTTGCTGAATATCACCAGTAGTAACCACCTATTTAGTTGTACTGGGAAGCTTTCAGCTCAATGTCACCAGAATTCTATTTGGCTTGACTTCTTGCATATAGTTGAATAGCAGTTTAGTCCATTTCCAACGGAGGGGCAGACTTATATGTGGAGGCACCTGCAAAGCTAAGACTGTCCTTCTGGGTGGATTGAAGGATCATCTCAAGACAGTTAGGAGGAGCCCGAGGATTGTTTTTATTGGTCGTGGTACAAGTTATAATGCTGCTTTAGCTGCAAGGCCCGTCTTGGAAGAACTTTCAGGCGAGTAGTGAATTGTAGCTTATGTGGGTGGGAAATGTTAATTTGTTGTGCCAACTCTTTTCTTGTTTACTTGCTTTCAAAACAGGAATTCCTGTGACAATGGAAATGTAAGTGATCTTTTGGATCGTCAAGGCCCAATTTATAGAGAAGATATTGCAGTTTTTTTTTTGTCAGTTAGTCTGGTGAAACAGCAGATACCTTACGTGCACTGGAATATGCCCTCCAGAATGGTGCATTATGTGTAGGAATTACAGACACTGTTGGCAGTGTGCCAGAAATACACATTGTGGTGTCCATATAAATGCTGGTGCTGAGATAGGTGTGGCAAGCACCAAGGTGAGAGAGTACCTATTGACATTCTGTTACATAAACGATCCTCTCTTTGTCATGGTTTTCTGGTCTTTTTTCCAGGAAATTGATTTTACAGATATGCTTTTTGAGCAGGCATATACAAGTCAAATAGTTGTTATGGCTATTTTAGCTTTAGCAATTGAAGGGGACGCTATTTCTAACCAAGCAAGAAGAGAAGCAATAATCGATTGTCTTTTTGACCCTCCAAGTATGTTTCACTTCCTATCTCACCTTCACAATTTCTGAACTTCTATTGGATGTGCCTTTTTTGTGTAAACTTTGTTGATAAATTGTTTGTATGAAACATTAAATCCCTTGTTATTATCTTGTAGACAAAGTTAGAGATTAAATCCCTTGTTATTGTCTTGTAGACAAAGTTAGAGAGGTGCTAAAGCTTGACCAGCAAATGAAAGATCTTGCTAAGCTACTGATTGCAGAGCAGTCACTTCTCATGTTTGGCAGAGGATACGACTATGCTATAGCTTTGGAAGGTTCTTTATTAGTAAAGGAAGTGGCATTGATGCACAGTGAAGGAATACCTGCTGATGAAATGAAACATGGTCCTCTGGCTCTAGTGGATGAGAGTCTTCCCATTGTAGTGATTGCTACTCATGATGATTGCTTCAGGTTAGCTTTTGTTATACAGGTTTGCTTGCATCCATGAAATCTCTATTTGTTCTAAAGCTGAAGGTGTCAGTGTTAATTGCAAGCAACAATCAGTTATTCAGCAACTCCATGCCCGCAAAGGATGCCTAATTGTCATGTGCTCAAGGGGGGATGCCGCAGCTGTGTCTCTTGGTGGAGCATGTAGAGTCATAGAAGTTCCTCTGGTGGAGTACTGTCTTCAGCCTGTAGTCAATATAGTTCCTTTGCAGGTATAGAGTACTTCCAGTAATTTTCTATGATTGCCAAAATGCAACATCTTTTTTTCCTTTACTACTGAATGTGTTGTAACTTGCTGAAGCTGAAGCTATGATGTAGATGAGGTGGAGCTGGATGGGAGCATCTAGCTTTCTGTTTCCTTGATATGTTTTATGCTCTTGGTGTTTGTTTCATGAAGAGTTTCAAAATTCTCTTTGATTTGGCATATAGTTCTAAAAGAAAGCATTATTTTTAAGTCTCAACAAAAACAAAAGAAATCAATCTTATTGATTGAGCCGTAACATTTTGCTTGGTTATCTGTCGATTGCCTATAGAGTATTTTTCATATCGCTGTTCTTCCTTTCAAATAGCTTGTTTCATTTTACTAGATATTGCTAATTCGTCAAATAATTTTTAACATTTGTGGTGCAGTTGTTCGCGTATCATCTTGCGGTCCTAAGAAAATACAATGTCAATCAGCCCAGGAACCTTGCAAAGATTGTGACAATAGAGTAGAAGCCTACGAATAGATTTCTTCTTATTGTGTTTACCCGACAGTAAAATTATGTCATGAGAATGTAAAGTATCTTTCGGACACAAAGTATACATTCCGTTGATCAATTGTACTTTATTGAATGGCAGCCCTTGCAAACTATCTTTTTTGCTTGTTTGCAGCTTGTCATGCATTCACCTGTCAATCTATCTCAAAGTGTCGAGCTCATGGTATCTAAATGATTGACATGACAATGAGGACGTCAACTTAGTTTCATCGGGGATGCCATGCAACTTATAGCAATATATTGTTCATCAATGCCTTCATCTTAAAGGTCAAGAAAAAGTTATATTTATGGAAATATTAATTATCCTATTTAACATTTAGTAGGGAACTCCCCTTTTTTTTATTTTATGGTGGACTCTGATTGAAGTATCTTTTGCTGCATCATGAGATGTAAATGGAGTCTGGTGGGGGTTGGAAGAGGGAGATTGCATCACGAAAAATACAGATTATTAAATATGCAAGATTGATGGAATCGATCGAGTATCTAAGACCGTTGATATTGGTTTTTGCCATTAAGGATGTCTCTCAAGTGATGATTGTCGCGTGAATTATTAAACTGTGAGTTAAACTCCTGATTCATACTTTTCTTGGGAAATGTAGTCCGAGACAAATTGTATTGTGTTCTAATTTTTTTTATTAGTATGATATTTAGCTCCATCTATTTGTAGACACAGAGAGGCCTCATGTATTCGAATGGAAAGAATTTTAATGTCAACTTGCCCCAAAAAAGTCATTTTATTAATTAATCATATTTCAGTGTACAATTCTCTCCCTACGTACCAACAAAAGCAAAACCATCATCTCCTGCACAAGCTTATGTTGTTAATTTTTCTTCCCGACTCGGAGTATACGGTTTTTTAAACTCCAACCAATCACAATTTGACACACATTTAGATGTGTCAATTTAATTAAACAAAATAAAAATTACTTTTCTCCCCCACTTGTACTTTCTCCTGGGGTGAGCGATTCCAGGTTCCGGTTTAGTTCCGTCTAGAACCTAAAACCTACCCTCAGGTACAGGTTCCAAAAAATTTGGAACCTAGAACCTACCTATCAAAACCAAGAACACCTGAACCTACCCCGTCATCGCGGTTCCGGGGGGGTTCCCAGTTCTAACAGGTTTTTCTTTTTTATTTTTATTTTTTTTATTTTCAGATTTGAACTATAACGTATGCGTATAAAAGAAATGTGGAGTAGTTTGAAGCAAGAATGATACCAAAATGAAACCATCAAATTGAGAATACATCAATTAATAAGGGTATTTATTATGCAGAATGAAACCTTGGCATTATAAGCTGCTGCTTTGATGCCAAAGTCGCACAAGGATTAAGAGCTTCTCTGACAGCCTGAGCTTTCGGCGAATTCTCCCAAGCCCGCTTCTCTGACTCCAATTCGGTCACTTTATCATCTGCAACATACAACCACCATAATATTTCTTGGTTAATACATAAAGACAGACCCTTTGGTAGTAAAATAAGCAACCAATGGCATGGGAAAGAATCTGATAATCTTCGTCATGAAGATGCTCACCAGAGTATAGGTAGTTATGAAGGCAAGGCAACCAAACAACATTCTCACAATCTTTAGTCTATACCAAAGTCCATTCAGACAGATGCAAGTGATGAAAGCTTATCAGTCTTCAATAAGATCACAAAGGAACTGCAATTTCAACGGGACTACAAATCACTGCATCTAATTGTGTTCCTTCAGAAATTCTAACTCTTTGATTATACCCTAAAAGATATGAAATAGCTGCAGAACAATCCGCTCAATGTTTTTCTAAGATGTGCATCACAGTCGTAAGTGCAATTTTAAAACTAGTCTCCTAAACGACTTTTCAGAAGTTTCTCCCACAGACGGTATCAATGAACAGATGATTAGCTGCACAAGCCATCCATTCTCCACAGACAGTGGAACACTTCGCATTCACAGGTATCGCCATTCATCACCCGAGACAACATTTTTTCACATCATGCTTTTCACGTAGAACAACAAGAATGTTCAATTCATCGGCATAACACGACGGTCCAAATCAAAGCCCTCCTCTTTCACAAGCAAGCGACTGCAACATACCAAGCGACTACGACATACCACTGAAATCATGAATTTCCGTCATACCCCCAACTTCAGTCACAAAGGAACTGACTAAACGATGCTTTTCTCATCCGAAGAGACAAATTTGAACACGACCCATCACCGTAAAATCCACTCCCATTCGACTAACGCAATAGCTGCCGCACTAGCATCGCTCGCAAGCTCTAAAGCAAGTTTCATCAGAAATTTGTCCAGATTCCTACCAACATTAATGAACAGTATATGTGTTGGAAGGGTTCGGGATTGAGTAGATAAATGCAAGTAGCAGTAGTTGCTTACCACCATTGTGTCCCAAACAAGATGCATCCTTCCTTGAATTCGCAAAGATCGACCGAAACCATTCTTCTTCATCATCGTACACCCTGATCCACCAGACCACACAGCAACAAACGTCAGACCAACAAGTTTCCGTATTACAACTCACAAGATAATCTTTTCCTTTCAGGCCCTCCTAATCATGACTCAAACAAACCCACATCCTAACTCTAAAAAATCGAGCAAGGCCATATCTAATGAAAGCACAAAGAAACCAACGAACCTGATGGTCCGAAGCACATCTTAAATCACCTCACCAAC
Organism: Eucalyptus cloeziana; assembly: GCA_014182715.1. Classification (NCBI taxonomy): domain Eukaryota; kingdom Viridiplantae; phylum Streptophyta; class Magnoliopsida; order Myrtales; family Myrtaceae; genus Eucalyptus; species Eucalyptus cloeziana. The sequence continues at coordinate 43,668,389 of CM024639.1, forward strand.
ACAAACATCTCACTCTTCCAAACTAGTCAATCACATTCTCAATCAGCAAAAGCCAGGATCTTGTCATCATTTTTGTTTTCAACAATCTCAATTGGCCTATAAGAAGCGACAGTTCGTCAAGGTACAACTAAAAAGAACACATCCAAACTCCACCCTCCAAAAAGACATTGCTCCCCCATTGAGCAGCAACAACATAAAAGCGCGATTGAACAAATGGGCAAGCATAGAAACACGCGTTCTCCATGACTAGATAAAAAAGAAACGAAAATTTCCCTTAACATATGCAGAGAAGCGACCTGGTGTAGAAATTGGTGGAGAGATTGACGAAGGTGGGGGAGGCCGAGCTTCTCGAAGAGGTTAGTGCCGTCGATGGCGAAGGCAGCGGTGGGGTCTAGGGCGAGCAGCGGTGGTGTCGAGGGCGAGCGGAGGTGGCGTCGCGCAAAGGTCAGCAATGGCTCGCCGAGCAGAGGTCGGCGGTGGCGTCGAGGGGAGCGGCGGTGGCGTCGAGCGGCAGAGAATGGGAGGAGAAAAGAAGGGAACCGATTTGGGAACGGAACCGGAACCGGAACCGGAACCGGAACAGCCGGTTCCCAGAAAAAGGGAACCGGGAATCGGAACCGGTCCCTTTAGAACCGGGAACCGCGCTCACTTTCTCCTGTGTCTTGGTCCATCTCGATCGTAACCTCCCCGTCTCCCGCCGCCGTCAGCACTGGAGTCGCCAACGACGAGTTCGAGGAGAGAACTGGCGGGTGGCGTTGCAGATCTGCCAGTTCGCCACTGTCGCTTGTGGCTGTGGATGAGCCGCTTTCACTGGAGCCACGGTGGCGAATCTGGACGTTTCGTGGGGTGTGTTGCTGGCGGGCAGCCGGGGGGACATCCGAGGCCAGGGCTGGGTCCAGGTCCGGCGTGGAATGCGAGTGCGACGGGCCTTTCAGTCGGCGGAGACGGAATACGTGGACCAAAATAGACAAGAGGAGGAGCATGGAAAGCAACACTAATGACAAGATATAGGGGAAAGAGTGAAGGGGCCTCCGGACCAACAACGATGTGAGGGAGGCCACCGAGAGTGCGGCGGCGAGTATCATCAGGATGTGCAACGGTGGGTCACAACAATCAGGAGCCAGGTGGGCAACGCGGGCTAATGAACAATAGAACAGAAGAGAGAAGACGGCAAGAGTGGTGGCACAAGGATGGATCTCGAATGGGGACGCGGGTTTCGCCTGAAATTTTACCTGTACGAGGCTCACAAGCACTTGAACAAGAAAGGCGACAATGATGTGGAGAGCAGTGAGGTCAGGGGAACCTGGGGCGTTTGTGTGGGGGCGACTGCCGGTCGGCATTAGGATTGGCTTCTATAGGATAACGTCCACTCGCCGTCGTCACCCTGCTGGGGATGGCACGACCGTTTCGAGAAACAGCCTGTTCGAGCTAACCTCTCTCCGCGCCACCTCCCAACGGGCAAAACTACCACGAATGGGAAAAACAAGAAGAAGGAGGAGAAGGAGAAGAACGACAAACGGAGGCGAGTGTTGGTTTGTCGGCTGGAAGGGAACGAAATTGCGCGCGAGAATGAACGGGAAAACCGTTAGCATTTGATGGTTCGGGGAGAATGTCGGGCATCCTTTGGTTTCATTTCCCGGCAGAAGACGTTCACGTGAACACATAGAGTAACTTTAGAGAGAGAGAGAGAGAGAGAGAGAGAGAGACCGGAGAACGAGGGGAGACTCCGTGACACGCGGCTTAAAAACAGCTAATAGAGAGAGAGAGAGAGACAGTTCAGAAGTTGCCGTCGTCGGTGGGACAAAAACAAAAATGTTCAGAAGTTTCTCAGAAGCTTCGCCCCGGCAAAAAAGAGATTTCATGGATGCAAGCAAACCTGTATAACAAAAGCTAACCTGAAGCAATCATCATGAGTAGCAATCACTACAATGGGAAGACTCTCATCCACTAGAGCCAGAGGACCATGTTTCATTTCATCAGGTATTCCTTCACTGTGCATCAATGCCACTTCCTTTACTAATAAAGAACCTTCCAAAGCTGTAGCATAGTCGTATCCTCTGCCAAACATGAGAAGTGACTGCTCTGCAATCAGTAGCTTAGCAAGATCTTTCATTTGCTGGTCAAGCTTTAGCACCTCTCTAACTTTGTCTACAAGATAATAACAAGGGATTTAATCTCTAACTTTGTCTACAAGATAATAACAAGGGATTTAATGTTTCATACAAACAATTTATCAACAAAGTTTACACAAAAAAGGCACATCCAATAGAAGTTCAGAAATTGTGAAGGTGAGATAGGAAGTGAAACATACTTGGAGGGTCAAAAAGACAATCGATTATTGCTTCTCTTCTTGCTTGGTTAGAAATAGCGTCCCCTTCAATTGCTAAAGCTAAAATAGCCATAACAACTATTTGACTTGTATATGCCTGCTCAAAAAGCATATCTGTAAAATCAATTTCCTGGAAAAAAGACCAGAAAACCATGACAAAGAGAGGATCGTTTATGTAACAGAATGTCAATAGGTACTCTCTCACCTTGGTGCTTGCCACACCTATCTCAGCACCAGCATTTATATGGACACCACAATGTGTATTTCTGGCACACTGCCAACAGTGTCTGTAATTCCTACACATAATGCACCATTCTGGAGGGCATATTCCAGTGCACGTAAGGTATCTGCTGTTTCACCAGACTAACTGACAAAAAAAAAAAACTGCAATATCTTCTCTATAAATTGGGCCTTGACGATCCAAAAGATCACTTACATTTCCATTGTCACAGGAATTCCTGTTTTGAAAGCAAGTAAACAAGAAAAGAGTTGGCACAACAAATTAACATTTCCCACCCACATAAGCTACAATTCACTACTCGCCTGAAAGTTCTTCCAAGACGGGCCTTGCAGCTAAAGCAGCATTATAACTTGTACCACGACCAATAAAAACAATCCTCGGGCTCCTCCTAACTGTCTTGAGATGATCCTTCAATCCACCCAGAAGGACAGTCTTAGCTTTGCAGGTGCCTCCACATATAAGTCTGCCCCTCCGTTGGAAATGGACTAAACTGCTATTCAACTATATGCAAGAAGTCAAGCCAAATAGAATTCTGGTGACATTGAGCTGAAAGCTTCCCAGTACAACTAAATAGGTGGTTACTACTGGTGATATTCAGCAAATTTGACTATATTCCTACACGGTCTGATGGTATCTTCACAAATTGATACTGAGATGAAATCGGCAGAACTCAAGTTAAACTGAAGCACCCCCCACCCCTAAATCTTAACTACTAAGATACATTGGGTAGATCAATGACATAAGATCGAGAGACTGATAAGGCAGTCCATTCCATAAAGGCTAAGAATACACATAAATTCCTTACGACAACTATGTAATTACCTTCAGATGAACCACTTCACCATCTTGAATAACCAAAACTTTTCTTGTGTGCTCCGCCAGAGCATTAGCATCACTCGATAAGAACAGTTCCCTGGGATTCCCATTCTGCGAAGGGTACTTGTCATCGTAAAACAATGATCCTTTGCTTGATTCTTCTGTCAATGCCTGAATGAATTAATGAGTATGTTACAATTATGATAAATTACAAGACAAACAAGAATTTTGACAAGGAAAATGCATAGGTAAGACACACACAGGAATGGACAACTGCACATACGGAAAAAGAACTCGTAAGTCCTAAGCCTAAGCTATAGTTGTCGCATCAAGGAAACCTAAAAATGAAGTAAGAGTTCAGCACCATAGACAACCACATGCTTTTCTCAGACTTATTGTATCAAGACCAAAAGTATGTGCCATGATGGACAACAGTGACAATGCTATTCAAATTCCTGGTTCTAATAGGAAATGTGCATCCAACTTAGCATTTCTAAGGCACTCTAGTAAAAACTCAATATACTGTCTCCACCAAGCAAAATAGATGCTATTCAACACTTTGCATAAAACATTGTATCATAAGAAACATTTTATTGAACTAAGGTTAATAGACTCAGTTTTAGAAGAACAAACATAGCATAGCTTCTAGTGAAGCTGAAAGGACACAAAGCAATTGAAAATAGAAAATGATTCATGAGATGTGATCAAAAGTAATTATGTGCAACAAATACCACCCAAGTTTTAAATGGAACTTACATTGACACCAAGAAGCAATGGACTACCATGCTTACAAGCGATCAATTCATTAGGGTAATGCCTGCTCTTAAAAATAAGGGCATAGGCTCCTTCAAGCTGCCTCACGACTTCCAGCACGACGAGACTAAATGTGACAGTCGTGTCACCTGCAGTCCAAATAATATACCATTCACAGATAAAATGTCACTGACCGTTGTTCTCTAGGGTAAAGTAACATGATAGCACACTTCAATACACAAAGTAAATTATGTGGCACATGTATATATGTTGAGCACAATCCCTTTGGTGGTCCTATTGCCAGTTAATTCATTACAAGCAAACAATTGGAGAAATAAAATCGACTTGTGCCCAAAATGAGGTCATTCATACACTAAAATGCTGTTGCAGAATTAAGTATCCATTTACTGAGGCCCTACAGAAAGAAAATGAGTCACCAATATAATTTGTTTTAAGATCTAAAGCCCCTACACTTGTTGGGAAAAGTACTGGCGCGACATGGGCCTGACATACATAAACGATACTTTCAACGAAAGATGTAAGAGATGCTTTATCCATCAGATGGCTCTTTAGTGTTTACAAAGAGTTGAACGGATTTCCAACACGACAACCTTCATATAGTTCACAAGATTCATCTGAAAATCCATAGATTAATATAGCTTGAATTGGAAGATTGTTAAGCAAAAAACTAAAATGATTAACTTCAACATCTTTTTTAATTTCAGTGTCTAATGAAATTGTGTTGACTGAGGTTTCACATTATTCACACACAAACTCAGAAAGAAGCTCATTACAATGCAAAGATGATCTTCATTGCATATAAGCTATTACCTGAATCTTCATTAGATTTATCAAAAACATACTTAGCAAGCTTAGGAATCACTTCAGTGTTAGTTTCAGATTCAAATGTGAACCCATGTCGAATTAGCGTTTGCTTTAAGACCTGCAAATGTAAACCAAAAGGTAAGAACCTCAGAAGAATCTACGGGCAAAATTCTTCGTTAGTTTTAAGCTACATAGAAAAACCATTGCGATTGTACAGCATTTTACAGACTCATCACAAATAGAGTAACATATAAATTAGGAGCATATCGTATAGTTTCATTAGGAAAGCGTCTTGGTATCTAAAAATGCTTCCCACTGGGGTAAAATGAGGTCCATAACCTGTTGCAAGGTTCCTTGTGGTACACGGACATTCGCTGCTAATGATCCACACTTCAAACTGCATGTTCTTTGTGAAAGGCTCAATCAATAAAATTGGTTTGTTTTTTGTGCTAGTTGAGACTTAAAAAGGGAATCTCTTTAAAAACTAAACAAAAATTATAGAGAATTTTGGAACCCTTAATCCAAAAACAAACACCAAGAGCATAAAACAAATCGAGAAAACAGAAAACTAAATGCTCCCTTCCAGTTCCACCCCATCTACGTCATAGCTTCGCATTCAGCAAGGTATGGTGAATTCAGTCCAACATAAGAAAAAAAATGTTGCATCTTGGCAAGGCATAAAGAGATTTTCTCTTGATAGATAAGCATTAAGAAATTATGTAAGTACCCTGTACCTGCAAAGGAACTATATTGACTGCGGGCTGAAGACGGTCCTCCACCTGAGGAACTTCAATGACCCTACACACTCGTCCACGAGACACAGCTGCAGCATCTCCCCTTGGGCACATGACAATTAGGCGTCATTTACTGGCACGAAGTTGCTGAATAACTGATTGTTGCTCGCTATTAACATTGACACCTTCAGTTTATGTTGGGAAAATATGGCTTCGAATGGGGTAGAACAATGAAGACGGATCTTTAGATCTCGAGTCGACTTTGAGCGTAATATTAAGGATTTATTTGCCCCACAAAGTTGTTAATGGTCCGGCAAAATATCCTCCATGATACAATAAAGTCTCATTTGAGAATCACTATATAAAGAATTTAAAAGGGATTTCTCCGCGATCTCTAAAACAATAAAAAGATGGTCTGTCGTTTTTCCGTAGAAAGAAGACTCGAAAAGATGAAAAAATGATCACACCGATTCTTCTTCTATCCGACAAGTATATATAAAATAGTCTTAAAATACGAAGACAACTCTTCGTGAAAGGTTGCGAAATGAACAAACACATTCTTTCGAAAATTGCTCAAGTGAACAAATGTGTCCATTCGTAGAAGTTAAAACCGAACAATTGCAACCCTTTGGGAAAGGTTGCCAAACCGAACGGATATCTTTATTCAAAGGTTGTCTTGAAAAGACACAAACAAAATTCGGAATAAAAAATAATTATTATTATTTAATAAATAATATTTCGAAATTATTATTAAATAATTAATTAGTTTCCGAAAATTTTCAAAAAACAAAAACAACCTTTAAATTGATTAAAATTAATAAGATAACCGTACGAAATAAAAATAAAATAAAAAGACAAAAGGATTAGTGCTAATTAGTGTCGGCGTAGGCGTCGGCGTCGGCGTGGGGGCGATGGAAGCAACCAGCGGAGGTGGAGGGGCTCAACCTTTCTTCTCCAGCAACCTTGCCTTCGAGCCTTCCGGTGTGTGGGGGTCTCGCTCGGCGGGCGACGTTCGCCGACGTTGAGGGGAGCTCGAAGAGGCCTGCTTCTCCTCCGCGTGCTGCATCTGCGATCCCGGGAACGCCGGAACGAACGACGGAGCGAAGCGAGCACCGGAGTAGGGGCGGCCGTAATGTGGTTCGTCGGCGACGGCAGGGGAATGGCCGCTTGATGCACGGCGGAGCAGCAACGAGTGCGGGGAGAGAGAAATTTTCAGATTCAAATTTTCGAGAGGAAAGAAATGGAGAGGACAGAGGTTCTCACTCCTCACGGTCTCTCTCCCTCCATTCCGACTCAGCAAGCTCTCTCTCCCTCCCGAATGGTGCTTTGCCCTCGGGAGGGTCCTGGGTGACCAGCCGTCCGTGGTGGTCGCCCCCCTTCCGGTCAACGGCGGAGCCCATGGTGAAATCACGGGCTCCGCCGTCGCCCTCCAAGCACCACGCCAAGATCGCCGTCGTCGGGGTTGGCAACGTCGGCATGGCCATGGCCCAGATCATCCTCACCCAGGACCTCGCCGACGAGCTGAGCCTCATCGACGCCAGGCCCGACAAGCTCCGCGGCGAGACGCTCGACCTCCAGTAGGCCGCCGCCTTCCTCCCCACACCAAGATCTTGGCCTCTGTCGAATACTCCGTCGCCGGCCGGTCGACCGAGGCCGAGATCTTGATGAAGGAAAGACCAACCTTCATAGACAACGAGATCTCGGAAACAGACGGTGGAAGAAGAAAGAGAGAGGAAGTCAAGTGAGGGAAGAAATATATAAAATACAAAAATCTGAAATGTGGGAGCCACAAGACACGTGTAATTAACAAATCCACTATTATTTTGCTGAGTCGTCAATCACAAGTGTATGTAGTAATATTTTCCCGACGCTGACATGGGACACGAAGCAGGCCATTGCAGACCAAACCTCGGACTTATCAAAGTTTGACGCAGGGCATGGAGCTACTGCAGTCTTTGACTAGTAGTCTATGGGCACGTGAACTTAGGTCGGGCGAGCAGGCCTAGGGCGGCGGCTGCTTCGGAGGTCCAAGAGTTCGTCATACCAAGACTCGCCTGAGGGGCGGTTCACGGCGAAAAAAGGCAGTCCATGGGTCGTGGATGGGCTTGTGCCGACCAATGCCGACCGGCAGGTACACACCGGAGCTTCGGTCGCCATCGGCGTTCCGTTTGGCAGTATGATTCCGGAAGTTAAGAGTCTTTTCATGATCTTACAACATAAAATGAAGGAAAAAGTGCCCAGAACACATCTAAATCATTCTGCAGTGTCATGGAGCAGATGAAAAAATGATGTTCACATGGAGGAACTCTGGAGAGAGAGAGAGAGAGAGAGAGACCGGAGAACGAGGGAAGATTCCGTGACATCCGGCATGAAAACAGCTAGTAGAGAGAGAGAGAGAGAGAGAGAAAGGAGTAGCTGTTTCAACGTAGGAAACAGCTCAGAAGCTGCCATCGTAGGTGGGACTAAAACAATGAGGGAGACAGTTCAGAAGCTGCCGTCGCAGGTGGGACGAAAACGATGAAGAAGGAGACGAAGATGAAGAGGAGAGGAGACAAAAAAAAAGAAGAAGAAGAATGTCTGTAGTGATCGAGCAGAAGTTTCACAGAAGTTTCGCATGGCAAAAAATAATTGCGCCCTGAGTAGGCGCGCATGCTAAGGAGTTTGGTTGTCGGTCCACCTGCCTCAAGCCAATGATTCCGCGGTTAAGTGACGCCAAGGTCGGCCTTTCCAATCGATGATTAGCCTATGCTCGACCGGACAATCAATCATAAGGACACGCTTAATACTCGATACGTATAGGAAGATTTGCGCTGGACACTATAATTACTAGCATGAACTTCTAACCACACATTGTGTTTCTATTGAAATATAATACGCGAAAATGACAGCATCTTATAATTTACATCAACGCAAAATCACCAGAAAAATAAATAATGAATAATAAGAACACCATAAATTTACATGATTCGGTCCGAATATTGATACCTATATTCAACTAATAATCTACTATAATCGAAAAATCAAAGCCTTATAATCGAACACGTTCAAATGTTTTACATCTAAATAACTTTAAATAAACGTAAAATATTTATAAATAAAATAATCACTTCATTTAAATTCAAACAAAATCACCATGCATTTACGTATGCCAAAAACAAAAACTCCGGCGTCCACCTTTTTCTCCACGTACGTATGGCTTCGCGCTCTCTTCTTCTTGATCGTGTGGTTTGATCGCGTCTTTGGACATGTGGCTTCTAAAGAGCTCTATCTTATTAAGTGTTTCTTATCTAACTTATATATTCACAAATAAAGTCCACTTCTTGGTCAAGTTTTGATAAAGAGGAAATAAATCTTGTTGACTAAATCTTGAGATTTATCTTTATCTCCAACACAATAATAAATCCCCCATTATCCATAAACCACAGCACAAGATATACATATCTTAGATTGATTCGTGCAATCGCGCTTTGGATATTTATCCAAATTTATCCTACGGATTGAATTACGTAAAAATCGAGACGTAATTTAACATTTTCTCAGATTTAGTTCGGTTCAGTCCGGTCCAATTTGATCGATTGAGGTGAGAGCTTTTATCTGCTGGAGTGAGGAGAGACGTGAGTTTGCGTTGACATAGCTACGGCGTGGTATGGCGCTAACGAGGCAGTGGCGTGACGTTGGATATGGTCAGATCTTTGGACGAAGCAGGTCCGGACATGGGACATGGGACATGAGCAGGCCACTGCAGGATACCCACGAGAACTTAGGTCAGGCAATGGGCTACTGGGCGAGCGAACTGGGGCGGTCGGTCGGGCGGCGGGCGGCTGGGCTGACTAAGGCAGCAGTTCCCGTCGCGGTTTCGGAGGTCTTTGAGTCCATCCCACCGTGACTTGCCTGAGTAGCGGTTCACGGGGATAAAGGCAGTCCAAGGGTCGCGGGCTGCCATGGCACGAGTCGTGGACGGGCACGCAGTCGGCTGATACCGACCAGCAGGTACACAGCAGAGCTTCGGTCGCGATCGGCATTCCAGTTGGCAGTAGGACTCCGGAAGTTGGAGTCTTTTCATGATCTTACAACTTAAAAATGACAGAAAGAAGTGCCTAGAACACATCTAAGTCATTCTGCAGGGTCGTCGAGCAGATGAAAAAATTCATCTAAACCGTCGATGATGAGGTCGACATTGAAATTCGGCTGGCCGACACGATGCTCTAAGTCCAATTACTTTGATTAAATGACCAAGCAATTAATTAGGACGGAATAAACTTCACATTCAAATGACATATTCCATAATCAAAGTAACACTTTGAAATTACGTTCACCGTTTTGGGGCCTTTGAATGAGATTAGTTGAGTGGATTCCAAACAGTTGGTCACGCTAATCGATTTAATTTAAAAAGTAAAGTTAAGATATTTGAAATCATTGTGGCTAGGAAAAAAGAAAACTTGTCTTAAGCAAGAGCATATCATGTAATAGGAAATGGAGGTAGGAATAATAAAGGAGCAATAGATGTTTAGTTTTTTTGTTCCACCATCTCTCTCATGCATCATTCTAGGACTAATCGATTTTAGAGCGGGTGATTCTCATTCTGGAATCGGGAACTGCAATGAGATCGGAGGCTAGGGGCAATCGAGAGTGAGAGTAATAGAGGTAATGACAAGGCCAAATGCAATCTAAAGTGAGAATGAGTGAGTGATTGAATGAGGCCAAAGGCCACCGATGCTATGAGAGAGAGAGACGCGATCTAGAGCAAGAATGAGAGAGATTAATGAGTCCAAAAACAACTGATACTCTGAGAGAGAGAGAGGTCGAACACGATCTAGAGCAAGAATGAGACAGGGATTGATAAGGCCAAAGGACACTGATACTGTGAGAGGAGAGAGAGGGGGGGGGGCAAAGCTGCAAGATGAATGAGGTGAGAAATGAAGAGGAAATTATTTGAAAAATTAAAACTTAAAAATAAAAAATATATATGCACTGGTTGGGTGGGTGAGTAATTCTATATCTAGAATTGGAACCAAACATATTCCCACGGAAACCACCAATGCTGGGCAGGCCTAGTCTGATTCTAAGCAGTTCTCGATTCTTTTGCACACCCTACGTCATTTTATTATTGATTTAGTTCTACTTTTTACCTAACTAAATACTACTCTTTGAAATATATTTTTATATATATTAGAACAAAAGGTACATGTGTTATACAAAGTAAATTTTAATAACGAAGAGGTTATGTCTTCTTCCATATTTTTTAATGTTTACATTTTAAATTGCTTGATTTATTTATCCTAACTTTTTTTATTAAATGCAAATTATTGATTGGAGATATATTGCAAGAAAAAAATAAATCTATATTTATTAGTCTTACGATGAAATGTGAGAAATTGTTGTTTGGATGAAACAATACTATTTAGCTTTAATTTTGCTGATTTTACTTTGTCATTAATCATGTCTGACCATCTATCCTTAAAATAAATGCCACTTTGGATTTTTCAACTATTCAAGCCGTCCGTAACATTGAAGTGATCGATCTTTTTACTGAATCTGCACTCAAGTGCGAAATATACGAAATTATGGCACTTATGATATTTTTATCCCTTTTTCCAAGTGTATAGTAAATGAATTTCAAACTTTATCGTAGTAATAATAATAATAGAGATGAGGATGAATACACAGATAACTAGATGATCTACCATGGTAAATCCAAAGCAAATATCAAGAGAAATAATGGGGTTTGGTGATTTGTCATATTTCTTTTTCCATTTTTGAGATAATTCTCATATTTCATCATTGTATTTTGCGCTGATAATAATATCGTTACACTATTTCTAGATAATGAAAATAAAAAATTGAATCTTAAGGCCTTGGGCCAGATTGCTAGTATTTCGAAGAAATGTGAGAAATTGTTGTTTGGGCCCGCCCATCTCAATATATTTTCCAATCGCCAACGCCAAGGCCCAAGAAACTTAACCAGCCCTTTCACTCGACGGCGAGGATTCTGCATTCGATAGCCGGAGAAATCAGGGCCGTCCACATCCCAACCCCCGTGCTTATTCAAAAGCGCTACAAAACCCTAGTTTTCACTCTCCCTCCTGTCTCTGCGAGCAGAAGAAAGCCGATCCTCCTTGGCGCCGCTCAGCCCCTGACCTTCCGAGACCGCCAGAGGGACGGTAAGCCCGAACCCGACTCCCGTTTTGGGGTAGCGTAGCGTTTGTTTTCTGGGTATCTTTCCGGAGTGGGATCTCATCTCTCTTGATCTGCTGCTGCACAAGTACTGGGTACTGCGGCGGCGGCGGCGTGCGTTAGCTTGTATGTTTTGTCTCGTTAGTGATCGGATGCGAGTGTTTGAGCTTACTTGAGCTGATCTTGATCTGGGTTTTACGTCAAGTTCGTTCTTTGGCCTGCAGTTTTCTTGGGTTTGATAATTTTTTTCCGCGAGTCGTGTCTGGTTAAGTTCGGGTGTGAGACGAATGTTTGTTCTTTTGGTGTTGGGTTTGGTCGTTGCCAGACTCAGCTGTGAAGTTTCATTCGTTCAAAACTTCTGGGTTTTACTCCGTATGCAGCGTTTCTCCAGAAAGTTGGTTTTTTGCCCCCATGAGCTTTAGATTGATGTCAGGTTCGAAATGGAACGGGAAATACGTATGCAAGTGCCTTGATGGATTATGTGGTTAAGATGTGCATGAGATGCATCTGCCTGTGCTTTTGTGCTCGTAGGGTCAATGACATGAATCTTTCGATTCCATTTTCATGCTGTAGAATTGTGTTGTGGTAATCTGGAAGCACTATCTTGATCCTTTACCCTGGCTATGCTGTAGAAAGAAATGGCCGAAGTCAAGGCGGTGGTTCCCGAGTCGGTTTTGAAGAAGAGGAAGAGAAATGAGGAGTGGGCTTTGGCGAAAAAGCAAGAGATTGAGGCCACTAAGAAGAAGAATGTTGAGAACCGCAAGTTGATTTACATCAGAGCAAAGCAATATTCAAAGGAGTATGAGGAGCAGGTACTTATGATTATTCTTCTCGATGATTCTGCTGCTGTGTTACCAATTTATATATATTAATCTTATCTTATTCTGATGGGATTGCCTTTTCCTCTGCTGATTTTAACAGGAGAAGGAGCTGATTCACTTGAAGCGTGAGGCAAAATTGAAAGGAGGCTTCTATGTTGACCCAGAAGCTAAGCTTCTGTTCATCATCCGGATCCGTGGGTAAGTTCTTGCTAGTGGTCAAATGATTTTATCACCGATTCTCTCATTTTCTGATTTGGGGTCTTTGTTATTTTTAGTATCAATGCGATGCACCCGAAAACAAGGAAGATCTTGCAGCTGTTGCGTTTGAGACAGGTAAGAAATTTAGTTTTGTGTGTGCAAATGGTGGCTGTTAAGCTATTATGCAGAAGTATGTTGTGTTGATTATTATTTGTGTACAAAGTTTCACCTCACATGTCAGTAACAAAAGTCCTCAAATTCTAGACTTATTAAAAGTAATGTATGCTGATCCCTATGCCCAGAGAAAGGAAAAAGTTTTTTTAACTCGTGACCGCTAGATTCAATCACACCCACTAATATGATCATTCTTCTGTTGAGTTTGTGTTTTTTTATGGTAGTAATGATGGAGTCGAATTTTCTGGATGCTGTTAGTGTGATCAACAGGATATTGATAACACTGCACACTTATCTTGAATAGGCTTGCTAATTAATTCTTTATAACTGCATTTTTCCCTCAGATCTTTAATGGGGTCTTCCTCAAAGTAAACAAAGCGACTGTGAATATGCTGCACAGGGTTGAGCCTTACGTGACTTTTGGGTATGCTCTTATCTACGATGTTTACCTATATAGCCTCATATTTTTATGATGTATCTCTACTGATCCGTTTGATGCATGCCTATTTAGGTACCCAAACTTGAAGAGTGTGAAAGAACTGATTTACAAGAGGGGATTCGGAAAGTTAAACAAGCAAAGGATTGCCTTGACTGAGAATTCGATCATTGAGCAGGTTTCGTTTGCATCTTGTTTATGTCTGGTTCAATTCATGTTTGTCCTCTTGCTCTTCGAAGTTTCGCTTGTTGAAAGTTGCGAGTAACTTGAGTCCGACTTGTGCACAGGCTTTGGGCAAGTATGGCATCATCTGCATGGAGGACCTCATCCATGAGATCATGACCGTCGGACCTCATTTCAGGGAAGCAAATAACTTCCTTTGGCCATTTAAGCTCAAGGCACCGCTGGGGGGCATGAAGAAGAAGAGGAACCATTATGTCGAAGGAGGAGACGCTGGAAACCGCGAGAATTACATCAATGAGCTCATCAGGAGGATGAACTAAGCTTGTCGCAGTTCTTCGTAGTTTTGCTATTTTGAGGCGTTGCATTTTGCAGGAAGATCTTTTAGTCTCGGTTCATTTTCAAGCAGGATAAGGTTTTGTTCTGAAGGCTTATCTTTGTGATGGTGTTTGCCTTTATTCAATTGTTTACAATTAAATTTCCTATATTTAGCCAACCAAACCAAGAGTCCCTGGACACCTGTGTTGAAATTAAGGTTGTATTTTTAGTGCTAATTGTCATCGCTGAAAAGTTTGCCTTGAAAGCGTTTGAGAGGGTGGAGGAGAAAGAACAGTCTGCATTCTGCTTGCGTCATAGGTTGGCTGCATTTGGGCGATTTTTGGAAAGAGTTTATTGGAAAAGTAAAATCCTTTTTAGTTAGAAGAGTGTTTTCGAAATGAGTGTTTGGTGAAGTATAATTTAAAAGTATCCTGAGAATTAATTTTATTATAAACGTTGTTTGGAGCCAACTACACTTAGAAAATAGCTTTTGCTAATTTATCCTGAATATCCTTTTTTTTAATTGTGCTGTTCATCTTCTTCTTTATCCCTGTTCGTTTTCTTTTTCCCCAAATAAAAAACATCGGATTTGGGAAAGGCGGACAAGGGCTCGATGCCCATTGCCGGTAGCGGGCGAGGGTGGCCTCGGTTGCGACCAGCGAGGGCCATCAAATCCTCACCCGTGAGCAAGGGGCGACCTTGCTAATAGCCACAAGGGGCGACCTCTCCTGTTTTTAACCGACAACCTCGTCCTTGTCTTTTGCTAGGACTACAAATGGGACGCCTATGTCACCTTCTTCATCCCTTCCTCCCACCACCATTTCTAGATCGACGCTTTTCCAGCTATCCCTTTACCCACAAGCACCTTCCCTGTAGAGCCTCAATTTGGACAGCCCACGCCATTGCCAACAATGGGTGTCAAGCCCTCGTTGGCCCAAGGCGAGGAAGATCTAGCGAGGGTTGGCATATAGGCCCTCGTCCACTACCGGCGATGGGTGTTGATGGGCCTAGTGCTGGCAATGGGTGTTGAGTTGATCGTTGACCCTTACTTGTGGTTGGCACTTGCTAGCCTTTTCCCAAATCTGGTGTTCTTGATCCGAGCAAAAAGAAGATGATGAACGGGACAATTTAAAATGAGAAAAGAATTTATTTATTTTTTGGACGAAAATACCTTATTTGAGATAAAGTCTACTTTAAGTTCTTTTTTGAGAAAATGAGGGTACTTTGAGTCCCTATTTAAGATTTTCCCCAAATTTATTATATAGCTATTTTTATTTTTATTTTAAATCAATTAATTTAATAAATTTAGTTTTAAAACTTTTAACAATTTATGACTATTGTTCTTCCCAGTTAATTTTTATTAGAAATTGTTGAAATGTAAACATTAACTTGTTTGAGACCACTCACACCATCTACGTTGCTCATGGGTAGGTTTTATTATATAGTTATTAATTCAATTAATTTGATAATTTTAGTTTTAAAAATTTTAACAATTTATGACTATTGTTCTTCCGATTTTTATTAGAAAAAATATATAAACGTTATTGTTTGAGCATGGCAAGTTAAGGCTCACTTGGACAATTTTAGAAAAATTTCAAGAAATTTTTTTTATAATTTTTTTTTTTTTTTTTTTTAAATTATGGCCGGCGCAGCTGGGCTAATCATGACACTCGCCAACCATTATGAAGAAATAAAGAAAATAAAGAAAAAACTACATAAAAAAGTTTAAAATATTAAAAGAAAAAAAAATCACATAAGTGTTCGTTGTGTCACATAAATGACCAGCTACCACATCAAGGATTCTCAACTAGAATTAACTGGAAATACTATATCGTCAAATTATCAAAAAGTTTAAGATTAAATTGACTAAATTTGAAAATTTTATGACTAAATAGATATTCATAGGTATAAAATATTTTTGGCATTCTTCCGGTTCGTACAACCTTAGGTGAGGCTCACTAGTGGCTAGACCTAGGCTGTCATCGATGTCTAACGAATTTTGAAAGTTTAGTAAAGGCAAAATTAGAAGGAAAAAATAAACTAACATCTCGAAGATACTCAAGGACTTTAGAGAGTTTCACATCTCCGAAAAACTCTCAGTTTACAAATGTCATTTACATTTGCCCCAGGATTTTTGAAGCCTAAAGGGCTTCGGCAAAGTATTGCCAAGCACAATTTACATAGATATCGGGAGTATACAAATGATCGGTGACTAAGGGCCACTTTTTCAGGTCTCGTGAGGACTTTATTATTATTATCGTCTCATCTAGTAAAAATGACAGTCGTATCATCTTCGGGCACACGACAATCGACTCCAAAGCTGCAAACCGACGTCCAATGACTTTCCTCAAAACTGTAAGAACGAAGAATCTAAAGAGAAGGAAACCATCGTTAGCATCAAGCAGGAACGAAGCGGGTGGAGCAGATGATGCAGTAGTACTTGGTCTTGACTTTGTGAGAAATGGGAATGAAACAGAAAAGGAGTTCGACGCCGCAGGTGGCCACCATCACGGGGCCTCCGCAGTAGCAGCAGAGAGAACCAGCTCCCTTGCTCTTCATTACCGTCTCCTTAGCTTCGAACACTGGAGTCGACCCCATCCTTTCGGTGCATGAATGTCGGATATCTCATTTGCCCAACGTGAACGTGTTTTATATATAGGAAAGATGAACCGGGTAGTATTTGAGGTGCAAATGGAGCGCAATGTCGATGAAAGTTCCAGGAGACACCCGGGTGATGCTCTTCTAGGTTCCTTCGTTCCCACTGGGCACGATGGCCTTTTCACACGAGGCAGCTTCAGCGACGTTAACTTTGAAAGTTTGACCGGGTCGATTATCTTTCGGCACGACGCGTGTTCTGTGAAGTCCTATTAAAGAATCCTGCTAGCTTTGCGCGTACACTGGGCCAAGAAATAGTTGTCTCCATTGATTATGTAGACGAAGGGAAGCAACCGACAGCAGAACCAGTAACTTTCACATCTCTTGCCTTCTCGACTTAATGGACATGACTCATCTCTGGCCAATCGACAAGTCTTGATTTCAAACCCAAATGATGGGGTCTAGCTGTCCTCGCGACCTTTCCTGTTAACCGCTTGCGATAGTAACAAACGAGACTGCTGGGGAGAAGGCGGGAGAGAGAGAGAGAGAGAGAGAGATCTTATTGACGATTTCCTTTCTCCTATCCAAACAAATCTTCCTACTATACATCAATAATCATATACACAAAAGGCTTCTTGTGCTTCAAAAGATTTCGACCCCTTGCGATCAAAGTTGGAGCCTACAAGTCCCGGCCAAAAAAAAAAAATGGAGCCTGCATGAAGCCCCAAAATCAATCTTTCCTGTGGACAAAAATTGAGCGACGTACATGGAGAAAAATGGTCAGATCTGCTTCAAATCCAATGAATGATCATGAAGATTGGTCAATTGGGTTGTGGGCTTCAATATCGACATGCCGAATACCCGGAACAAGCTCTTGTATTTCCTTTTCTAACCTATCTACTTCACTTCCAAGAGCTGTAACCACCTCCTCACCTGCAAGTTGAAATCAAAAGTAGATCATCACCCGATACATCATAATATCTCGCAAAAATTATCACCAGTGACATTGACTTCAGAGAAAAGTGATTTTCCCCAAGACATACCATAGCGTGACATGGCCTCGAGCAGTGCACTATCACCCTTCTGTTTTGCAGCCTCATGAAACTGTGCATAAAAAATTCTCATTAAGTTATGCATCAAAGCCAGGAACATACATCAGAAAGAGAGAGAAGGAGGGAGGGAGGGAGGGAGGGAGGGAGGGAGCGCTCTGATTAAAGACCAAACAAATCAAGGTAAAACTGAGTATCTGTGGCTGCACATGGGAAATTTGATTGCTTTAATTAGCCTATCACAGCCTCAAACCCCTGCTATCATATGATTGGTCGAAGGGTATCTCTCTCACAGTCTCGCTCACCTAAATTGCTCACTGTCCAATTCCTTTTTTAAATTCCCAAGAAAATAAACCCAGAATAAGAGGGGAAAAACAAGCTCGAAAAGTATCCATGGGTCCCTCTTACAGATGGTATGAAAAACATGATAATAGCAGATGTATTAGGCAAAAATGTAGCCAAGTGTTCAGGCTTTATGTAAGATAGCCTTGCTGATGTGTAAAAATTATCAGAATTTGCAGTGAAATAGTTCGAAACTCTCAAATTAGAAAAACACATAACTGATACAATAAATAACAAGTGGCCAGAAAAAAAATAAAAAAAAAAAATAATAATAATGAAATTTCTGTACCTGTCTTGCCCACTCCTCACGCCCGGTCCTCTCCAGATAATTTTGTACCACCACTACCCCATTAAAATCTGTAGCAGAGACCAAATTCAAATAACATAAGTCCAAGAGCTCAAAATTCATAAACCAACACTTCCCCTTAGGTCTCAACATGTCATTGGCTTCTTTTGATTCTCAAGGGCTCATGGGCGCAAAGCATAATATATATCACTAAAGGAAACACAAAGCCCTGTCCTTAGACCCGCCAATAATGACATACACAAGTCGAAGTATGACTTCAAGAAGATATTTCAATATAAAGTTCACCTGATTAGATCAATGTAGTTATGCATGTCAATTTAGACAAATCCAACAGTGGGAAAGAAATTGCCACAGAAATATCCTAGATTTATTGATAAGAACTTGGTTAATGTTAAAGTCCCATCTTTACCCAAATTCTTGCTACACAATGAAACACTGCAAATATTACATTGGGTTGAAACATCTAAAAAACTAAGTGCACATGTCTCAGGCTCTCAGCACTGAGTCTAGAACTAGCCACTAGATCAAGACAATGGTGCATGCATCCATCACGCTTAAATCATTTTTGTTTGTATATATTGGTAGGACGAACACAATTAACCTTAAAGCAAACACATAAACAAGTAGACGACCCCAATAACAACCAGCCATCGTAAATCATGCAGGCAACATTCAGTCCACTAGTCTAGTCTACAGCTATTGAAAAGAGCTTCGTAAAAAATTATGGGATAAGCTACAAAGTCATAACGAATATGCAAATAGAAGGTCAAACTCACTAAAACCCCAGAAAAAGTTGAATCTCATCGGCAAAGGGAAAAAAACAAGAATCTTTTTATCTAGCTCTGCAGGAAATAAAAACTAAAGAGAAGCTACTACAACACTCAACACATTAATAATACATAAATGTAAAAATCCATCAAAGAGTAAATAACTTTGTGAAAGGCATAATGCAATATTGAGTATGCAAATGACGTTACATAGATGAAACTCCAAACAAAACGATAGAACAATAATAGGCCATCTTCTCCAACGTTTAAGAAATCTTACTTGAAGTATACAGTGAAAGAAAAGCAGCAGAACAGTTACCTATTTCTGCCTTAAATCTGAAGAACCCAGGTCCAATCACTTCACTTTTGCAATCATACACAGCATCCACAGCCTACAACAGAGCTTTCAATCGTAAAAACAAAATGATACAACACTGGTTGCTAGGTCAGGTACAGTCTTGTTAATGTGCAAAACAACGTGAAGTAAAGTTTGAAATCACAACTCTTCAGCATAGTTATACCGGGTCATTTTTCAAAAATCGAAGAACCTTTTCCATATCATGTTGGTCCATTGCTCTACCAATTAGGGCATGTCGATTTCTCTGGATGAGAAATATTGCCACCTGCCAATTTAATCAAAGAGATAGTCACTTTCAAAAAGTTTAACCTAGCCAAATTTGGAGACTACTACCAGCAACTAATAGAAACTGAGGATTCTAATCATGAAATAGAAATTTATATGCCATTTAAATTCACAATAGGCTTCTTTACTCAAAAATATGATTGCACGACAGTACTTTTCTCCTGTTTATCAGCATGGAATGTTCATCATTTGACATAATGCACATAATTGGAAAGTACTTATTGCACTTTCATCCACTAAAATTAGATACAGTTAAGCATGAAAAGAAAAGAATGGATGCAATATACCATCCCAAGTAAATTGCCAACTATAATAGATCCAATGGGATCATAGATTGGATTGCCCGTGGTGTTTACAGCAACCAATGATGCAGCAGCGATGAGAAGTCCTGTTACTGCAGCTCCATCCTGTATATTAAGAAAAAAAATGGAGAAAGTAAAAGAACAAATTTTGGGCTTTATGAAATTATACTACAGTGAGGAATAAATTCATCAGACAATACAGCAACATTAGCATTAACCTACAACTATGGGAATAACCAGCATGGACATTCCAAAGGTAGCAGTTAACCATACACCTAAGGAATTCATCATGAACTTGATTAGCATTAACCTACAACAATGGGAATAACCAGCGTGGATATTCCAAAGGTAGCAGTTAACCATACAGCTAAGGAATTCATCATGAACTTGATGCTAGCACTAAAAACCAAACCAAGCTTCAGATGCGGATCAAATTGAAGCCATACAACCAATTTTAGAGTAATTTGACTTTAATTAGCAGAACTTAAAAAAAGATTCTTCCCATTGACCCAAGGAGCATCCACAAAGTTAGTCCTTCGCAAAGGTGAGAGATATGCACTCATTAATGGGAATTTCAATTAGCTAAAATGTCTTGTAGATGAAATGCATAAAAATAATTAATTTTATGGCCTTCAGAGGAATAAAATTACAGCAAGAAGCCTAAAATTCCTTCCACATTAAGTTCAGATACCATGCTACACAAAGCAATTATAATAACATCACTCGCACCTTAATTTGGTGTTAGAACTGTCCATCATAAATGAAATGAACTATATCAACTTCTAATGTGAACTCACACCAAAAGAACAGTTGAACATTTTATGTATAACTTCTCCAGTAATTTAATGGGGGGCAAGGATGGCCACTTATATTTTAAAGGTTAAAGCATAGTATTTCTGGTAAATACACTAGATACTCCAAAACCACTTATTAACAAATGCTGCTTGATCATTAAATCCCACTTCAGAGATTGAACTCTCTCTCAAACACAACAAAATAGTCTACTCGATGAGTGAAAAATACAACAAAAGCAGTAATTCCACAAGTCTAATTTTCTTCTCTGGACATAACATTTGTGACCTAAGAAAGTTCATGAAATACCCAGATGACGTACTGACAGTTACTGAGGAAAGATCAGTCATTGACAAATGACAAGCATCTTTTATCATCCAAATGAACAAGTTGAGAACAGAAGGTCAACAATCATTGCGTATCTTCTCAAATGAGGTTAAGTTTGCCTGGAGTACCCCAAATAAACTAGAAGCACAAGAATAAAGCATGAGGACACCATCCTTTATTAGCACCGCTGCAATCTCCGCATTTGGTATATGTGACAATGCCAGGCATGACGCATGGATCCAAACACATCTTTAGCATTTAACCCCTAGATACAATCTTTGGCATTTACATCCTTTGCTACATTCACACACGAGTCTCTTTTTATTTTCTTTTCTTTTCTTTTCTTCTTTTTTTTTTTTTAACTTTTTTCTTGAACCATCTACCAACCTTTCTGCAAAGCATTCCAAATGTCTCCATTCCTCAAATTCTTCTTCTAACAAAAGAACAGTAGTAGAAGAGCAGTTATTACCTCTGTCATAACTGCCACAGATGTGGGATCATGACCACGCCAGATATAATCCCTCACTTTCATCCCCTCTGCAGCTGCACCTTTCTTGACAGCTTGTATGGCGACAATGAGAGAAGCGCCTACATAACAGCAACTGTTTGATTATTTAAACGGTTGGCATCGATAAACAGCATTTGATCCATGAAGAACCAATAATTTCATAGTAAGTAGCAGCCTAGAAGACATGGTAAGTGGTAATACCTTCAATCACAAAAGAGCCTCCGATCACTAAAGCTGCATATTTAATATTTTCCGGAGGCTAAAGAAGACAATGAATTTATATATCAAGAACAACTTAGCCCATTTTATGAATTGGCTAAAACTTGAGAAGAATGGGAAAGGATAAGAATGAAAAGAAGATTACGTGTGCAATCCACAAGTTTTGAATTCCATTAACAATCGTAGCACCAGATCCAAGACAAAAAATGCCAACAGCAGATATCAGAGCCCAAACAAATCTTTCTTTGGAATACCCGTAACTGCAGAAAATGGGAGAACATAGTGAATACATTGAAGAAGAATGAATCTCTGCATATGGATGATGCTCTCAGCAAGTTTGACAGGATCATAACTTACATAGGAAAAAGACTTTGCTGCTCTAACAATCTTTTTCTTCGACCAAAAATAAAAATAAAAAAACAATCCTTTGCTAATTTTTATCGAAACTATGCCCCCACTTAATCACTACATCATGTCAAAGGAGTATCAAAATCGGTTCCTGCTCGATTTAGAGCCCAACTAATAAAATTGGAAATATAAAAACATTTCTTCCAAGGAAATAGAAGGGAGGAACTTTTCATAGAAAAGGCACAAACACAAATCCCAAGTCACAGTGACCTCATAATACAATCGTTACTATATCAGAGAAGGATGCAAAAAATACTTCTATTCAGTGAAGGTACTTATTACGTGAATACTCACGGATGCAAAGCATCGGGTGCACGCCTTGAGCTAGTAAGACCATAAGCAAGAAGCACCTACAACATTAGCAAGCATTAGCTTCTCCTTGTTCAATGTTCATTAAGACAAGTGCAAATTGCATGATAAAAGTACTTAATAATGCATTATGCAGATAATAATGTCACGAGATACCTGATTTGCAAAATCTGCAACTGAATGAATAACTTCAGCCAACATAACATGACTTGAGGTTGCAAACCAGACACCAAACTTCAGTGAGAAGACGAGGAAATTACACCATAATGCAGTTGTTACTGCTCGTTGACTGATTGAACAATTAGACCAGGCAGAGAGAAAACAAGTGTTACTAGGCAAGAGAACTATGCCAACAATTAATCTATTAGTAACTCAGGCATCAATAGATAATAACAAACCTACACAAGGATCATCACAATCAAATGGCTGTAATATTTGTGCTGCAATTCATTAGGCAATGGAATTCCCAGTATACTTAACCTCAACCAGTAATAAGAAGTATCCAGGAGAAGCAACAGGGAGAACCGACCCATTTACTTAAAAATGTGATGTAAGAACAGGAATCGGCAAAATGAGAGGAGTGCTCATTGGTGAAATGGGATCCATTAAAAGCAAGTGATATCACATTTCAAAAAAGGTTGCGGCATTTTCTTGTCTTCCACATATGGCAGAAGGGACTAGCAATCAACTATGACAACTTCTGCTGTCTCCCACAAGAAAATATACAGTACGGCATCAATCATATTTTGACCACAGAACTGGCAGAAACCAAGTTAATCATGGCAACAAAATGACTAAAAAGCAAAAGGACAGGACAGCCTCTCTTAAGAAAGTTAATTGAGGACATTCCAGACAAGTTCTTTCTATTTGGATAACTTATTGACAAAAGGTTCTGCTGCTTCTTTTTTGCAAGTGAAATATCTTTGAACAAAACTCCTTTGTTGGATAAGTTGATGATTGTAATGATCACTTCCGTGGATTCTCCCACAAGGCAGAGTATAAAAAATTCTCAAATTTGAACAAGGATAAATGAACACCAAGCACTCAAGTTACACTCATATGCTGCAGCTAGAAGGGCTTCATTATAAGCTCCTTCATTTGGTCCCTCTGTAAGCATCTCTCACATGTAAATTTTCCAACTCAATTCAATGAATTCTCTAATTCAAGAGTAGCGGCAACCTAAAAAAACAGATTCTGTGAAAGAAATGTAACTGGAACAACCAAAGAAGATTTAAGTGCCCATTAGTCCCAAACGAGCACTATAAATAGATTTAGCATATACTTGAGATGCCACATCCTCAATCATTTTAAAATAACAAAAGTTGCTATTCCCTAATCCAAGGACCACATAATGATAACACTACCACTACACTTCACTAGAGACTATAGCTTTCTCTCTCTCTCACTCACTCACTCTCTCTCTCTCTCTCTCTCACCACGTTGGGCCATAGAAGGCCCAGGCACCAACTCACCTAACCTAACCATTGTTACAACAAGCAAATCGCGCAATGCAGCACCAAACCAACCAACGCACGATAAGGCAATTAGTACCTGTGTTCATCGTGAATATTTATCGGCTTCAAATGCTTTTGCTTGGCCCTCGTGAAAAATTCTAAGATTTGAGCATCGTCACAACGTGAGCCCGGAGCAAAACTCAAAAAAGAAAGACGTAACAAGATTGAGCAGAAAGGAAAGGAAACCATCGCCGAACAGCCAATCGAGCGGACGTACTGCGATAAGGCCAGCCATGGTGGTGGTGAAAATGATGGCGGCCAGCGCACTGCGCGAGCGAACCGGTCAAGGCCGTTGAGCGTCCGGAGGGGTCCGAGCCAAAACCGCGATCGAATAGAGGGAGCGAGGATCGCGCCGACGGGCGATCGGGGCTCAGAAAGGTGGCGGGAGGCGACGGGAGGGGAGAGGAGGCGTCGTCGTCGCCGTCGTCGGAGCTCCGGCCGCCGCCGCCGCCGGTGAAAGGGAGAGGGAGCGGTGGGAAGAGAAGCGAGAGTGGCGTTGACGGAGACGAGAGAGGAGGAGGAGCCCGAACGGCGTTCTCATCGGAGGATCCGCGGGGACGTCGTCGTCGCCGCCGCCGCGAACTTCACTTCATTCTAGAGAGAAAAGCTAGAGAGAGAGAGAGAGAGAGAAGAGAGGAGGGAGCGCTGCTTCCTTCTCGCTCTCTTCAATGCGAAGCGCCACTCCATGGAGGGAGGGAGAGAGGAGGAGGAGGAGCAGAAGGCATATTCTTTTCCTCTCTCGCTTGCATTCTGTCTTGGGGCCTTGTTCATAAAAAATGCATTTTCATAGGTTTGAAATGAAAATTGAAAAATTAATTGACATGTACAAGAAGATTTCTATTCATTTTTTGTTCTGGAAAACAAAAAAGAAAAAAAAAAAAAACGGAGAAATTGAATGTTACTAGTAGGTCCTTAATAACAAAAAACCAATCAATCTATCGGAAAAAAATTTACTATGAAAAAAACCAAGTTCACGTCGAGGTAAAACGACTTCTCCCGACACACTAGCAAAAGAAAGTCACTTTTCTTTATACCGCCGAACAAATAAAAACTAAAATCGCTTTCCTTAAAAATGATCGAGTTCGCACTATTTCCACCTCCCGACACTCCCTATCACATTAATTTTGATTGCATTATTCCTTGCAAATCGTACTTAGTTTTTAAATTAAGAGATGGATGATCTAGCCTAAAAGGCCACATCACATTGATGAATATAACGAAATTTTGCTTGTTCTAAGGCAACAACATGAGAAAACACAGGAGGGTGGATTTCCATCGGCCTGAAGCACCACGAATTTCCGCTTTGATAATCTTCACATAATTGAGATCTAAACCTAAAAGTTAGGGAACCATACAATCTCTCCTTGAAGAATGCATAGTATAGCCAAAGAAACTCGAAAAATCAACAGCCGAATGAGATTTTCATCGCAAGGACAACCAAGCCGCCGGCAAAACATCAATGAGAATCACCTGCTCCTCATTACATACTGTAAATCTGTCGAAACTCAATATGGAAAGGAAAATTCACCGTCTGATGAGATAGAAAAAGGGAGTTGCAGATCGATCCCAGAGTTAGAAATGGGTCTCTCACCCAAAAAGTACACTTGTATAGGTATTAGGGAGATACCTTGTCCCTAAAAAACAATGACTGTGGAAATAACCTATAGCCTATACATTAAGCTATCCTCGCCGCGAGGCCGTCAAACTCATCAGTACCACGTCAAATGTTCTCTTCTTCTAATGGTGACCCCCGAACTGTGGGGCAACCAAAAGTTACGGACCGGGGGGCTCGACCGGTTTGCCTGCCTGGGACATCTATTTAGTGATCTCCTGCTCGTGATCGGCCCGCCTTCCGGTTGCGCAACTTAATTGTCGGCTTCTGTTGCTCGTCCGGTTTCGCAAGATTCATCGGGTCATTCCTTGGTACGATTCTAATGGGGTGCGCTTCTGTGTTGAACACCCATTCGTCCAAGGAGATGACTGAAGAGGGGGAGAATAGGAGGTAGAGATATTTAAGTGTCTCCGCGAGGAAGAAGCTTTGCATCATGTTGTCTTTGACTCCACTGTTAACCTGGTAAAAGCCACACATTAGATGGCAACAGTGAGTGATTTAGAAACACAGCGTCTCAGAGGTGAAAGGTGGAAAAAAATCAGAATTTTAGCCAGAACCTTTTTTCGTCTTGATAATGGAGCATTAGAAAAACGAGAGATGATTATAGGTCAAGAAACCCTTACATCTTTGAGCCCGACATATCCTGATTCTATGCGAGAGTTCTTTTCAAAGGCTTGGAATATATTCCAACCCCATTCCTTGTAGGTCTTGTTACCAGTCAAGCGCCAGAGGTAAAAGAGTGACTCAACTGTCTCTGGTCTGAGTATGTTCCACGATGTACCCACACTCATGTCCTGTAAATCACGACATATGTCAAAGAAAGCTGCAGAATATCCTAGGAAAGCAGTAATTTCACTAAAAAGCCAACTACCTCCCCAGAATGAAAGAAGTAGTTTTCGCCCGCCAATTTTGTTGGAGTGGACTGATAAAAGTTATAGCACGTCCACGCAAGCTGCACCAAAAGGATTTAATCAGACTCCATAAAGCAGCACAAGTCATGGATGTGGACGATCAAGGTGAAGTATGCATTGAGTTTCACTTCTGTGTCCCATACAAAAACAAAGTCTTTGATTTCCCTTCCATAATAAGACCCTAAAGTGTTTCGTTCACCATTAAACCAGGTCACAGATGATAAGATTCATGTAGTTTTGTCACTGATACTAGAGAATCCTATACTATGGCTCATCTGTCAGTTTTGTAACAGTTAATGCTCTAGGCCTAAAAGGTTAGCCCCATGATGTCTGGAGTATTTGTGAATGTGTACATAGTTTGCGCAAAACAATTGCAACATTGACCAGGAAGATTTCTACAAAAGATTGTCATATTTTCTCATCTACATAATTAGTGCTATGCCACTACCTCTTCTGCAAGAGACAGAAACTTCTGCGACTCCTCTGGGCCATATCCAAACGATCCCATGGCCAGCATACCTGGGGCAAAGCATGCTAGTTCATCCATCTGCATCCATGTAGAAACAAGTTAAAGAAAAGAAAATAATCTTGAGCATATGAGAGTATACTGATCAATATAACAATCATCCAAAATTAAGATATGTGGACATAATCAATGCAGCACTGCAGGTATGAGAGCCATATATCACCTTGTCAGTTAAAGAGTGCCCGTTCTTCTCACAGATGTACGTAAAAGATGATGGTGTTGTTCTTCGAATCAAGGTCAAAAAACCTTTCATTGATCTTTCCCACATTTCCCTGCTTCCCAGTTTTCCAAAAGACTTGATAAGAGAAGTAGCCAAAGCTATTATAATTGTCAATTTGTGTTGTTAAATTTGCTGCACAATTCAACTCGGAGGAAAAAGGAAAAATCATGTTTGAAATAGAAAAAAAAAAAGGAAACAAGTAAAGCATGAGGAAACAAGTTATCAGTAAAGTACATGTTAACCAAATCAGAAAACAAATGTCTGACTTTTGACCCACAATCAAACAGTAGAGACTGAAACTTTTGCAGTGAGCAAGTCTGAAAGTTCTTATCCTCAAACGAAGTACCATTTTAGGTGCTCTAGACTATGACAATAGTAAGCCACCTCCGATACATGCAACCCACTAAAAACCAACTCCTTATGACTAGTGCCTACTATTCCACAGCTTAACAACACATTTACTATGCAATTTTCAGGAAACCGTTCTGCAGAGAATTAAAAACAATGTTATTAATTTTTTTATTAAAATCAGATTTATGCAATTAAAGGTTACATTCGTCAAGGTTGACAAAATATTATGCCACCATAGTCACTATAGCATCTACCGCTAATAATTTAAGGTGAGGGCAAATAATGCTCAAGGAAAATCTTGTCAAGTTGGCAATTAGGAAATCCTCAAAACCATTGGCATAACATAAGGATGGCGAAAGATTATATCGCCACAGTTATTGTGAAATCTACCAAGAAAAGTTAAAGGTGAGGGTCAGATGATACTCAAGGAACATCTTATCACATAGGTGATTAGTTCTCAAAAAAAATTATATTATTTTACTCACGAAGCAGGGTCGACATAGAGAAACAAAATCTCCCTCCTTGCCAACAAGGTGGTGCATACAATTTCAAGCATTCAGGTGACAAAAAGTAAAACTTTGCAAGCAAATTTGGTGAAGGTCACATCATCAATTAAAAACTGTAAAAGATACAAGCCGACTAATTCCTTGCAGTTATAAGCAAGCATGAAAAAATACACCAGACTATATGAAGCAACTAAAAGTTCTCACCTATAAGGCCTCACAGCTGCAGTTTTATTCCCCTGTATCCAAACTTTGAGCAAATATTCATAAAAGCTGCAGAACGAATTTCAACCAAGTCATTGACTCGCTAGGCTACTAAAATGCCCCTTTCAAATTGTCAGTGCCAAAACGCAGTACTCTCCAGATGAGATTCATTAGAAGCTTTAAGTAAATTGTACATGATCATGTTTGTGAAAAGAAATGGTAAAATGAGATCATAATCATTGCATAATGTTAGTACCTGTCCCCCATGGCACCAAAGGTTATGGCTGAATAAGAAGATGTTCCACTGTGAGGATTAATGTATATGGGCAGCAAACCATCATCTGGGAAGGTCCGGTTAATTGCAGCTATGACATTCTCCGCCTGATACACCAACATATTATCTATTTGAAAAATAACCATAGTTTAACCTGAAAAATGGGAAGAACGAAAGATATGCTATTTCTTTCCCCTTTTAGTGATCATGGATAACACCAACAAAACCATTCTGAAGGAAGACCAGACCCAGAGTAAATCAGCTAAAAGAAGTTTTCAATCATCACAAAATTCAACATAAATATGATTCCACAAACAGACACATAGAAATGCTTTAGAACAAAACAACGTATAAGATGTTTGAAAAAGAAACTCTTCTTCATCCTTGAAGATCCTTATGATGGGCGCAGGTAGAAGCTTCAGAAGAGATAATAACCCATCTACTGGCGCGCACGCGCGCGTGCGCACAGACCTGGCTCTTTGTTATCTTATATGAGCACATAATGTGGAAGTAATTCACTTTATCACCAACATATGTCCTACAAAAATATCATGCATATACCTTCTGTTGATACTTTGGATCTCCTGTTCTCTGAGAAAGAGCAATGAACTCCACCTGTTCTGTGCCCGAATCAGCCAGGATACTGTTGCCCTGAAAGCATACAGATGCAAACCAATCAGATCAACTTCCCAGGTATGGAGCCAACTATAATGAATATGCATCCCATGGACGTAAACTGGTGGAGGGCCTACCTAGTAACTTCAGTAAACAAAATACCTCAATCAACTAAAAAAGCGAGGATTATTAACTTTCACCAGAAAAAATTATGAACAAAACCAGAGAAAATAAGCAGAGGAAGGAACAGATTAAAACACTTCATCAGACAATGATCGGTTTTAAAGCATGCTAAAACATAATAGTTCCAAACAATTTGATTAGGTGAAATGCGTATCTACTCACCGAGAGATCCTTTATTCTTCATTACATTAACTTAGGCACAAGCAAAAGCCAAATAGAAGGTTCTTTCAAAAGACTTGAAAACTTCTATGATTTCAATGGGGAAAACAAAATGAAAGCTTACCCCAGTCCATCCAGGGTTATGTGCATTCCCACGTGCCAAGTTGATAACATTGTATGGAATCCCAGAGGGAGTATTCCATGCAGGCAGAAGCCTATCAGCAATATCTCTAGCCTTCTCTAGAAAAACTTTATCCTCTGAAAGGTCATAAGCACTCAGAAGTCCCCCTACAACTCTAAAGGAGAAATGTATCAGCATAAGCACTATTGATATGCCATTTGCTTCCAACAAATAGAATGCAATTTTGTTATTGAATAAAGATCACTTAAATGAACACAAAAGAAACCTTCTAAAATAACCTTATGGTTGTCTCAAAAACACTAGCCTCATAATCCTTGTCAAAATCCAACGTATTTGCAACCCAACTGCAATAAGAGGAAACTAAAATTAACCTTCAACAAAGACATGTAAAGGTTGAATCACAAGTCTGTCGAAAGGAAAAATGACGCATCAAACACCTATCATTAGCTCAACATTCACAGATAATCACCGAAACGGAATACACCTACTAAATCATGAGCTATATTTCCCCTTAAATGGCAGGATTCCTTCCATAAATAGTAAACTTTGAAATGGACATGTGCACTGCACTCCATGATAGAAGGTAACCGTCAGAAGGCACTTGATTGAAGTTAAAAACTTACTCTCTTGCCCTTTGAAACTCCTCTTTCAGTCCCATAATATACAGCGTATCAAGGGAATCAACAAGAGTTGCGCCAAGGCCACCAAAACTGTTCACACCTTGCCTTGTCTGTGGCTGCAAAAGGAGAACAGCAAAAAACTGAAACTAATGTCCAAGAAAAAGACAATGAAAAGGGTGTGGACAAGTAATTCATGGCAAGTCTGCAATTAAAAAATGGGCATAGGCAACAACAAATGTTTCGTAAAACATAGAGCAACTTGCTGATCAGTAGAAAATTGACCACTAATAAAAGGAAAAATTTACGCAGCTCATTCATCCATTCTCTTTTTGACCATCATAATACACTGCACACCTGAAGCTCATCATTACCCCACGCATATTTCTCATATGAGCCCCATGCGTGGAGCATAGCCTCTTTCACTTTCTCCCTCCGTTCATCATCAATGGGATCAACTGGAAGAGCCGCTTTCTTGGATGAATCACCATCTTTGTGTCTCTCAACCACATCCCCATGTTTAGATTTATACTCTTCCACCTGAATAAAATAAATGAATAAATAGAAGTCAGGCAATGCATGCCCTACCCTAAATATTTCACAACGTAATGTCTATTCTTTTATGAGGGTTGGGGGATTGTTAAAGGGTGAAAGGTTTAAATAGAGAAGGAGAGAGAGAACATCAGGTATAATTAAAAGTTAAAAAACAGTTAAGTGTTTCTCTCCAACTCACAAGCTCCATTAAGTAATGGATACAAGTTTATAGATTTCAGTATAGAAACCCTGCAGAACTATGACCGCAAACTATGTGTATCATGCTGCAAAGTTAATAAAATAAATATGCTGGTAAAGACAAGAAAACGGACTAGAAAAATGGGATCCAAAGTTGGCCAACAATAGGAAGCCTTAGCAATACAAAATCTTACCAGGCTCCGCAACTCCGTTACTTCTTCATCTAACTTTGAAATTTCTACCTGCAAAGCAGAATTACTATCATTCTACAACAAAATTCTAAAATGAGTTTCAACCCACAGCAGGACATGACGTTACAAATTTCATTGAGGGAAAACAGCAAATATACACATTGTTCAATAGTCAAACACAGTTCTCCATTGTATCATTGTGCTATCAGCCATCTCAAAAAGAATGAAAGGTTCAATTACTGATGCATCAAACTGTTAAGTGCTATGGATGTCCCAGAGGAAAAAAAGAACAATTAATCTTTCCAGTCAAAAGGCAATATTTGTCAACTAAAAGTTCTCTAATCTACTTATATGTAACAGAGGCAATATTGGATGTCGATCATGTGATAACCTACTAAGTATCTGTCCAAGCTTTGCTTTTATTGGTACTTATCTCTCCGTTTTAACTGTTTATAGGTGATATAGACCATAATAAGCCTTCCTTGAAGGAGGCACTTGTCAATTTGCTGACTCCCATAATCTGCAACAGAAACCTAAATAGAAGCATGGCCAGCTCATCCTGTGATAACAGCTAGCTCTACAGAAATTATGCCTTAAAGGAACTTTCTCCATTTGCCAAATAACACAAACTTGAGTCTACCACCCCATCCAGCCATGGTGGACATCTGACCTTTACAACAGTACAAAGCAGCAGCCAGCATACTGATCACTGGCCATAAGATCATTTACAGAAGTAGTTAATTCCCACTTTAAATGCCTTATCTAGAAGAAAGCTAGTGAATTTTAAGGATAGAAAATACAAGTAGCATGAGATTGCACACGTTAATAGCAATACAGTTATTCGTCATATGTCAGCATGATTGCCCAGAGATATCCATGCATATACAGACCGCCTACCCAATGACCACCACGGAACACTTGCCAGTGACTGCAAAGAGGAATTAAAAAAACCACTACACTGCAATTGATTGACTTGGTTTGTTCAAAAAAAGCTACATGATAAAGGGGACATCTCCCATTTTGTAGGAGCTTAGACATCTGTTCCTGTTTCATCTAGTAAGTAACTACCAGGCCAATGGGTTCATCATCAATTGATCCATTGATCAAAGGCAAACCTCACTCATTTTTCGCTCATTAAGCACTAAATCTAACACCCTAAACAGAACCTCATTTTCGCACCTTACTATTTATGTTATTCCATAACAAGATGAACATGAGTTTCCCAGTAAAAGGAACAAAAACCCATTGAAAGATCTGGCAGCTAATTGTATGTAGCATCGATGTCGAAGCCGAAGCATTAGCCTAAGCACTTGACACAGTTGGATTTTTCGACAAGCCAGCTAAAGAGGCGACAATTGAAGGGCCAAGTCGCAAGTACCTCGTGTTCCCTGACAAGAGTCTGGCGATCCCACACCACCAAAGAGACGCTAACGAAGGTAATGAAGAGCAAAGCCAGCCTCTTGGGCCTCTTCAAGTAATACGAGGGGTTACAGTACCTCCACCCGCTCGACGACGACGACGACGATCTGGCCCTAGCCATCTAATTACCACCCAGATCTCGAACTCCACAAGCACACACACTCCACTCCAACAACCTCCGGGATTTCACGACTCCGTATCGGAAACCATCGACAAGAAAGCGACAAGCTTTAAGGCCAAACCGAAGGAAAGAGCTTCTGGGTCGTCGTAATTTCCAGCAAAGGAAGGATCTTTGCGTCGCGGAATACGAAAAAATCGAAGAGCAGGAATCGGAGAGAAAGGAAAAAGAAAAAGAAAAAGAAAAAGGGAAAGCGTGTGATCGCTTCAGTATATAAGGTGATCGCAGATTAGATGGATCTCTGCTTAAATTCGGAGGCAAACGATGTGAACGGGAACGGAGAAAACAAGCGAGCACAGCGAGCGAGAGAGAGAGAGAAAACATATAAGTTTTGTCTGCGTCCAGATCTAGGAGGGAGATAGTTTGGTCCCTGTCCCGGGAAGAGAGAGGAACATCTATTGAAACAGTCAGGAGGAGAGAATTAAAAAAGATGATGTTGGACTAATGAAAGAAGACTGTCAGGTAATCATTATTAAACTCATTGATTATTACCTCTTCTTCATATTTAACCATCATGCGTGCCTATCGCAAACTCGGCACATGTCGGGTTGGGATTGTTAATTAGGAACCCTAGTGCAGTGTCATTGATCACAAATTTTACCTCCCCGTCTTAATTTTTTTGCGAAATGAAAATCAATTTCGATCCCAATTTTCCATTTGCGGGAGCGACGGCCGAGAGGACGATGGAAAAAATGAAAATCTGAACGATTTAAGGAGCTCTTTTTTAGGCATTTAATTTAGTTTTTTCAGGAAATGCTGTAAGTGCAATGATCATTCAAGGGGGTTTTTTTAATAGTAATAATTATAATTTTCTGTAAAGAGAACCAAGTCTTTGAACAAGTCCGAGTCAAGGTCCACCAAGATATTTTCCTTGCCCTTACTAGTCAAACGAAACGCGGTTGAGCCGAGTCTTCTTGCCCCGCGTTGGACGGCAATCCGATCACTACGCGCCTCATTCTCAGCAAACGGATCGGGCTACGGAATGGGTGGACTTGGAAGTCAGTGCCTGACGTTTATGAGCACTTGCTATGATGCGATTGTCCGCTTTCACCGATCTCATACCGATCCTCGGATATCCTAAGCGCTTCACGTCACTTAGCTCCGCCAGTGAAATGGAATGAAGCGCGGGGCAAGGGAAAAGAAAAAAGTGAGAATTGAGCCAGTTACTGGATAGAAAATGATCTCAAAAACCAAACGTCCCAACCTTCATTTACATCGACGAACAAAGACACCTCTTCCGAATTTTTTACCATTTGAATAAAAAACTGGAAGAAACCATCAAGAACAGCAAACATCCTATCAACGACAACAATCCCAATGTAACAGTATCTACAATTTGCCTGATGAGATGCACAACTGTCCGTTTTAGATACATTTCCCATGTATCCTCGGCTTTCGCCATCGCCAAACTCGACCTGAACGGAGTCAGGATGTCTGTCCACATAAAATGAAAGCATGGACTAGGCTCTGAGCAGCTCGGACTTGGTCGGCTGTTCCAGAGACCACTACAACACCTTCAGAAGCCCCATGCTTTTGATCGTGAATGTCCACCATCGCACCTGAAATCTGTGATCACCCAGGGTCGATGAGACTGCGATCAATTTAATCTTATTCCCATGACTTAAACATCTGCTTACCTGTCTGATCTGATTCAGATTGCTATCATCCTCTCCATGTACATGCCCTAACAAATTTTGTGGGATCACAATCTCAATGGATGTGCTTGTCATCATGGGGCCTCGGTTTCCACTGATTGCAGAGATTCATTAACAGAAAGCCAGGATGATCAGACTAAAACATAAACAGGGAGAACTTTCTGAATACAGCAATCCAAATATCACACATGAACATCAAGTGTCCCAGACATGTGCCCCATAATTGCAGTCAAGTTAAAAAATATGGGATTTAAGTCCCTGCAGATTTGACTACAGTATTCTACATTTTGTTGTTTCTGCATTACTTTAATTCATTCACCATCTAGTTTAGTGTATCAGGCAGATGCATTTAGTAGGTATTTGAGTAAGCAACAAAGAAAAGGAGCATTACCTTCCGAAAGGCCAACTTCCTGGAGCCCTACTGGAACCAAAATCAGGCATTCCCCTAGGATGACTACCACTGAAACCCTAAAATAACTCCAACCAACAGAAATCAATTCCAGATGTAAGATTTGATGGATAAATCTTGTTCATTTGCAAGTTCATTGAGGACACGTAGACTTTTTCAAAAAGTGCAAATAACATACTTGTGGAGTCCACATTCTTGGTGAAGGTGGTCTGTCAAATGGAGGACCATAACCTGGTCTGTCACCCCCATAAGGATGCGGAATATGCTCTCTCGGTGGAATGCTCCGGTCCACTCCATGAGGAAATGGAGGCTGTAAATCAAAGGGTGGCGGGGGAGGGATAGGACGGTCCATTCCATGAGGGTGTGGATAACGGCCTGGAGAATGTGGGTAATGGCCTGGAGACTGTGGCTTATGCCTCGGCCTGGAAAATGGGGGTGGCATTTCATTGAAGGGAGGCAAGTGTGGTGGGGCCGCAAAATTTGAACGCGGGGATTTCATTGGGAATATGGTCTCACGAATTCTGCCAGTTATATGAAACAGAGCATCTTGTACAGAATGCAAGTTTCCCACAACCTGCCAAAAACCACCCAGCTTTCAACATCATAAGCTGCATTAATTCGATAACTATGAACAACTCCTCCAGAATATCAACCAATGGATGGAAAAGTTGCTGATCTTACCTAGCAAAATCAGGCAGATTTACACTATGGATTAGATTCAAGAGCACGACACTTTTAACATTTTTGTGATAAAGGGCAAACGAGACCAGCAGACTGTTGAAGTCAAGAATCGCACATTACCTGCACAACCTCATGATAGTGCGAATCGAACTTTGGAGAATGTTCTTTCACAAAAACTCGTATACTGGCACCAGTAGCCCTCTTCAATTCATTGATAAAGAAACCTCCTTTACCTACCAAGAAACCTATCTGCTGTGAAGGCACAAGAAGCCTCGCAATAACTGCAACTCCAGGTTCAAATCCAATCTCTGTAATTCTGTGATGCACACGCATGACAGCGTCCTGTGCAGCAGAGCGTATTAGCTCTGAGTTCTGCAATGAAGGATGAGAAAGAAGAGGTAAGTTTTTGACAAACTTGTAATAAAATAGATGCAGCAGACATGGTCACGATCCTTCCTCTCTAAAATCCAGAGAGATGCAAGAATGTTGCAGAAAAAGAGTTCAAATCTAGAACTGCCCGCAATTGCAAGTTTTACACTGGCATACCAGATCAAGTCCTCACCAGTCACCATTATAGTTTCACCCACCCAGAGCAAAACAATCAGTTAATAACTTTGACCATGTTATTTAGTTCTCAAAAACCACAGCTCCACAAGATTCGCCCAATTATTATATCCTTCATTCCTTAAATCACCGCATATGTTTCTCATAAGGAAGATATGCTATAGATGCACACTCATTCAAGAGCATTCATGAGAAAAATATTTTAGATCATAAAACATCTAAGAATCTGCAGACTCCACTAAGTTGAATAAGGTGTGATAGTTGTTGCTGTAGAACATCTAACAAATTATTTTCAAAAAAAAAAAAAAAATCTAAGAAAGAGGGCTCACAAGGAAAATACAGCAAATAAATTTCAACTATAGAATAGGATGAACGTGCCTCTCGTGCGGAAATTATAATGACTTTCTCATCTGAATCTGGTGAACCATCAGCAACTTTGATAAATGCACCAGTCTCATTTTGCATGGCACGAACTACAGAGCCACCTTTACCTATCACACTGCCAACTTTTTCTCGCTGGCATAGCAGCTTAAATATGACCTCCTCTTCCACCACCATCCTACGGTTGGCTCCAATGACCTCAGGCCCAGAATAAGGAGGGTAACCCATGGATAGATGATCGGCGGCATGCCGTCCAGATGGATGGCCCTCTTTAGGAAAAGGATCCATATGAGAAGATGTTGAAGAAGGCAAACCTCCGGAAGCTTTAGCGGCTGTGGCACCTGACTTGGCTGAATCAGCCCTAGGGTTTTCCTGAAGACAACTTGAAACAGATAGTAGTGCTTTCTTCACGGCTGGGAATTTTCCTGTAATCTGTATCGCATTATCATAATTAAGACACACGCATACAGTAATTACCATAGAAGGACCATTTAATGAGAAGCCACAAAATATACAGAGAGCAGACAAAAGTTAGTTGCATCTCAGCTGCATACAATAAGAGAAAAGGCCTATTTACTTGTACTGTATTGATAGAATCTACTGCCACATCCCAGACTAAAGCCGTTAACGTGGTATACCATATTAAGGGTCACACAACTTAATACTCGATTTTTATCATGACATACTTAATTTGCCGTGATTCCTTCAACAAACTTACCAAAATGCTTCAATGTGGAATGCTCCAATTTTCATTCTAATGTTCATCTTTGTTGGCATTTCTTCTCTCATTATTTTCTCTAGCTGTAAAATATAATGTGTATCATTGCCAGTGCAAGATCTTTCAAAGTAGTTAATTTTGTGACCAGTATGGGGAGAAAACACATGGAAGCACTCACTAACTTGAGAGATAAAAACAGGAAAAAATGAAGTTTCATTATTGACCAACAAGAAATGCAAGATTAAGTGACCATTCCCATTACTTCCAAGCGACATTCACGTATTTCCAGTGCTTTATTTAAGGCTCCTAACTTTATAGCTGATATGTCCGAAGAAGATTAAACTTGTGCTCATTTCCATCTTCTGTTGCTAACAGAACTTTGTCATTATCTCCACACAGTAGAAAAGGTTAATTACCAATGCTTGTCCAGCATTGCCCATATTTCCAATCATAGAGTAACAAAATCAAAACCTCAGACACTTCTTTCTCAACTGCCTTTCTGCACATTATGCAAATACAAATATAAGCAACAAAACTGCCAGTTCATCAACTACCAAGGGCTCAAAATTCAGAATCCTATTTAGGCCTAACTCATTTGATTTTACACAAAACTACAGTAGCCAACAAAATTGACTAGTTTAAGAATAGTAAACTAATAAAATAATGTTTTTTTTCGCTTCCAAAAACATCTATCCCTAACCCTCAGGCACGTTTCCAGTCACAGCTATATAGTTAGAGCAAAATCGATCACCTTTTTCTATACTCCTCATCCACACCCCATCAATATTAAAACCTACCAAATGTGCTAGCATGCAAATTCATTATCATCCAAATATGTGCGACATTCGACTTTCAACAACAGCAAAGGGTTCGGCATATTTAGATGGTATGCAAGCATAAGGAGCTCTATTAAACTACATAGTAAGAGCGAAATCGAGCACCTTTTTCTTTACTCGTCATCCGCACCCCATCAATATTAAAATCAACCAAATGTTTTAGAATGCAAATTCATTATCACCCAAATGTCCACAACATTCAGCTTATAATAGCAAAGGGTTAGATGTTATGTGAACATAAGGAGCTCTATGAAACTACATAGTAAGAGCAAAATCAGGCACCTTTTTCTTTGCTCCTCATCTGCACCCGATCAATATTAAAACCTACCAAATGTGTTAGAATGCAAATTCATTATCACCCAAATGTCCACGACATTCGACTTACAACAGCAAAGGGTTCGTCAAATTTAGATAATATATGAGTATAAGGAGCTCTAGGAATTTGCAAACAGCACAATCAAAGTGCAAATGCAATCATAAAAGTGGCCAGAACAGAAACAAGCAGCACCTCTATCAATTCGTCTCTGGAAGAGGCAAAGGACTGATGATCCAAGGGCAATACGGTGACGGAAGCCCCACTCTCATGCCTAATGCTCTCGATTCTCTCTAAAACTTGACGGTCCACCTGATCACTCCGCGCCAACATCCTACACACCACGTAACCCCTGCCGCTTCCGCTCTCGTGAGGGCTCGAACTGCGGCTCGGATCACTCGATGCGCCGTCATCCACCCTATTTCGTTCCACCGAAACTATCTTCTCAAAAACCCTAACTAAAACTCGCTGCGCTGGGGACAGCTCCTCGCGCCTTCCTACATTCGAGCTCGCGCCGATACCGCCGCTCGATTCCGAATCCGGGGCCAGATTGTTCCTGTCTTCGGGCTCGGTTAGGCTCGAGCTGGCGGTGGCGCATTCGGCGGAGGATATGAGAATCACCCGATCGTCGCGCGAGGAAGCCGGAGGAGGCTCGTCGAGGACGCGCACTTTCGCGCCGGCGAGGTCGCGCGAGCCCGAAACGACGCCGCCGGCCTTCGCCGCGGGGCAGAGGAGCCTGAACACGGCGCCGGCGTGCTGAGAGGAAGCGCAGCCGGGCTCCGAAGCGGCGGCGCAGCCCGACGGCGGCGGGGGGCGCCTGGCGGCGAATGGCGCGTCCATGGGGAGGCGGCCACCGCGCGGTGCTCACGGCCGTCGAGGAAGCGTCGGGACCTTTACGACTCGTCGTATCGGGTCTAGTCGGGAAAAGATGCCCATAGCGTCCTCCGTGTCCGCTGCCCGCTACTACGCATTTATTTCCGTGCAAATTCCTAAAGAACTTAGAGAAGAAGTTGCCGATCATCTTGACAAAGCTTGAATCCTCCTTTGCATTTCCACTTTTACTTCAAAATGTTGGAAAGTTTAGGACAAAATTGTTAATCGATCGATTACTTGTGGTCCAATCATGCGAGCATGCGTGGATTTTTCTAATTCAAGTTCACCGGGCTTGAGATCCGATTTTGTCGGAACTGAAATGTGTGTCGAAGTCGACGAGGGCTTTGATATAAAAAGTTTCGAGTCCAATGTTCGTGTCGGGAAAACTCATTATTCAAGACCATTTGTTTTTTTTTATGAAGCAAACACACTATTAAGCTCCTTTTTTAACATAAAATGTGACGTTTTTTAAAACCATTTTTAAGAAAAATAATAGTATTTTTCGATATTTAGTTTAAACGTTTTTCAAAAAAAAATAACAAAAAATATTTCGATGTCTAGTTTAAACATTGAAATGAACTGGAAATTATATTTCATTGTTTTTTGTAAAGAAAATCTAATTTGATTTTCCTAAATAAATATACATTATTCGAGCACGATGGGTTTGTGCATGGGCAATCTAAGAATCAAGCACAAACGCCAAGGTCTCGGGCTTGAGCATGGGCACTGCAGTTCCAAGACCGGGCTCTTTAGACTTCGGCGGCTGGATTCACTGCGAAGAGCCCGAGTACCGGCGTAGGTTCCCTTGCCCAAATGCAAAGTTTATGGGAAAATATGCCCATAGTGTTTTCCGTGGCCGCAACTTGCTACAACACTTTTATTTCCATCCAAATTCCTAAAAACTTAGAGAACAAGTTGCCAATTATCTTGACTTGATTCCTCCTATGCATTTCAACTTACTTAAAAAACATTGGAAAGTCTATGACAGATTTGCTAACCAATCAATCACTTTTGGCCCTTGAACTAGAGCAACCTAGTTTTGGAACTCGTAACTTGTCGGCGAGGCGGAGGCGAGGGGTGGCGACAGCAACGGCGGGGCGGAGGTGTGTCGATTGGAGGGCGGCAGCAGACTCCACAAGAAGGCGCACTCGTCGGAGAAGAAGGCGGAGCCGAGTCGCT
The DNA here is from genome assembly GCA_014182715.1 of Eucalyptus cloeziana. NCBI lineage: Eukaryota > Viridiplantae > Streptophyta > Magnoliopsida > Myrtales > Myrtaceae > Eucalyptus > Eucalyptus cloeziana. Next base: position 43,708,916 of record CM024639.1, read on the forward strand.
TTCCTTTGTCAAGCCGACGAGGTATGTGTTTGTGTTTGGGGAAAAGGGTTTGTGTTTCTGCGTGTTTAGAATATAGAATTAACGTGTTTCTCGGGTCGAACAATGTTCGAACTTGACCCAACCCGAAACACGTTTGTTTGTTTGTTTTATATTTGTTACTCGAACACGACCCGAACACGAAACATGTACCAAACTTGTTTCGTGTTCGGGTCGGGTCGGGTCGGGTCGGGTAGGGTATTATTGACACCCCTATGTCTTAGTCCATACACGTCACACGTGAACATGCATGAATTTTTCTAATTCAATTTCACCTGTCTCGATGCCCACTTCTGTTGGAACCGAGATGCCCGTTGGAGTCGACAAGGCTTCGATATAAAAAGTCTTGAGTCTGTTGTTTGTATCGAGAAATCTCATTACTTAGGATCAGCTCCTAAATTCAAGTATGAGATTCTTAGTTCCCTCATTTTGGGGATAATCTGAAATGGCAAAGAACTTTCTCTAGCTTGACACGTGTCTCGTATGTAACATAAGTCGGATTTAGGGCACATTTGTTTCCCAAAAATAAATATATTTTTTAATTAATTGTTTATATCGCTTAAAATAATTACTCGAGAAAACATATTTTTATTATCGATAACCATTTATGTCTAAACATTGTCGTAAAAGATTAAAATATAGTTCGTTCACTTATTATTGTAGGCGGCACAAACAATTATTTTTGTGAAAGTATGTTTCGGATTACTTACTTTTCAGGAAACAAAGCTCGACATTGAGTTCCGTTTGTTTTGTAAAAAATATTAAATCATAAGAAATAATTTCAAATAAGCCGTTTTCCAAGAAAATAACAATATTATCCTTTGTTTCGCCTAAAACACAAAAATGAAATGGAAAATATTTTCCGTCGTTTGATAAAGAAAACGTGATTTGATTTTTCTAGATAAACACACAATATTCGGGTGCTACCAATTTGCACACAGGCAACCAAGCATGGGCACTAGGATCTTAGGCTTGGATCCTCAGCTTTCGGGCAACAACACAAGCACCAGAGTCCCAAGCTTGGCCTCTTTAAACCCAAGCTTAGTCTCAATGGACCCTAGTGGACAAGGCTCTGACCTTTAGACCCAAGTTCTGACCTTTAGACCTAGGTTCGTCATCAAGGGTCCAAGAACAAGCATTGCAGTCCTTGTCACGATGAAGAATTACTAGCCAAAACGCCAATAGCTAATCATATTTTGTAAAATAATTGTGATATTGTGTTCATTTTTTTTTGCGGAAAATGATTGATTTAGAAAGCATTTTAAAAAAAATAATCATTTGTATTGCTTACAAAAACGAACAAATGAAAAATATTTTCATAGACAACAAAAATATTTTGACAAAAATTATTTTAATAATAAAAATATTTTTTATTGATTAATTATTTCAAGCAATATAATTTATAAATCGTTCATCCTCCATAGGGGTGTGCATGGTCCGGATAGGCGGTTCCCAACCTAGAACCGAGAACCGCCTGCTAGAAACCGATTTCGAAAAATTAGAATTGGAAATTACCCGCTAGTTGCATGGATCCACTTGGGAACCGGACCGTCGGTACTGTTTGGTTCCACGCCTGGATCCATAGAACCGCCCAACCTCCGCACCTTCCCCTTTTTGCCCTTATTCTGGCTCTCCCGACCATGGTAGCTTTATTCTCCTCAAGTACTAGCATCACGGCGGTGTCCGCGACGGCGGCAGTCGCGACCCTAGCTCTGCTTCCTTCCCGGCCACTACCACCATCTTCACCACCGCCTCTGCCATCCCCACTCCTCCCCCGAGACCGACAATGAAGAGGACAACAGGGACGATAAGCCGTTCTTAGACCTGGAGTTCGCCCGTCCCCGAAGATGAGGATGATGGGGAGAAGCCTGAGGAGGGGGAGGAGGAAGAGGAGAGGTAGAAGCAGGCTGAGTCCAACAACAAAGAGGACGATAGTGACAATGAATGCGAAGGTGGCGACGATGTGGAGAGAGAGTTCAAGTTCAAAGGAGGAGCGGATAGGCTTGTGAAATTGTATCTCTCTTTTCGTTAGCTAAGATCATAGAACTTCCTAAGAAAGTAAGTATAAGTACTTTAGACAACATATCTAAACCATGGGATGATCCTGAGGTCGTTTTAGATGTTGTGTATTCAATCAAAAGTGATCTTTACACAAAGAATCAACTCACTATTTCACCGAGTTCGAACTAGGACTCAAAGGGAAATAAGTAGATCCGAAAGTGAATTGGAGAGAAAGAGGGAGTTTGGGGAGATTTTGAATTGAGAGAGACGAGATGGAGTAAGAAAGTAATGAATTGAAACAAGATGGTGATTGGAGCCCTAAATTTTAGATTTGTCAATATCATATTTTTTAATGTTAATAATTAATAAATTATTATAATATAACCGGTCCGGTTCGGATAAGCGGGTGGACGGATCCGCCCATGAAATCGAGAACCAGACCGCTATCCACCGGTTTCCATAAATTGGAACTGGAAACTAGACTAGTTCCCTTAAGAACCACCGGTTCCGGGTGAGTCTCGATTCTTTTGCACACTCCCAATTCTCCGTGAAACAAACGGAGACAATATCATTTTTCTGAATTTAAGGATAGGCTTTCCGTTTACTCATTTTCCTAAGCGATCGAAATGTCGAAAAATGATGAAAATGTTTTTTCGGAAATGTTTTTTGCAGAACCAACGGAGCTTTGAGTGGAAGTGATTTGGTTGACAATGTTGTAATTAAGGGTGCGTTTGTTGTATCGTTTATAGAAATGAACGGATCGCAAAAATGGTAAGATATAAATTGTTATCAATAATGAAAACTAATTATTTCAAGTAATATAAGCGATTATTTCTGATAAAATATTTTCCAAATCATATATTTTTCGCGAAAAAAATGAAAAAGGTAAAACTACACTTCTTGTCCGTAACCATGTGCATAATAAGGGGTAATCGATTATTGGTCTAGTCCGTAGAGATTGGAACCGAATCGAACCGAAGTGGACCCGAATCGAACCGAAGTGGACCTCTGGTCCTCGAACGATCTAGTGGAACCAGTCGAGTTTAAATGAGAGAATGCCTTGAACTCTATGAGAGGAGAATAAGACCTAGAGAAATGAAAAGACCGAAAGAGAAGAGTAAGCATGAGCATCATGGGGCAAAAAGGAAAATCCGAATGAGGAGAGAAGGTGTGCACGAGACACTTTAAAAAAATAAAAATCAATTGGTTGCCCCCTTGGACTGGACCAAATTAACTAATTCAGTTTGGTTGGAGTTCTTATCGCCTACTAGAATCTTTAATTTGTCTAATTAGACATTTGAATATATATTGTTTTAACCAAGTTTTTCTTACTTCGAATCCTTTTAATTAGTTATCCTGTTCGTATTAGTTGATAAGAGCATGACATGGACTTAGGCCTCCATACACTATCTATTAAAATGCGTGCCTAAGAACTCCGACGAAAAAATTGTTAAAAAAGTCATAAACTTATTATAATTTACTCAATCAATCTTAACCTTTCAACTCTATTAATTAAAGTCATAAAAATTGTTTGAATTATGCATATTAAATCAAGGGAAAAAGCCACCAAAAACCCCGAACTTTGCCTCGAGTGACAGATTTACCCCAAACTTTGTTTTGTGACGTGAAAAACCCTAAACTTTGCTAACTGTGACACATTTACCCCAAACTTTTATTTGTGACACCAAAAACCTTGAACTTTCATTTGTGTGACATATTTACCCTAAATCATATGGGCATTTTGGTCTTTTTACTTTTAAAAACTTTTTTTCTTTTTTTTTTTTTCTTCTTCTTCGCTCCGCCATGGCGGTGGAGGGAAGCCTCGCCGGCGTCCGGCGGCCCGACGCCGGCGAGGGCACCCTCGCCCGACGCAGGCGGGGCGACCCTCGTCGGCGTCGGGCGAGGGCCGCCCTCGCCGGATCCGGCGAGGGCACCCTTCGCCCGGACACGGGCGAGGGCACCCTCGCCGGCACGGGCGAGGGCGGTCCTCGTCGGCGTCGGCGAGGGCCTCCTCGCGATCCGGCGAGGGAGGCCCTCGCCCGACGCCGGCGAGGGCACCCCTCGCCAGGCCCTCCCCGACGCAGCGAGGGCGGCCCTCGTCGGCGTTGGACGAGGGCCTCCTCGCCGATCCGGCGAGGGCACCCGCCGACGCGGCGAGGGCACCCCCTCGCCCGACGCCGGCGAGGGCGGCCCTCGCCGACGCCGGCGAGGGCGGCCCTCGCCACCCTCGCCCGACGCCGGTGAGGGCACCCCTCGCCCGGGCGCCGACGAGGGCACCCTCGCCGACCCAGTAGGAGGGCGCCCCTCGCCGGACACACTTCCTTCCTCTGCAAGCAGAGGGAAGAGAGAGAAGATTTTTTTTTTTTTTAAAAAAAAGAATAAAATAAAGAATAAGACGAAAATACCCTTAATGGGGTAAATGTGTCACACAGAAAGTTCGGGGTTTTTCACATCACAAAATAAAGTTTGGGGTAAATCTGTCACTCGAGCGAAAGTTGGGTTTTTGGTGATTTTTTCCCTTAAATCAATTCGGCCAATTTTTATCGAAAATAATTTACGTGAATACTCGCCAATTCCACATGGCACGACGAATATTGACAATTTTTAATAATATATTTTTTTTCAAACTTTCATAATGTTTTTATTTTTTCCTTTCTTTCTAACCTTGAGCCGGCAAGGTCATCAAACAACCCTCACTGACCACAGGCTAGGGCTGAACTGTCCTCACCTAGTCCAAGAGAGGGCATAGCAGCCACAAGCGAGGGCATCGGCCCTTGCCCATATTAATATATCTTTTAACTTTTTATTAATTTTTTTTTTTCTTTTTTTTATTCCAAACTCAGGCTGGTGATCCTCGCCTAGTCTAGGTGAAACGAGGGTTCGGTCGCCCTCCGGAAACCTCTTCGGCCTAGAGTCAAAAAAAGAAAAAGGAAAAGAGAAAAGAGAGTTTGAAAAGACATTTTTTCGCACATGATGTGTAATCATTAATGATGATAAAGGAATTTAGGTTCGCCGATAAGGATCTGCCAAACTTTTAACCTTTTTTAAGTGGTCATATTCACGTAAAATACTCGATAAGAAAAAGAAAAGTCACGTCAATCTCCGATGCCCACTCGTAAGACGTTAGGTTCATACGGCTCGATGGATTTGCCTGGTTTTAGGGCCATCAAACTTAAGCCCCGTGTTATTACGAAAACCTCCGCACCGAAAAAGAAACGGACACGTGTCTCCGACTCCTGGCTCGTCAATGCCGTCCTCAAATTTCGACACGTCGGATTGCTTATCATTGTCCGACACGTTATCAGGATTGCTTAGATATTTTGAGAAATAAAAAAGGAAAAGAATGAGAGATATTTTTTTTTTTTAACCTAACCGCTTTAATCACCACCAGTCGCGATGCGACTTGGCTGGAATCTGCCGCGACGCCGTTTACTGTTGAACCGGGCCCCACCACCCCCTCGGACGAGCGAACTGCAGCCACACAAAAAGAGAACGCCGCCGCGGCGGGCCTTCGGATTCGAAAGCAATCGAAGCTCGACCGAACGTGTGATGATGGACGGGCGGTCTCGGCCACTGGATTTTGACAAAAAAGGAAGAAGATGCGTACGAGAAATGTCTTCGCCTTTTCTTTTTTCCCTTCTCTTTTGGTTTCTTAGCAAAATCCCCATCCAAGACGAGATTATTTCGATTTCGACACTCCCCCAACCCCTCCCTCGTCGTCCACATCTTGCTGCGGATGGCACTATTCTGGAGTTTAGTGGAGCAATGTGGTGATAAGCGGGGTTATTGCACTTCGAACTGCATGAAATTTCAAGTTGGTTCTCGCTTGCTACATATTATGAGGCTGCTGGGTACTTCCACGTTATAGTGTTCATGATATATTCACCCAATCAAGATTCATTAATAATGAGATTTTTTTTTCGATGAAGCCGAACAACCTGACCGATTTCTCAGAATTACAAATAGATTTGTCTCATGGCAAATGGGTAATTAGTTAACTATTAGGGCAAGAGGCCGTTGGATGCCGCCAGAAAAAATAAAAGCAAAAAACACCTTTGTTTTCTTGCCCAAATTTTCAAACATAATTCAAATTTCAAGAAATTGTGGAACAAATTAATCGACGATGCTACTGCCCAGCAATTGAAACCTATGGTAAACCTATGGCAATTAAAAACGATCACTTACGTTGTTCATAAAAATAAATAAATAAAAATTATTTTTATTATCCACGAAATTTTTTAGAGATGAATTATGTTGGATAATGAAAAAAATTTCATCGACTCATCGTGTTAAATGAAGCAAGCGATTATTTTCGAAAGTTATTTGTTAGATTATCCAGTCTCGCCGAACAAACATATTATTAAAAGAGAGAGAGAGAGAGAAAGAGAGAGTAAAAGATAAGAGCCGAGATGGACCAACTGAACCGCGCCGCGTCTCCCATTCTAGAACCGCGGGGGGGCACTATCGGAAACACGAAAATCGACGAGCTTCCCTTAATATTCCTCGTGACGTCCTTATTTTTTCTTCTTTTTTTTTCCTTTTTTTCCGGCCGGACGCGAATTCGAATGGCGAGGACAGAGGAGGGGGAGGAGTAGGGGCCGTCAGGCCGCGACACGTGGCGGTCGCTGGGGGGTCTCTTTAAACTCTTGGTAGAGGGAGGATCCCGGGCCGCGTCTTGTCGTCGAAGAGGGGGAGAGAACCGCAACTTCGGTCGGGACTGGGACGGTCGGATTGTGGCCGTGGGACTGCGCGGCCCCACCGCCTCGCCATTGAGGGAGGAGATATTTTTCGCCAGTCCCGACCACATGTATATATTTGAATATGATCACGTCCACGTCACTCCCCATTTGAAAGTCCCTTTCGCCTTCTCCCCCCTCCCCGCATTCCGCCTTGCAGATTCGTCCCTCGACTCCCGGGGTTTTGCACGATGGCCCCTGACGTGCTGCCCGAGGATTTTTGCCCGTTCGAGATCTCTCGCGTCCGGGATTGGGAACTCTCTTTTGCATGTGGCCAATCCGTCCACGAGTGCCGGCTAATAAACTTAAATATGGGCTAATGTCTAAATGAGAATATTTCTAATTATTTTGAATTATTTTAGATTTCTAACGCTTGTATGATACCTTTAATTAAAGGCATTCAATGATATTAAAAATCACAACTTCAATGCTGGAAAATAAAACGCGAAAACTACGAGTTCAAAGCAACTGTCCTTACTAACCAAAAAAAAAAAAAGCAACCGTCCTCGCCAAATAGCCAATCATTTGAGAAGTCTCGTTCGAAGACTTCAAAGGGGTTTTTTCTTTCTATTTTTTTTGTTCGGATCAAAGGTCTAAGAAGTTTTCTCATATTTTTATATCTTCAAATCAAATGATCAGCTTTCATTTGTTGGGACAAAACATCCATAAAAAAATTATCACACGGCACTTGTTCTCATCACGAGGATGCGCCTGTCCGCCCGCCATCCATAATGCACTTATTAAACATTAATTCGCTCGTACTAATTCTCGAGATAATTGGCCGGGGGCAGCCGCTCAATTCGGGGGCGAGGGAGGGACTAGATTGCAAAAATGTCCAAAGTCTTCGTGGGAAACTAGGTTTATGTGGACGAACTGGAAGGAGGCTTGTTTTTATTCTAATTCTAGTCCACCAGGGAGGCCGCGCTGACTTTTTTGCCCCTCTACCGAATACCGAGAAAAAAAGCAAAAAAATATATATCCAGCAGACACTATTTTATCTACCACGCATCGAATGGAACCACGCAAAAATTCAAAATAAATCTACATTTTCTTTGAGGGATGAGATTTCCTACGCACGTTCGAAATTAAAAAAAAAATTGGAATCATTCGGGGAGCGCACAATTAAAAAGAAGGAAGAAAGAAGCGGAATTTCGCCGGGTAATATGCTATTTCTCACGGACCGCCCGGGCTTTTTTTATTTATTTAATGGGTTATTTACGAATTTACGATCCTGTCCTCCTGCCACCGTCTCCGTAGTAGGCCCCACTTTCTTTTTTTTTTGCCTTTCTCTCTCTAAATCTCTTTCTCTCATGCCATTGCGCCCCCTCAGCCACCATATAATCTCTTGGTCTCCCTTGCTTCTCTCTTTCTAAAACCCCATTCCTTCTCTCTCTCTCTCTCTATCTCTTCTGCGCCCACAGCTTCTGGCGGTAGAAGAAGAAGAAGAAGAAGAAGAAGAAGGCGACGGCGGGAAGCTCGAGCTTCGGTCTGTTCAGGTCCCCTAGCGGCGGTCCGACGATGAAACCGACTCCCTGCGAGCTCTGCAAGGAGGCCGCCTCCGTCTACTGCCCCTCCGACTCCGCCTTCCTCTGCCGCGGCTGCGACGCCCGGGTGCACCAGGCCAACTTCCTCGTCGCCCGCCACGTCCGCGTCCCCCTCTGCTCCGGCTGCGGCTCCCTCTCCGGCCGCCGCTACTCTGGCGCCGGCGTCGGGCCCCGCCGCCCCGCTCTCTGCCTCTCCTGCTCCGATCGCCCCTCCGTGGACGCCGGCCCTCTCTCCGCTTCTTCGTCGTCCTCGGCCTGTGTATCCAGCACCGAGTCTTCGGCCGTCGCTCCGAAGAAGGAGGGCAGATGCGCGAGCGGGGGCCGGAAGCTCCAGAAGACCTGCGTGTCGAGCTCCCTGACGGACGCGTCCGGCGAGGGTTCCGATTCCCCGGCGAGGTTCGACGGCGCGGCCGCATTCTCCGGTGAGGTCAGCTCAGGGAAGAGGAGCGGGGGGACGGACGATCGGAGAGCTGGAACCGCGAGATTCCGAGAGACGACGCGCGTAGATGCCAAGACGGAGGGCGTTTTCGCGATCTGGTGCAAGAAATTGGGGCTGAGCGGCGCCGAGGCGGTCGCCGTCGCTTCTCGCGCCCTGCGCGTGATCGCGGGGACGCCGACGGCCCTGACGCTGCGAGTCGCCATGGCGGCGTCCTTCTGGGTGGCGATGAGGTCGTGCAAGGGCAGGGGGATGTCCACGTGGCAGAACCTGAAGAGGGTGGAGGAGGCGTCGGGGGTGCCGGCGAAGCTGATCCTGGCGGGCGAGGCGAGGCTGGTCCGCAGGGCTCGGGGCGAGAAGGCGCGGCGGGAAGAGCGTCTGGAAGAAGGCTGGGCCGAGTGCACGGCCTGAGCCCGGTGCCGCTCGCCTCGCCTCGCCTCGCAATGCCGTATGTTCCGCTCTCATCTGTACGTCCGAGGTTAATTTCTCCGTATAGCTTAGGTGGTGGTAGCAGCAGTAGATCCAATCCCCATTTCCCAAACCGACCCAAGTTTTGAGGTTGTCATAGTTATTGTTTCTTCTTTCTTTGCTCACTGACCGGAAAAGAAAAGAAAAGGACAAGGAATTTTACAGTCGCCCTTTTGATGACCGGCCGATGTCCGGTCGCGTGGCTCTCTCTTATTACAGTATGTTGTATATTGCTTGATCTTCGTGTACATTTGTCGAGTCGAATGAATGCGCTTTGATATGTGTGGATATGTCTTTGTCGCTGGGGTTCCTAAACAAAGTGCAATGTAATATAGCTTCTTTGATGGGCTCATGTGAGCCGTGGAAACGTGAGGTGGGGTGGGTCCGTTTCTATCTATCTTAAACCCTGTGGAAAGGGACCCCCGCCTTTCGGTTTTCGTCACGGTCGGTGGCGACTCTATCTCGCATCGATCCCGATCTCTCCTTTTTTTTTAACGATGATGTAAATCCGAATGGCCAGTGATATGCTGCAATTCGATGTGGTCACGTCACCCCCCTCCCCCTTTTTAGCTCGAACCGACCGTGTGTTTGGATCGCACGCTCGAGATGATCTCGGCCCGACCGATGATCTGGAGCCTGCGGTAAGAGATGGGCAGGAAGGGCATGAGGATGGAGGGCCAGTGCGTGCGAGACAAGTGGGTGGGGAGGACATGAGGAGGAGGATGATCCACCAACCGAAGTTGTTGGCTCTAATGATTTTGCGTGAACGAGAAGCTATCATGCCAGATTCTTTCTTGCGCTGCCGCAGCAGCAGCAAAGCGGCGAGCAGAGAGCAGATGAATTATTTAAGGAAGAGAGTAGAGAGGAGAGAGGAGAGAGGAGAGAGGGCCGGGAGGGGCGGGGCTGAAACGGGAGAGAGAACGGGGGGAGATCGTTCGAAAGCGATGCGGCATTGACGCGAGTTGGTGAGCGGTGGTGGTGGTGGAGGGGAGGGGAGCGATCTTGTGGTTGTGGACGCAGATCAAAGCTTCTTTGATAAACCATTCACTGCACAAAGAGAGGGACGGGGAGAGAGAGAGAGAGAGAGATGGTTTTGGGTGGTTTTGAGATTCTGCGATGACGTGGTCCACCGGCTTCGTACTTGGGACATTTCTTTTAAGGATGTCGGGCTCCCGTGGGTTCGTTAACGTCACTTGTCACGGTCGCCAATAAAAATCTCTTCGCGATTCTTCGGAAGCACTCGGCACTCGGCACAACATTCGCGTGAAATTTTCTGGCTATGCTCGAAATGGAGATGCTTTTTCATTAAATGTAAATTAATGAGTGCTTGGAAGCGTGATACCAGAACTCGACCAAATAAGAAAGCGGAAAAAAACAGAGAGAGAAGCAACTGGGTTAGTCGAGTCCGACCACATGAGTTGGATCCAATTTGAGTATTTCGTCGGCTTGAGGCCCATTCATTGTTTAAGCTTTTCTCTGTCTTTTCTTTTCCACGCCCCGTGCCGAGTGGAGATCTAATGCGGGGATGGCATTGGGTATTCGCCCCGCTTGCTCACCTTCCCAAAAACCTAAGAAGAAAGATTGCCATTAGGCTCCCTCGCTCACGGTGCGAGACTGAGCATTTACACGGGGACCACCGGATGGGCGACGCGTGTCGTGCATAGCATTTGCGTGACCCGAATCCTAAAACACTAAGCACTCGCGCTCTGAACCAAAACCTTAATCTTTATGAAAATGAAAAGTGAGTGGCCAAATTGTAAATGACTATTGAAGATTAATGAAATTGCTTTCTCTCTCCTCTCTTCATCTTCTTGATAAATCGATACATCATCCCGACAAAATGATGTCGTGGCGAATCAATAATGAAATAAATAATAATGACCGACAAAGGCTTTATTTTGTCTAGATTTGGGGATGTAAAAATTGGGAAATTCAAATAAAAACATGAATTGGGTGGCATTAATTAGATGTTGTAGTATTGCTCAATTGACCGAGTTAAAAAAATCAATCGCCAAAAGGCTTAATCTCAATTCTCGATGTCAGATCGACGTTGTCTAATTGACTTGGTGTAGTCAACTTAGTAATAAGAGAATTAATTTAACTCTATTTAGAATTCATGCAAATAACTATACGAAATTCTCACTCATCGCATACTGACAAATACCAATAAGACAATAAGTAAATTCCAATCAAATGTCCCTAGCTCTTGCTCTTTACACAAGATATCATGCTTGATACATATATATATTTTTGTAGACGTCTCTCGATTGACTCAATAAATATCTATATCACTGCTTTATTTTTTCGAAATTCTCCCTAAACGGAGTCTATCCAAAACTTTTAATGTTGTGTGATCAACTAGCCAACCCTCCCAACACTGATCTGGTAAATCATGACCTACTCCAAAAACCCAATTTTCTTTTTTTGGCAAATCGAAATCCTAGTCAACCCCAATGGCAGTAAACCTGCATCTTTCGGAGCTGGAGCATGACGTCGTCCCCGTGCAACCTCAGTAACAGGAGGAACACAGCACAACGCCCCTCTTAAACCCACCGCAGCACACAGCAAACAGCACACTGCACAAGCGTCGTCCCCTTTTCTCGACTTCAAAGTTCTCAGCTTTTTCCTCAACAAGCGCTCGTCCGTGCGGTGCTTTCGTTCCCTTTTCTCCGCGCGCTTTCTTGATCCATGGAGGCCTTTTCGAGCGCCGTCTTCGCGTCCCGAGTCCCCGAGGCGCGCCCGGTTCTGGGCAGCCCCGTTTGTCCGATCAGGCCGCTGCCCCACCAGGGAATTGGGTGTCTCCGGATGGCCGAAAGTTGCCACTTTGGCGGGCTCAGAGCTTGCGCCTTGGCGTCCCCGGGGTTTGGCGAGGGCGCGGAGGAGCGGAAGGATAACGGGATCGATTTGATGCCCGAGGATGCTGTCTCTTCTTCGCAGGTATTGCTTCAGTGTCTCGGAAAGTTCTTGAGTTCTTTTCTCTTTTAGTACCGTGGTTTTGATGACGATTCTGTGCGTGGCTCGTGTTGCCTTGATGGGGTTATGCTTGTTTTGGCTTGCTTGAGAGATGGGTGGCAGAAATTTCAGGAGAGAATTGCAAATGTGGTGTGTTCAAAGCTAAAGAGGGAATTGGTGTGACTAGAATGCTGTAACATAATCGTAAAATATACCCGCAACTCTTGTGCGTTTTTTTTTTTTTGCAAGTTGGCTTGCAGGAGGAAATCTTCGATCCAGACTGAACATATGGAGGTATCTAATTGTAAAGAAATGAGTTTGATGTTAGGAAGTCATTTTCTGAGCATCTATGTAGTACCATTGAAAAACAAGCTAAAGACTTTCTGGCCTGCCCATGATTTTTGTGGGATAAAGAATATGTTGCCTATCTGCCTGCTCAACAGCCTAGGTTCTGGAAATACTGACCGCACCATCCAGATTAGGGATAAGACAAGTTCTGGATTACTGTAATCAACAATTGAGATGTTTCTGTGAGGAGAATAAGGACAAATGATGTGTGGGGAGTCTCTAGTTACTCGTTGGGAATGGTTAAAGTGCTTTTGTTATATGCTGTCACGTTTTATGACATTCGTGGTCCAAGGTAGAGTCGATGTGTCCCAGAGAATTATTGTTTTAACTAAACAGCCTGAACTCTGAAGAAGCTTCCTCTTGCCCTAGGTTGGTAATATTCTCTGTTTTCGTTTCCATTTTGCACGTGGAAGCTGTTCTTGCCCTTTGTCATGGTGGTGGGGCTGTAGCTTTTGATCTGAACTTGTTGGGATGAGTTTGTCTTTGGATCAGATTTTGCTGAACATATCAGGTCTCATAAATTTGTAGCTCGGGATGATTGTTCTCCAGTTGTTGGGTCAAGGAGAGCAAAGCCTGGAGTCAGACTCTTGGATGTTTAGATAGTTGGTGAAGTGGTTCATTTAGCTGGATACTAGAACTAATACACCAGTCATTGTTGGAGAAAGTGTTATTTGAGCTGAATTAGCATATTGATCACTTAATGTACTCGTCCGTGGGCGCTTTGGAGACTACTGCGTGTAAGAAAAGCTTTGGTATCTTAACTCCGTGTAAATATTTTCCTCCTGGTAATGTTTGCTATCATTTTACTTCTCAGATGTGCAATGCTACTCAGATATTTTGCCTTTGATGAAAAATTGTAGTAGTTTGAATTAATTTTCCCCAGCTCATTGTGCTTCGCTTATTGGGCTAATTTCTGCCTTGTGACGCATGGAAACTCCTGTTTTAGTGCAGTTTATTTTGTATTTCTTCGTCAACCTAGTCATTATACATTTTCTTGTCTTAAGGGTGATGTGGGGCTGAGCCAACACAGTGCAATGAATGTGGATAAAACCTTGGAGGATGAGATGCCTCTTTCAGTCCCATATGGAAGTGGCACGAGGGCTGGGCTTTTCAGAACACCAATATCTGGTGGGGTCCAAAGTGCAACCTCGGCTCATGGTTTACCTCGGCCAGCCTTGGCAGTTCGCAATCTGATGGAGCAGGTAATTTTTGGTTCTTGCTCATTTCTGTCAATCTTCAATGAGCACATATCGATGGAAAAACCTCTCTTTTGGCTTTTGTTCCCTCTTATTTGTGTTATTGTGTAGATTCTTCTATGCTCAAGCTGACATGTGTGATTCCAGGCCAGATTTGCTCATTTGTGCACTGTAATGTCTCGGATGCATCATCGACGGGAAGGATACCCATTTGGTTCACTGGTGGATTTTGCACCTGATCCCATGGGCCGTAAGTCCCTAGTATTCCTAGTTTCAGTTGGAGACTTAGGCGTTGTTTGAAATGCTAGTGATATGTGGTGAACTCTCTGAGTTGTGCACCTTACTCGAGCCTTACCACTATGATTGATTGTTAGTATCTGGTGGAGACCAGCCTCCTGTTTCAATGATGAGGACCAGGTCAATGACTTTCAGTAAAAGAGTTTAAAGTGTATTTTGCATTTGGTCTATCCATTAATTTAGACTACGTTTATTAATTTTGAAAACTTCATTTGCCCCATCAATATTTCCCTGCTAACTTGAGCTTAACATGGTTGACTTGAATATTTTGTCTCAGTTATGATCTTTATTATTGTCTTATTTTCTATCATTATTTGTAATAGATATTGCCTTCTTTGATGTTGTAGATCCCATATTTTCATTTTCACCCTTGGCAATCCACACAAGGAACTTATTGGCAGACCCAAAATGCACCCTAGTTGTGCAAGTAAAGATTCTTTTCTTGATGGTCTGATTATGAATTTCTCTTTTTGCGGATTTAATTGATTGGCTGTTCTTTTGTCCCCTCAGATACCTGGATGGAGTAGCTTGTCAAACGCGAGGGTGACCATTTTTGGTGATGTTTATCCCCTTCCAGTAGACCAGCAGGTGACCATTTTTGGCTTGACAAATGCAAGGCTTTGTTTGAGAATGTTGTCTTATGGATTTTAATAATTTGTCCCATTGAACTATTGGGAGTGAGAAATGACCAGAGATATGAATTATGTGACTCGTGACATAATTTTCCTTCTTGTCTTATATTGTGGTTTTAATCAGCTACTATTTGTTTCCAGTACCATGCATCTGTTTACACATAGCATTTGCATATATTATGTGTCAAGAAAGTGGATCCCTTTATCGATACTAATTTCTTTGTATGAGGTTCATATTTTGGTTTGGTTAATTTTGTTTATGAGCTTGCATGCTGCTAGGAATGGGCACATAAGCAATACATTGCTAAACATCAGCAAGGGCCTTCCCAGCAGTGGGGGAATTTCTACTATTTTAGAATGCAGAATATCAGGTGCGTCTTTGGTTTAATCATGTAAATGCTATCTTTAAAGTGGAGACATGGATGTCATGTCACATATGGTTATCTTTGATGATAATAATCTTTGCAAAAGCAAGTTATCCATTTCCTGTTTTCTTTTCTTTGTGGTTTGGTCAAGGCTAGCCATTTCAAAGGGGCTTCTAGATTTTCACAGAGAGCTAAGTTTTGATCCAAGCAGGAACCATTTACTTACTGCTGCTTGTAAAAGGATGATGTTGGTTACGAAATAAATTAATCTCTCATGGTCTAAAGAATGATTTCATTTGTGTTATGGCTATTGGTCATAACAATCCCATATCATGTTGGAGCAAGCTCTACTTTTGTGACTGGAGAGATCATATTAGTGTTTAAGATTTATAACATCTCATTTCCAATAGACCTTTGATTGCTTATTTGATATTACATCAATTTGGTCTTATAATCCACACTTTAATAATATATGCTATCTTTGACATGTGAAATATAGCACTTGTGTTGTAATGATTTATTTTAACATGCGTTTGGACAATCTGAAAGGAAAATAAGTGCGTTGCACCTTTACCATTGGGATCGTGCATCAATTCTTTTTCCCATGCCTTTTGTGACTTACTCTTCTTATCATTATTCTTATGTCTTAGCTGAACTAACTTTGTCTGTGGCCATCAGTGATATATACTTCATTGGAGGCTTTGGCACTGTTGCCTGGGTGGATGTCAAGGAGTATGAGTCCTTAGATCCTGATAAAATTGCAGTTGATGGAGGCGAGCAAAATTTAAAGGTTGAACCATTAAACTTTACTTTGTGAAATAAAGATTAGGTTGTTGCAAAATATGTGAACCATCTTTTCCATGTATTTAATTGATACAATTTATCATTGCCATCATCATCGCTGTCGTAGAACTTATTATCCGTTTTATTAATAAAAATCAGAAGATAGTAAGGATTTGTTGATATAGGGCTGTATATGGATATACTCATTTATCCTTCCTTAATTTCCCTGGACAAGTTATTCTCGTTCTACTTGCATCAGAGGATGAAAATTATACGTCTGTTGAAGCAGGGGCTTAATGTGGTGTATGTCTTTCATCTCTAGGAACTCAATGCAATATTTTCTAAGCCCTTAAAAAAGCTTCTGTCGACTGAAAGTGAGGTAGACGATGCTGCTCTTATATCAATAGACAGCAAGGGAACTGATATTCGTGTCCGGCAAGGTGCACAGGTACTCGTGTCATGTGACCTGATTTTGCTCTCTACATGTCGCTGGTGGTCCTTTAATTAAATTTATACAGTTCTTTTTCTGCAGTTTAATATACAGAGGATATCATTTGATGAAGGGCATGCTGTCGAAACCTTGGAGGAAGCCAAGGCTGCCCTTTGGAAGCTAATCAATAAGGGTAAAGTGCCATATATGCAGAAATAGACGACAGGGTTGATGTCAAGGCAATCTTGATTTTTCAGGTCCTTGTTCACCAAAGAGGTGATCAGAAGCGAGTGATGGATGACAGAGCTACCGAGCCGATCATTGCATCAATAAAGTTTTGCTGTACTTGAATATGTTTGTATAAATTAGGCAATGAGAGTAAAGTAATTAGGTACTCTCGGGCTACTATAGTTTGTTCTTGCTTCTTGGCAATCGGTGATTTTCGGTAAACTGGTGTCATGTTTTTAGTTTCTCTTGCGGGATCAAACTCTCGGAGAGGATGGACCCATGCACACTTTTAACTGCGCTCTATCATACTCTTTCAGCACTGTCCCTTTGGGGGAATACCAGTTTAACAGGCTGTGTTGGAAGTAGTAAGGATCGTGTTGCGAATTTTTTGAGTTCCATAATAATTTTGATGATCTAATGCCATCTCTACTCAAAGAATGATGTCTGACTGCTGTTTTGTGATTGACAACTGAATTGCTTTACATCGCCCGCGAGCACAAAATGGAGTTCAAAATGTCACATCCGAATTGCAGCACGCTGACGAGGCCAAAACCAAGAAATGCAACACGCCAAGCAAAGAAACAATCCTCTTGATTTGCAACATAAAAAAACAAGTCTGCTCAACAACGTAACATTCCCCCAACTACATCAAAGCCCACCCCCATTACAAGAGCTAAAGCCTTATAAAAATATGGTAAAAGAAAGAATTTTTCTTAAAGCTATACACGAGAGGGAACAAAAACACTTTCCAATCTTAAAATCATCCCAATCTGACTGCCCCATGTAACTATGAAACATCGCTACTACCGCCAGCATCAACAGAGCAAACAAAATATTTTTATCAAGAGAAAGAACGGAGTTTCCACACACAGTGCTACACAGGTATTACATCGATTTTTGACGTGTCTTCACATCTCAGAACAATGCCATCAAGGCTTGCGGGAAATATACATCGCGCCCATTGGCATCCAGTGGTAAATGGCTCAGGGGGAGGCACGATCATGAGCATGTTTTCATTCCTCTGGACGATACCCATCACGCTGACCGTACTGCCTTCTTTGATGTACCTGCGATAACAGCAAAAGCAAATTTGACGTCATCATGCACTGCTTTTCTTTAAGTGGCAGGTAGAGCACACACATGCATGAGTGATGAATCCCTTAAATAGGGAAATCTCAAGGACCAAACCACAAGGGTAACCCTTCGTAAAGGACTGCATTCTGATCAGTTCTAATGAGAACATAAAGCATTACATATGTTCACGTCCACATGGTAGTTGGAACTACTGCGATGATTAAAAACGAAGTCTAAAAAGCATGCAAAATGACGATACAGATCAGAATTTAGCATAGATAACCCACATTTCTCTTCAAATTCATCTTGACATCTCTGGATGCACCAGCGATATGCTTATTTATTTGGGAAAAAAAAAATATGGACAGATCTTATTCTGTCTCTTAGCCTAAGTATGCCCAACAATTACCGCAATGACTGGGGTGCATAAGAGACAACATTAAGCGGCACTTATGGGTTCCATAAAAGATCCCCATGTGCTTTATTCGCTCGATATTCCAATACATATTATCCATTAAAGGTTCTGAGGAAGTTTTACCAACATATTCACTGCCACCAAATGCTATCCTTTCAGATAACGTATCTGTCAAATGCGAATACTATAAAAAGAAAAAGTCCAGTGTCAAATGTTCGCCAGATAGCTCTAAAGCTAGAGTAATTAGATGCTGAGACACAAGGCCTACTAGCACTGGAGAATATGCTCATGGCCAAAGCACGACAAGTAAAACCATGTGGCAAAACAACTACGAAGCAGAATTTACAAGTGAGGAAATCATTTAACATGTTGAATACGTGTTCTTTATGGCTAGTAGAGAAGGGAAACAAAGATATATGCACTCTCCTACACAGATGATCATGATCAAGATTACATGAGGCTACGAGACAGATATTTAGGAGCTCTTTACCCTTCTTTCAGTCGCATCACACGGTCATCACTTGAGAGGTTCCTCTCCCCCAACCACCTGACAAACTCAGGAGACATGTCCTTATTTGATGGATTAACATCGATGACAATCGAATCATCCACGTAAGGAGTAACCTGTGCACCATAGCCAGTTTTGACCAAAGCTCTCAATCCAGACTGGAAATCAGAGATGTAGAAGTCCACAACATGTCTCTGTTGTTAAGCAAGAAGAAAAATAGCATTTAGAAATGCCAAAACCCTTTAAAATCTGCGAGAGCATGCTGCTTTACAGGCCCGGAGATTGTTGAGATAAAACTCAAAAGAACCAAACTTGGTCGAGGGTGTGAGATCCAATCAAGATGATGATCAATTGTTTGTACCTCTATTGAAAGAATAAGCCATAAACCAGAAGTGATGCATTAAATATTTTTATGAAGTGGTGTCAAGAAATACATTCAGAAAGAAAAGGTTTCCAACAAGAACTATAATTTGAAGAAATGAATCAACCACGGGAACAGATTATAACATGATAATACGATGAAACATACAATGATGACTAACTTATTAAAACAAATTAATGATGTTAAACTTACTTCTGCTGATCTAAGTCCCCATGTAAAACGGCGATGTTTAGGATTGGCTGCTTTTGAATCCCAACCTCTATACTCATACAAACTTGTAGATGTATAGACACATCTAGGCACTCTATGGAAAGATGACTGAAGGGGCACATTACCACATGTGATCACCTGTAAGAATTACAAATGATTATAAGGTGAAATCGAGGGGATCCCTACTTAACAGAGAACAAATGGGACGGACACAAAATGAACTTCCTTCAAAATGAGATGGACGCACAAATTACTGAACACAGCTTCCAAACTTGACTGAAATCCACATACATCAAAATGCCAAATTCACCAAAGCCTTGATTTGTGCTCTCTCTCTCCCTCCCTCCCTCTCCACATACATCAAAATGCCAAATTCTCCAAAGCCTTGATTTGTGCGTGCGCATTTACACAAAGTCATTTCGTGCTTAGTATTTACCCACATCATCCCCGAGACATGCCTACGTCTCTACATTCCTCATTCCCCTCATTGAAGTATAATTCCGTTTTACCAACATAGGCTTCCAAAGTTTCATATAAAGGACCCCCAATTTCTCCCTCCTTTCTTCCACCTTTGTATATACTGTAAATGTATTGCCATTTCTCTTAAAAGCTAATAGAGCAAACATATCTCATGTCCATATTGTTTCCTGACCACCTTCCAGATAGAAAGTTTTAATACAACATTCCAAGAATGTCAGCCATCAACTCATCATAGTGCAAACAGGTTTCACTCTGTAATGGTTAGGCTCAACTAACAATGTGCAGATAGAAATTTCAGGAAAACACATCCACATAATTCCAGCATAGAACATGCAAATCATGATCCTACATGACCCATGAGGATTTCGAAAGTGGCATACCCCTGAGACCTTCACAAACTGGCCATTTTTTGCAGTTCTGAGATCGCTATCAGGATAACGTGCAATATAGTCTGTGATAGCCTTTCGTCCCCTGCAAGTATTCCATGTGAACAATGTGGCAACCAAGGCAAAGAGGACCACGACCACAATTAGAAGAATGGCATTGCGAACAGCTCCAAGTATAAAACCACCAGCAATAAATCCCATCACAAATATTAGAATCACCGACCAGATTATCGACTTCGGCAGGTTCCTCATGAAAGATGATTCATTATCTTGGGTAAGAGTAGTAACAGCTTGAAGGTGAGCAACAGAGCTTTGAAGCTTCATTGACCCAAGAGATTCAAGTGGCCCAGACACTTTTCGAGGGGCCCCGGATGAGTTTAGTGGCCCTGAAGAGATAGGACCTGATGTGATGAGACCTGTGGTTGGAAGAACTGGTGGGATAGGGCCAGAGTTTTGGCGTGTAACTCCACCAGATTGAGGACCAGAAGACTTTTTTATAGGTTCTCCATGCTTATTAAGTGGCCCAGAATTCGTCTTCTTCATTGAAGCAGAACCAGACATCTGACCAGAAGTTACAGGACCAGATGCAGTGTAGCTTGCCCGACCCGAAGTATTATGCATGATAGGACCGGAGTGTGAAGCAGCCCCACCAAAAGATCCAGTCCTCATAGGGGCACCAGATATAGGTCCCGATTTCCTAGATTTGGAGCCATCTGTAGGGATGTCAAACATTTTACCCAGTTCTCCAGATTTTTTTATGTCACCACCTGTATAGGGCATGGCGACGGAACTCATGGTCGGAGTCTTTTCCTTCGGCTGCTCTGGCCGCCCTGATACGTATAGGCCATTGCTTAGCTGATGAGATGGAAATCTCGAACCCATCCAGCCTATATAGAGGGCCCCCGAAGAGACCAAAGTATATACTACAGATCAATAGGAGTTCAAGTACAAGCAAAACTCCTGCGGAGAAGAATGGAAGAAACATGCCGTTTAGTAGACTTACAGGAGACAAAAGTAGAAGCAATAACGGGCATACCCCGTCCTGAGGATAAAAATGTCAAATGTAAACACAAACTCGACACGCGACTGATGATAAGAGAATTTAAATAATGAAGAATCAATAGCTGAAGAATATCTGTGAACTATCATCTGAAGTCACAATTTAAAGATAAAACAGCTGGTCTGGGCTATACATTTTTGGGAGGCAGAAAAATACAGAACGAGGAAAATGATATCTAAAAACTTCAAAAAGCACAAAGCAACTAAGTATAGTGACATATGAAGCCTGTTTCAATATTAGAAGTACATAATGGAAAGTATTAGTTGTTAAAGCTTTCGGAAAAGGCAAAAAGCACGTAATTGCCAGATCCTATTTTGAAACCAGTTCAGCAGATAACCAAAGAAAACTGCAATGTGAAGTCTGGAATAGCAGCATTAACAACCTATGACTAGATCAAGCACATGATTTCACAAGTCCAAAAACACAAGTTTAAACAATAATCACGGAAGAGGACTAAGCACCCACCAAACATAACATAAGAGGCAACAACTACGATATCCTGGAAATAAAGGACAAACTTGCTGTATGCTTGACACTATCATCACCAGGGTAGCCAAGTGTTTCTCACAAAAACAAAGAGGCCAAAGAGAAAAGGAACCGTATCCAGGAATAGTAGATGGTATTCTAGCCAAACCAAAAAACTACAGTAGATACTAGATAGTATATTTTTATGAGATGGAACCACCTCGGCTCCAATTTCATAAGGTACTTACTTCTTCACACCAGTAAAAGGCCTGCAATAAAAAAGTCATTTTGGCTATTTCTCTCCCAAATCCTAGCAATCAATAAGAGTAATATGGTGATTGGCGATTCCAGAGTCAAAGAATACGGGCCCCTTATAAGATTCCTACAGAAGCATTTCCCGAACAAAAAATACCTGCAGCATTCCCCCCCTAGAAAAAAAGGAAGAAACTTGTTAAAATAAAGCAGATCTGGAGTGAGCTTACAGACTGAAGTCGAAAGCGCACCGTTTGGATCGAGAGAGGTTTCGAGCAATCCGGAAATGAAAAATCCCCCAAAAAGAAAATGCTCAAGAATGCGTCATCTCCCCGCTCTATACCCGAGATCCAATCTTTGAGCTGAAGCACTCAACATTTTTCAAGGCTGAGAATGTCGCATTCGCTATACTACTTTCTTTCCCCATTTCCAGCAACCCCGACTAAACAGGAGCTCAGATGGGGAAACGAGAACAAGAAGAAGTGACCAAAGTAAAAGTCAAGAGATAGAGAACCAGAACACTAGGTAAGAGAACCGAGTCGAATGCTAAAAAAAAAGGGATGGCCCCGAAAGGACTCACTACCCAACTCAAGCTAAAACGAAAACCAACCAAATGGGCACGACCAGATCTGCATTCTGAACATACCCAGCAGTAAAAGGGGAACGAAAACAAAAATTTAAGAAGAAGGGTATGGACAAAGGCGTTAGAAGCGGCCATAACTCGGGCAAAAAAGAAGACTTTTTTCCCCTTAGGAATTCTAAAGTTCGAAATGCAGCGAGCCCAGGAACGGAAACGAGAGAGCGAACGGACCGGACCGTACCTGCGAAGAAGAACCGCGAGTGTCGTCAAAGGAAGAATGGGGGGCGGGGGATCAAAGGGAAGGGGACCGGGTGGAGCCGGAGCGGAACTGAGATCTCCTCGACGACAGCACACTCGCACTCACAGTCGCCATCTCCATTCTCTCCGCTCTCTCTCCCTCTCTCTCTCTCTCTCTCTCCTCTTTCTCTCTCTAGGGAGCCGCAACAACCGGTGGTTGTCTTGTCCGGCAAAAACCACCAAACAAACAGCCCCCCCAGGTTCTCTCTTTCTTAAATTGAGTTTTTAAGAAATTAAGGGAATAGATTATATCGGAGCGAGGAGCTGAAAACACACCTTCCAGCTTCTCTGTCTCATCATGTCCTTCCTCTCTCTCTCTCTCTCTCTCTATCTCTGATCCTTTTCTGCTCCAAGGACCAAAGTGACCTGATCGTGCTGTTGAATTGTCGTAACTGCCCCCGCTCCCCCGGCGGTTTCTTCGAAAATTCCCCGTGGAATGAAAATGATACGATGGAATCGGCCCCCGGACAGACGCGCACCCACGCGGTCGACGTTTTAAAAATCCGGTCTTGATGGTCTGTTTTCCAGCTCAAAACTTGGAGGGGGCTTCGAATCCGGCATCCGCGAATTGCGTGCTTTACCAGCGGCATTTGAAATGACGGCGGACGTATCAAAATCGATTTTTTTCAACAGTAGATAAGGCGATGAATATGTATGCGAAGGCGACGTATTGCTCCTTTCAACGTATCTTGTAATCTAGCATTGCTCGTGAGGTCATCGACAAATGATTCCAATATCACCACCCATAGTAATTCGCTGTTTTGAGCTACTCCCCAATCTTTCGAGTTAGTTTGATTAAGGAGGGGTCCTAATTTATCACATGATAGTGTACCTTACATGATATAGAGAATTTTAACCATACATTTGGTATGGTAGGAAGGAGCCAAGGACTCTCCCACTTATTATATCTAGGTGTTGACGTTACATGGCTCTAACAATAATGGATCTTGAAATGGACATTTCACCCCCAAGTTGTAGGATACAAGGTATCTGTCATGTGTTGTGCTATGTGGTTCGATTGCAAACACCAAGCTTTCGAAGCAAAAATTGAGACTCTACTTCTACTCTAACTTTCAGATTTTTGCCCCATCTCTTTGAAAAGCGTGGGAGCCTGATACTAAATCTTCTTTATCCTGACTCTTGGAGAAGGTGGAGATACTCTCTGAATCCCCACCTCTCCTTCTCATGTGAGAGGGGTGGCCACTGGGCAAATCCCAGTGGTTGGGAGCTTCATTGGCGTGTACAAAAATTAGACCAAAATGTGAAACATAATATGAAGGAAAAGAGTAACCCTTCGGAAAACAGCATATACACAACATTCACTGCACATGAGAGAAGAACAGATCAGTCAAAAGCTAATTTGATAAATCCGAAACTCGAGAGGCAAGATGACATGCTCAGCGAATACCAGGACTTTCTTGACTTACAACATGGAGACAGTCTAGCCTGTCGTCGAAGCCCGCGGAATCTACAATGAAATCCCCACCCATTACAGAGGCAATAGCCTTACAAAACATAAAAATAAAGAATTACCTCCAAGCTATACACAGAAAAGTCAAAAATAGAGAGGGAGAAAAACCCACTTCTTCATGTTAAATCACCAAACTCATTGCACCATATTATCACTATGAAACATCGATATTACCTTCTCACATTAATAAAGTGAACCACGTATTTGCCTGAGAACAGGAAGACGAGTTCATGCCGATCTATCACACGGGAATTACATCGATCTTGGAAGTATCTTCGCATCTCAAAACAATGCCATCAAGACTTGCTGGAAATATACATTGTCCCCATTGGCATCCAGTGGTAAATGGCTCGGGTGGAGGCACGATCATCACCATGTTGTCGTTCCTCTGGACAATACCCATCACACTAACTGTACTGCCTTCCTTAATATACCTACAGAAGCACCAAGAGCAGAATTTTCCTCAGAGCTGATTATGTGCTCAAGAGCAACAAATCCTCCATAGCGTAAGCTTAAGAACCAAGTCAATAGGGGTATCACTTCCAAAGGATATGCTTTCTGACAATATATGCATGTTATGTATATAATGAACTGTAATCTGTTGCTTATGGCTTGATGAAACCAAAACCCATAAATGCACATGGTATATCCTTACCCTTCTTTCAGTTGCATCTTACGATCGTCGCACGAAAGATTCCTCTCCCCCAACCACCTGATGAACTCACGAGACATATCCTTGTTTGATGGATTGATGTCAACAACAGTGGCGTCATCGACATAAGGAGTAACCCGTGCACCATAGCCAGTTTTAACTAGAGCTCTCAGTCCAGACTGGAAATCCGAGATGTAGAAATCCACGACATGCCTCTAACATTAACCAAATAAGATGGTGCCATTAGAAGTGCAGAAATATCCACACATCAGAGAAGTGACAGCATATTCCAGATTCGAGTCCATAGGGACTAGAAATAGGCATATGTGGCTATAGTAAAAACCAAAGAAGTTGTCTAATTAAAATCAAACTTATTGACGATGGAATGAAACTTGGTTTTAATTTTGACATATATGAGAATCATTGTGAGCTGTTTCAACCACATCAACGAGGCCATTACAATGGTGCTAATATCAAGTCCTTGCCTCGTTAGAACTTGCACTGTATAATGGGTAAAACGTATAGCCAAAAAGCCACACGACCAAGAACGATGTTCGAGACTTGAAACAAATGCACATATTTTACAAATAAAAAAATCAAGCATTGACACATTTTTAACAAACTAATCAATCATGAAAAGGATTCAGAAGATGAAGATGCGATGAAATACACAAGGTACAGGTAGGAACTCACTTCTGCTGATCTAAGTCCCCATGTAAAACGACGATGTGTAGGATTGGCTGCTTTAGAATCCCAACCTCTGTACTCATACAGAGCTGTAGATGTATAGACACATCTAGGCACTTTATGGAAAGATGATTGAAGAGGCACATTACCACATGTGATGACCTGAATAACTTATACATGGTTAAAAAATGTGAGAGTATAAATCAAAGTCATTGAACAGAGGAAGTGCAAGAGAACCCTAAAGATGAACTCCTACAACAATGCACAAAATGCTGAACATAGTTGAGTAACTCAATTGCTAAATATCATGATTGACAAAACCACCAAATCTCTCTTTCCCTCTCTCCCCACACCAGACTTGCATACATCTGTTTACTCCCTTGTGTCCTCATCAGGTAGTAACAAGGACTTGCGTAAAACCACTAAACTTTCAGTTTAACCTGAATGTCCATTCTCTCTCTCGCTCCACCCCCCCGCAAAACACCAACAAAAAAAAAACAGAGAGAGAGAGAGAGAGAGAGAGAGTTGCATACATCTGTTTACTCCCTTGTCCCCTCATCAAGGCAGTAACAAGATCAATGCAAGTCCCCAGAAGTATTAGCTTCTTAACCCATAGTCTATATTTTTAAAAACCTCATGTCAAAGTTTAAACACTCAGATTTGACCATGTTTCCAGCTAAATGGTCTAAATACCATCATCGGAATGTACCCTGCATCTTTACATCAAGTGCCTCGACATTCTCAGCTCCACTGGTTAGGTCAGTGATGCTGTTATCCCATCTTTGCCACCCTCCCCACACATTTAACTTCCAACCTTTCTTCTGCTCAGGGTAAAACTGTCGATGTGGTGCATATAAAGGTACGTCCAATTTTTGCTTCTACAAGCATACAAGGATTGCTTAGCGCTATCCACTAGAAAAGGAAAATGGCCATGTCCAAAAACCAAAAATGATTTGCAGAAGACTAGTACATGCCAGGGTACAAAAAAATCATCAGAAAAATCAAAGAACCGCAGGAAAACTCCATACTTTACAGAGATTTGAGACAAGCATTTGGATAAATGGAGACAAAAATAAAACGGCACAATATAAGGATGAACTGTGCCCATCCCAATATGAAAAGTTAATTAAAACTCTAGCATAGCAAGAGTAATACATACCCCGGAGACTTTCACGTATTGGCCATTTTTCGCAGTTCTGAGATCACTGTCAGGATATCGTGCAATGTAGCCCGTGATAGCTTTTCTTGCCCACCAGGTATTCCAAGTGAACAATGTAGCAATCAAGGCAAAGAGGACCACGACTACGATCAGAAGAATGGCATTGTGGACAGCTCCAAGAATAAACCCACCGGCAATGAATCCCATCACAAATATTAGAATCACCGACCACATAATTGACTTTGGCAGGGTCCTCATGAAAGAAGATTCGTCCTCTTGGCTAAGAGTGGTTACAGATTGAAGATGAGCAACAGAACTCTGAAGTTTTACTGATCCACAAGAGTCCAATGGACCAGATACTTTTCGAGGGGCTCCAGATGAATTTAATGGCCCCGAAGTAATAGGTCCAGAAGTGATCAGACCTGTTGTTGGAAGATTAGGAGGGATAGGACCAGAGTTTTGACGCGTGGCTGCCCCAGATTGAGGACCTGATGACCTTTTTATAGGTTCTCCATGTTTATTCAGAGGACCAGAATTTGTCTTCTTCAATGAAGCAGAACTAGGTATCTGACCAGAAGTTACAGGGCCAGCTGTGGTATAGGCTGCTCGACTGGAAGCATTATGCATGATAGGGCCAGAGTGCGACGCAGCGCCTCCAAAAGATCCAGTCCTTGAAGGAACGCCGGTAATTGGCCCTGATTTCCGTGATTTAGACCCATCTGTAGAAATATCAAACATTTTACCGAGTTCTCCTGATCTTTTTATGTCACCCCCAGTATAGGGCATGGCAACGGAACTCATTGTTGGAGTCTTTTCTTTTGGCTGCTCTTTTCGGCCTGACACATATAGGCCATTGCTTAACTGATGGGAAGGAAACCTGGAACCCATCCAGCCTTTCTAAAAGAGCCCAGGAAGAATTGCCACAGTCACGCACAGCTCAATCCAAGCTGAAGTGCCACAGAAATTTCTTCTGAAAATGTGGAAATATGCAGCCTTTAGGAGCACTTCCAGAAGATTGAAGCTGAAGTATCTTCCAGAAGATCACAAGCTAGACCTAGTCAACCATACATATGTAAGGATGAGATCGTTGAGAGCAAACTCAAAATCAAGTAAGCTCGACATAAGACTGCATATGGGGGAATGCAGAAGAAGCATCGGCCCGAGAAAACTTGGAAACTACAATCTCAAGCTACAATTCGGAGCTAAATGAAGCAGCATATGCCCCAGCAAAGCTAAAGGGATCGGCAAATCACAGCATTTCACAACAATCTTATTCTCGAACTATGCAGAAGATAGCCAAAGGTAAAAATGAATCAAACAGAAGTTCGATAGCAATATAAGAAAATCGAATTAAGCAGAAAATTTACCACTCACCCTTAAAATCAGAGATCAAGAACTTGAACAGACACCAAACAAACTTAAGTAATCAACAAGCAGAACAACGGGTGAAATTCCAGGAGAAGAAGGGTGAATTATCAAATCAAGCGGAATTCACCAATAAAAAACTGACCAAGCAAGCAGAAGCCAGACAGAACGGGTAGAGCAGATCTGGAATTGATATCACTCCACGATTCAGACTTAAAAACATCGTTTTGATCGGGCAAAAAGAGAAAATCTCCTTAAAACAGAAAGAGGAAAGGGCACAGGGATACAGCATTGCCAAAAATATATGCATTCTCCATGTCTAATTCTCGAGATCCAAGCACCCAGTAACAATTAAGCTGAAGCAATACAAGATTGCGAGGCCGAGAATGGCCCGCATCGTCTACATTCACCCATTACCCAGAAACCCAAACCGGAGCTCAAATTCAACTACCCACCAAAGCAAATGGAATCAAGAACGAGCCCCCGAGCCGGTCAAGAAGCACGACCACCGAGACACCCAGGCGTCCACCCAGATCTGCAAGCGGGGACCAAAGAATTCGAGCAAGAATCCGATCAGCCGGGGGGGCGAATATCTCCGCGCGACGGTGGCGAGCGATTTGTAGACGCGGAGGGCCAATCAGAGGGGTCGGGCGAGAAAATGGAGGACACAACACTGACAGCGACAGCAATGGCTGCTAACTAACCGCACTCGAGGGGGAGAAGAAGGCGAAACGGGTTTTGCACACGAAAGAGAAAGGCAAAATAAAAAAGCGACCTTTGGGAGGGGGTTGGGTGAAGTGGAAGTAGCAGTGAACTGGATTCACAGCGAGGAGCGGGAGCGTACACAGAGAGAGAGAGAGAGAGAGAGAGAGAGAGAGAATCCGACGAATCGGCAGTCACAGGTCGCTCTCTCTCTCTTCGGACAGCCGCAACAGCTGGTGGGTTGGGTTGTCTCGTCCGGGGGACTAAAGCGACCCTCCTGCCGATCATCAAACGCGCCCCCACCGAACTTCCTTAAACAATTCGCGCTAATCATGATCATGGTCATCACCAGCACATGTAAGTACTAAGTACCCCCCCTCCCTTTTTTCCCTCCTTCCTCCGAAAGTTTCTACATTTTCGCCCGTCCAGGGTTACGTGCAAAAATCGCCCCCCGTTTCACGTGCATAGAACACGCCGTGGAGATCGGACGGGCATGTGTAAATTCGAGCGAACTGCTTGATCCCTCAGACGACAAGATCCCGGGCATTTGGTTTAAGTCCCCCGAGCATCGATAGGAGGAAGGCAGATGTTTTTTCTGAGTTCAAATTTGAAGTCCTGCCCACTCGATCGTTCTCTTCTCTTTGGCCGTTTTGTCATATTTTTTTGTCGTTTTCAGAACTCCTTATTCTACCGTGCAGCAACCAAAAAGTGATGTGATAACTAATGACAAGCCCGTCAATGAAAGGCAAGGCGTAACTGAAACTATAACAATGTTCAGAGATTTTAACATGGCATAGATTTGGTTTCACGTTAATTAGGCATTTTAAAGGAGAATGAAAATTCTATCCAAAGCAAAATCAAATTGGAATTTAGGTTTTGTTTATCTCGCGAAAAAATGAACAATTTGATGATCGCTTGCATTATTTGGAATAATTAGCCAATGAAAAACGCTTTCATCATGGACCATAATTCTTGTTTGTATATTTTCGCGAATGATAAAAATATCTTCCGTTCGTCCATTTTTGCAAGCAATATAAGCAGTTGTTTTTATGAAAATATTTTTCGAATTATATGCTTTCCACCAAACAAACGGAGCATTGAGAAAATGGCTTTCAACAAATGCAAGCTTGAATTTCCCGTGCTTCATGATTAGGTGCCAAGTAGGAGTAGGAGTAGGAGCACAAGTTACGCAAGAGATTGGAAAGCTGACCTAACGAGCTACCGCCCGCATCATTAATACAG
Organism: Eucalyptus cloeziana; assembly: GCA_014182715.1. NCBI lineage: Eukaryota > Viridiplantae > Streptophyta > Magnoliopsida > Myrtales > Myrtaceae > Eucalyptus > Eucalyptus cloeziana. The sequence continues at coordinate 43,738,755 of CM024639.1, forward strand.
TTTTCACTTCCACTATATAAATGTTATCTTGTCCATTACACTAGCACTAATGCCAACAGCAACAAAAATAGAACAATTCAGAAAACAAATAGTCCTGGGACAGTGCCAACGTCTGCTTTACAACCAGACGCAAAATGGGTCGTGAAGAATGCGCGCGGTGATTTAACAAATGCTTACCCAAGACAGCTGGAAGATGGAGGGAAGCAGCAAGCAGAGTCAAATTCTTCACGCCTCGTTCAAACCATTGATCGGACTAACCAGGGATCATGTCACGACTCTCTCAAAACGATTCGGAGTCGTTCTGAATTGAAAAATGGCCCCACAGCGCCTTGAACGCTTCCACACCGACAGCCCACTTCCTGATGCTGATCGGCAATCTGCCGGTACATAAGTTTCACCTCAGCAGCAAAGAGTATGCCAACTTTCACCTCAGCAGCAAAGAGTATGCTGGCGAAATCCCGGCACCTCTTCAACATGAGAAACGATCCAGCTCTTCTCATGCCAGAGGTCAACACGAAGTTTGTTCACATGATTTTCATCTCGAACGCGATGCCGGTGACACACGGGTTTACAAATGAAAATGCGCCGAAAAACTTGGAAAATGACAGGACCAAATACGTTTCCATAATTTCTGTCGAGACAGATGATTGTTTATCTTCATGAACCAAAGCACATGTTCGGAAGACAGATGGTTGTTTCCCATTCCATTTTCAGGTAAACAGAAACTGAAAATATTCTGACTTCAAACAAATCAGGCCCCAGCAAATGACTTTCGCCTCGGGAGACCAAAGAGAAGCAAATACATGCGGTAGTGCTGCATCAATCTTTCCATGTCGTGTCATATCTCGCAGGAAAACCAACAATGGAACCAGCTAAACCCCCATAAACATTAACATTGCGTACAAATTAGACTTATTGGTTCTCACTGGAAGAAAATATTTAACGTTATGTACAAACCTTGTGAAAAAAAAAAAAAAAAAACATCTTACACGACTATATAGCAGTAAGAAGAAGAACGATACATTTTGCTGGGGCGGTGAGCAGTCTCAAAGGAACTACGCTGCCTTTCACTAGCTATTAACCAGATCATCTGTACAAGCTCCCCTCTGACCACTTTGCCTGTCCGTCAGTTGATACATCAGCATCCTTTGGACTTCATCGAGTTCCTGTGTAAAAATGTATGGATTAGTTTCACAACTCCGCAACAGACCATTATCTAAAACATTAGCAGTCTAAAAAAGAATCGGTTTTTAGCAAGACAAAGAAATAAGCAATATCTCGAGAAAAAGAACTCCAATTCGGTATGCAAGAATTCTAAGTGCATACGTATTGGAATAGGAGTTTGTGTCTGCTTGGAGAGGTTAAACATTCAACAGCATATCTCAAGAGCATACACATCCGATGCTGAAGACAACAAATGCACAGCTATTTGATCAACCTCCCATATCATCACCACACAGTGGACTCCCCCACAAAAGTAAAACCATACCCTTCCATAAACAGTAGGCATAATGGAAAACAGCAGATCTTTCAACGAAAACACACTGCTATACTGATCATAATCCAGGAAGCAGGATGAGCATCTAAAAACCACACATTTAGTACTCTTCAGTTCTGTCCTAGTACAAAGACATCCTAATTATCAACAATGACAACCTAGGACTTTGAACCATAGTCCAAAATTTAACCTCCCCCAAGTTCTTAGATCATCGGAGAACCCAACTCAAGCATTCAGAACCCTATTGAGCAGAGAACAGAACCCGTCCACCCATACAAGTAAACACCCAGAAACCTCACTTGATCAAGATCCAGTTGAGCAACACAGAGAAGAAAACCAGTAGGCATAGAGGAAAACACCAGATTTCTCAGCAAAAACACACTGCTATCCCGATCATATCCAGGAAGCAGGGTGATCATCTAAAAACCACACATTTAGTCCTCTTAAGACCTGTCTTAGCATAACAACAACCTAATTATCAACATTGACAACCTAGGACTTTGAACCATAGCCCAAAATTCAACCCCTCCCAAGTTCTTAGATCATTGGAGAACCACCAACTCAACCGTTAAGCACCCCATTGAGCAGAGAACGGAACCCATCCTCCAGTACAATTAAAGACCCAGAAACCTCACTTGATTGAGATTCAGTTGAGCAACACAGAGAAAAGAACCATCCGATACAATGCCAGTCACATCTAAAATCTGCATCAATTCCATTGGACTAGATTTTGCGAAAGATTAAAAAGAACAAACTTGACATGCAAACGTTGCTCCAAATAGGTTCCTAATCATCAGAAGGGATGCGAAAACCAACCCAGAGAAAGGAGAGGCTGCGTCACCCACGGTGCGAGCTTCAAAAGCAGGGATGCAGTAGCTTCATCCTTCCTCATCCTCAGACTGAGACTCGCCATCCGGCGTCTGCAGAGCTTCCTCAGGATAAGCAGACGGAAGCGTGCCTGCGACAATCACGTCCACAGGGAACAACGATAATGATGAGCGAGAAAAATGACAAGACCTTCAACCAGCTCAAGCAAACGACACGAGAGGAATTCCAATCGCGCATCGCGGATCCTTGCTCAACGAAATCGAAGCAAGCAAGCAACTGATCAAATCCAAAACCTAGAGGGGCGGGAGGGAATCACCGTGGATGAAGAAGGAGGAGGAGGGCCAGCCGTGGGGAGCGGCGGCGGCGGCGGCGGCAGCGGCAGCGGCGGAGGAGGAGGAGAGGAAGGGGTCGCCGTAGGGGGAGGGGGAGGAGGAGGAGGAGGAGGAGGAGGAGGAGGAGGCGAGCTTGCCGATGAGCTGGGCGATGCCGCGGGACCTGGAGCGCGGGGGGACCCAGTAGGAGGAGCCGGGGCGGAAGGGGAGCCAGTCGGGCTCGGATCGGCGGACGATGAGGTGGTGGATGACGTCCTCCAGCTTCCGGAGGAGCGGGTCGGCGGAGTCGCCCGCGGCGTCGGGGGAGGAGGAGGAGTGGCTGGAGTGGGCGCGGAGGGCGAGGAGGCGGGAGGAGGTCCTGGGGAGCGCGAGGGACGGGGAAGGCGACCGAGCCATCCTCAACATCGTCGAGCTTCTCAGACAGAGAGAGAGAGAATCTTCGGACGGGGAGGAGAGAGGATCGAAATTCGCTGGAACGAGATGGATAATAGAGAGAGAGAGACAGACACAGAGAGTCGGTTTGCTTTTTAAGGCGGAAATTGGGTTCGGAGAAGCCGCACGATTTGGCCATTTTTCACTTCTTTCTTGTTCCTTAAAAAAAACAAAAATCGAGAACCTGATGAATTGGGTCTGTTCTGTGGAAATTATTCTGGGAAAACTTGAATTTTATTTTTGGATATATCTAAACTCGATTTTTTTTTTTGTTCCAAAAAAAATCTTATAAACTCGATTATTTGGACTGCATCGTTCATCGTCGACTGATTTGTCTCTTTTTTGTGATTATGATTTTTTTCGTCGCTGTTGTAAATAATAGCTTGCGGATTGATATGTGCTCCTCGTGTGCATGTGGTCCAAAACACCGCCGTAAGCTTAAAAGTTCTTAGTTGATCTTATCTAGTACTTCTAACATACAAGAAGGTGCCTACTTGAGTTACTGTACTCTGTGAGGCTCCCATTAGAGCTTTCCTCCTATGTCTATAATGATTCTCCATCCTGAATTTTCCAATCTATGTTGGAGAAACTCCAACCCCTTCCTTTTTCTGTAATGTTGGGACAAATTTGCAGCCTTTTGACATTTATTTTGTGCTCGTGCCTTTTGGACTAGAATGCATTCAGAAAAGGGGCGAAGCATGCACATGACGAGTACTGTTATATTTGTCGTCCATTCCTTTTTTCGGTCGGTAATGAGCTTGGGGGTTGTTGAGTCAAGCTGATCAAAATTTTAAAGTATTTTGAAATAACCTCAAGTTTGAATGGAATTTCCAAAAAAGGAGGCCACATCAAATTAGTCAGTCAAAATGCTTGATTTCACGAGATATTATGGAACAAAGTCGAGTCTGAAGGGAATTTCATAATCAGGCGCCGGGAATTTTTGGAACTTCCCCCTTTCCTTTTCTGTCCTTGACAATCCCAAGTCTTCCTGGATAAGAATTCAAGGAAATTACCGACGCAAGTTCGGGTGGGATTTAAGGAAAAAATAAAAAAAACAAGTACTATTTTTTTCTTTTAGGTGCTGCTCGGGGAACATCGTCTTGTGCGAACGACAAGCAAACCGCCGAGATCCCCGCGCTTTGCACGTGATGGTCGAGTTGAGTCAGACGAAAATGTCGTGCGACTCAAATAAAAGCTCTGACTAATCTCAATCTGTGGGCAAGCCGAGCTAGGACCATAGGCAGTGGCATCCAACGCTTTGAAGAGGCGCAGGTTGATCGATGGTACCCCTCATCGGGGTCATTCTAGATGCAACATGGCTTTTGTGATTTATCGCCCAGTTTGATCCGCGATCGAGTTTAACATCCACCGATGAGAACATGCAGGTTGAGTGAAACTCACATCCAAAATCCAGAGAAGGTCGTGTATAGGACATCGCGGACCGTGTGAGCTCCTCAAATGTCACCAAGCCAATTCAACATGGTTTTCCAGCTTCTCTCTCGGGACAAGCACTTGACGAAATGCCGTTGCTAGGCCCTAGATCTGCCTGTAGATACTTCCTGCATGGTACTTCACATATGGCGATGCATTTGATCAGACAATGGTGGCAACCATGGCAAAGCAAGTGACAGAGTGCCCTGACCTCACTTTCACCCAAATATCTATTGGCAATGTCGAGCTTTGCTTCGCTTACCTGTTCATGGAACATGTTATAGATTTCTCCACCCAGTAGAATCACTCAATGTCCTTTGACATTACTGCAGCAGGCATGCCCGGTATTTCATTGGGACAAGGAAGAGAGACGCATGCCCAAAGATTGTACAGAGTGACAGAACCAGAAAACAAGAAAGACGAGAAAGAAGAAAATGCTTGAGGCACTAGCCAAGGGACGACATCAAAAAAGTATAAAAAGTCTATGAACAGTTTCTTTTTACAATGATCCCGGACAAGGAGTACAAGCATATGCCCACGTTAAAAAAAAAGTTGCAATACAAAAGAGTTATCTTTTCCTCCTGCCCGCGTCGCCATATGTTTGTATCAGTTTATACAATCAGATTGCAGAAGCATCAACAAATTATGAAAATCTGTATGGTGACCAACTCCCTTTTATAGCCGTGAAGTTTTTGAAACCTTACAGCGTGTCACGCGCTCAAAGAAGACAACAATTTCTGCTTCCAAATTTCAAACACATGTACAAATCAACCAACCAAAGGAGCAAATTGAACCTGCGATAAAAAAAGGAACATAACGAGCTTTAAGCAAACCGCAACAGTTGAAAGATCACAGACAAGTCAGAGAAAGAATCCGTGCAGCTCATATGGAAACATGAACATAAATTGGAAGGATTCAAAAGCGGAACAGCAAGAGACCCAAGTACAAGACTATAAGTAACCTTTGGTAATATGACTGTCCCAGTTCCAAGAGATTTGACACTAGATCACCAGATTCTAGAAGACCACAACTGCATAGATTACTATGTGCATGCATGTCCTCAAGTAAACTAATTAGTCCACGTCTAAGAATTTAGGAGATGAGCATGCATTCCTACACGGTGATATTAATGGATTTATTCAAAGCGAGAACTGTATATCTTTCTCTTATTATATAGAATCATCTCCATTCTCTTTTACTAGGTCCAGACGATGCCTACTTCACTTGGAAATAAAGCTAACAAGAATCAGTTCGGAAACATGTCACCCTCAACTCAATTAGGCACTTTTCATGTTACTGCACTTTTCTTTTTGGTCTCAGTAACTTCATGAAAGCAGTTCAAATGTCATTGATGGAGACATCTAACCACCCTGGAACTTCACACTAACACCTTTCCATCCTTTTATCCTCCTTTGTTTCCCCATCACTTCTCTTTCATATGCAAAGGTAAAGTTAAGTCTCATGAAGAAATTAAGGTCTTATCAAGCACTTACAAATAGAACCAAGATAAATTAGGATAGTTTTTGTTCATTAATGTAAAATTGAAGACTCAATCAGACCTTCAAGCACCAGTGAAAGATAGAATACTCACATATGAACATGATAGAATACTCACAATTATCTTTGAGCTAATAAAGGCCCAACATTCGCAACTCTGTCACATGGCTAGGATCGAGTTCAGGGACATCCTTCATTTTTTCACGGTCTTCGACTACGTACTCCTGACATATAGAATGGAGGTCATTCATGAGCACGCTTAATAATTTACAATGGGCACTGCCACAAAGGTTTAATATGCAATATGTGCAAACATGGAATATGGACTTAGTTGGCAAAAAGCCAAGCACATATTGATTCAGTTCCCACAGAAACGTGAGTGAACCAGAGATCACTGAATTTGGCCAATCAAGGTAAAAGATGTTTTTTGTTTCTCCTTCAACATGGACTTAATTAGCACAAGGGCAAGCATTTACTGATTCAGCTACTTTAGGAAATGATAGAAAACTAAAAATTGATGAATTTAAACGAAAACAATTTAATGTGTTCACAAAACAATAGAAAACCTAATTTGAAATTAAGAGGAATTCATAGTTCAAATGGTAGGACATTTGTAAAATTCTTGTTATGGCATGATATGCATTACATTGCATTTACATAATAGAGACTAAATATTGTCTCTCAATCCGATGATAAACACACTCCTATCGTGATTATGACATGCTCCGCTCTTTTTTTATCAGTGAATACCAGTATTTATCTATACTATCATCTCTGAAAGAGGTTTGATAAGTAAAAGAACAACGAATGATACCCTGCTGCAACAATCAATATGTAATTCATCAGCAAATTCAACGCTACTCCAAAAAATTTAGTAGACCTTTGTCAGTTCTTGTTTGGCAAGAACATGATAATGGCGTTCATTGATCCTCTGTCCACATATTATTGCTATAAAGAAGCCATAGAGCAAACCCACCAAAACAATAGCCAACACTGCACAAAATGCATACATTAGAAGATTCCAGACCTTCAAAAGTGATGCTCAAAGAAAAATTGACAATAAGCTATCCCAAAGATGAGATGAAGCAAATTCATTTTTCAGAAAAACTTTTCCCACAAATGGAAACAATTTATAATTATAAGATGCATTTACATGTCTGCAACATTGACAAAACATAGTGACATACCCGTATTTCTTCTAGAAAGTGTCCTACTTTTAGCTACAAAGAGATTCTTTTAACTAGAAAGGATTCAAGTTAAATGTAGGATGCAGAAGAATTATGTCGCAATGTAGCACACAAGAAAGTGTAATGCCAATATTATATGCAATTAAAGTAAAATCACTACTAATTGCAGGTAACCAACCCATACATATTTACATTGGTTCAAAACGGAGCATGCAATAATACCATATTCCAATTATACTCAATGATGTACACAAGCGTATTTTCATATGAGAGATGGAAGGAGGGAGAAAGATGATCATTGGTAGAAGTGCCGTTACCTGCCATAGTGTAGAAACCATATGGGTGTTCTTCGTAACCAAACATTTCCCTTAATTCCTCCCCATAGAACTTGTATACCAGCACACCCAAGGATGCAACAATCTGCCATAAAAATGCAGTTATAGCTCACTTCGACCATTATAAACCACTATAGATGGTAAACATCTGATACAGGCAGAGAAACACAGGATTTTAGTCAAACATATTATAGGTCAACATATGATGTGTGTCAGACATGAGATGAAGATGCCTAAGCATTAATTGCATTTCCATGGAGTCAGGTTAACATAAGCGAAATAAAATCAGCTCTCCTTTAAGAGACAAAAAGGATAGCAGAACGTTTCAACTTTCAAAATGATCAAAATCTGAACTGAGCATATTTTACCTTGCTGTAGCAATATTTTTACAAAGTTTAATTCTCTGACTTTATGTCATAGTTGAAAGTTCACTAGTCTTTGTAATCTATCCAGAATCAGCAGCAACAAAACCACGAAATTCTACCAACTAGACAACAAGGCTTAGGAGTATGGTATTTTCAGACTACATAGACCTAATTGCTTCCTGGAAAGTCATACATGGCTGATCGACAGTGCTTCAAAAGAAAGCAGCAAGCAGTAAAATTCAGTTGCAGTATTCAGTGTTATTTTGAGGAAGAAGGGATGGGAGAGAATAACTAGGCTGGGCACCTGCCCTATTGATGTTCGGATTAAAGGCAATTGGAATCTACAATCATATGAGTACTTATACAGGAAAATATAATGCCAAAACTAAGTGCAAGATTGAAGTTCAACTTAAAAGTGAAAGATGAAGAGCTATTAAATCCACGATAGCCAGTTGAATGCTGAAAAATTAGTATGTGAGCTTTGTCATCACAAATTTATTTATTAATGCACAGAATTGACTGAGAAGTAGAGTAAAATGCAACGCTTGTTGCCTTAAGCGGAAAATCCAAAGTATTAATATACCTTAAAAGCATATTAGTCCCATTAGATGAATTAAGGTTGATACACAGAAAGTTAACAGAAACCAATGATCATTTATTCTCTTTATATCGTTCTTGAAAGAAAGATTCGGTTCATGTTGCTAGTGTAGAAGGTTTTGCATGCACATGCCCTCAGATGATGTTCAGCAGGCTACCTTCCAACCATCCGCTTTTAAATGCATACCTATCTGGCACGATGCAAAATGCATTTCTGTCATCTTTAGTCGTCCAGCATAAACCCATTCAAGAATTGACCCTAAAATTTCAAGTTCATTACCTATAGAGCAGACTTTTAATGCATTTAATAACATTATTATGCACTCATATGGATTGATCCAAGTCAATCAAGAAGTGGTTTGGTGAAAATAGAAGTATATATACTCGTTCAAATTCAAAGCTGACAAATTTTGCCTAACAAGCACCCAAACTGGACAAAACCCTTAGAAGTTAGGACAAGTACATTAACTTTATGGGTCTTCACTGTCTAACAGCAATGTTAGGTTTGTCAACCTTGCAAATCATAAATAAGCTACATCAGAATCAATTTCTCAATCGATTATCCAGAAATATGAAAATCATTGATAAATGGTAAAGTTTGCTAATATGCGGAAGCATCAGTTCAAAACCAGCAATGAACAATATACCTTCTCCAGACTTTACAGTAGTCAATAATCAGACTCCACTAATTACAATAACACGAATAACAGTGAAATTCATACCATTCAAATTTATGCAGACAATGACATAATTCAGAAAAGTAGCAGGATAACTAAGCTAAGAGGTCCCACTTTCTTTCAATTTAACAAACACATCAAGTTCATTTGGCAAAAGTTATTATACCAGCTGAACGACTATAAATATGAGCGCGTGATCCCGAGCGACGAGGAATTGGAATTTCAATCTCAGCCACCAGCGATCAGCTGGCACATTTGCACGAAGCAGGAAAACTGCCCTGCACTCTGTACAGTGAGAAAAAGCAAAACCCTCCTGGCATGGTGGAGAAAGCAAACAAATAAGTAAAACTACTCCACATGAGATTTACAGAACTTACACTAATTGAATATATCCATAAAGCCATTCTACAGAAATGGCATCTCATAGAAGTTTAAGAAAAATCTAATCTCAAATTCTCATGTCCCCAATAGCAGAAAATTACATATCATCCCCTTGGCAATCACACTGAGGAGATTTCAGCAAAGGAACAAAAATATCACCTTAGTAGCCCTCCAATTATCAAGACATGATCTATGGACATACTTTTGGGTTCCTTTGCAATGGCAGGGAGCAATCAAGTCCTCCCCTAAAAGATTAACCAAAAAAAATAGCTTCAACATTTTGTGGCAAAATGAAGATAGTCCCACACAAACTCAGCAATCAACTTCTTTTCTGATTTGAAAATAACAAGTCCCCTCCACAACTGTACCACAAATCTCCATGCACATGGAGAGAGAGAGAGAGAGGTGCTTTCCCACCCTGGTGACGAGAAAACCTAAGAATATAAAAGGATACCAAGAAAGGTGGCAAATACAGACCTTCATTTTCAAGGCATATGCGACACTGTGGTTGGTCTTTATTAACCAAACGACACGTCTCATCGACATCAAGATTTTCTAAATCATCGACAGTTACAGCAAATTCCCCTTCAACAGTTGTTATTTCGGATGAAGATGAAGATCTGTCAGATCTCTCTGGGACATCAGACTGCTGCAAAATGGGTTCATTTTCTGAAGCATCTTCCCTATGACTATCATCAGCTGCTAATTGCATTGCGAAGGATGAAGAATCAGGACTGGACAGCAACTATCATTGCGAGCTCTATGGTTCCTGCTGACCATCTCATCAGCAGCTCAAGTGCCTGGAAGTCAAAGGAAAAGTTACAGCGTCAGTGAAAGAGGATCCATTTTAAGTATCAAACTCTAATCGTCCTAACTCATTACTTCACGTGCGCATATTCATGATTCGCCCCCAATGAACATCGGACAGTTGATTCTACCCTTCTTCAATGTGACTTATCATGGAAAACTGAAAGGCATGCCAGTGAAAACTCAAGGCTACTTTCAAACGATTGATTAAGAGATAGAAATATATCCAGCTTTTTCGCTAGACTTCTCGAGTGCTGATTTCTGCTTCCATTCGTTTAGCTCTATGCTAGGTGGTTAGGACCAATCAGCAAGATCATAAGCCCATTTTCACAACATTTAGCATAGAACTCAAAAAAGACAATCGGGGCTCCACGCCTGGTATGGTGAATACACATCTAATATCTGCAGATGCATACTGCATGAAGAGCTTCGTTAGCTGCCTATGGCCACAAAGCCCTTCTACCGAGACGGAAAGAAATCCCTGCCCCATAAGTGGTCGGCCATCCGCCCCTAACAAGAGGAAATTGGATGGATCAATAGCTGTCACGACCCGCCACCGCCGCATCGCCCAAAAATTAACCTCATCAGGATCAATCCGTTGCTTGTTTGTCCGTATATGTACAAATTTTCGTAGCTAGAAGAAAACGCACGGCTATACAAACAGGCCACCTCCAGGCACGGAGGAGCAACTGAAGACGAAAAACTTCAAGAAAACAAAACAACAAAATCAAGGCCAACCGCATTGCTCCTACTCGGATATAAACCGGTACGACACCGAAAATCTCTCGATCACCGGACCGCAAACGAGGTCCGCGAGCGCGACGTGGCGCAATGCAGCACGGAATCGACGCGGGTAACCAGGGTCGGCGCCCCGAAGCCGCGACCGGGAATTCAGCCCGGGAAAGGTCAAAAGAAGCACGCGAGGACGCGACTGCCCGAACGAGGACGGAGAGCGAGAGAGAGAGAGAGAGAGAAGGGGGGAGTTTCATCGGGGGCTGACCTGCTACGGGCCAAACATTCCGAGGCCTCGGCGAGGTTACACCGACATGGACGCATCGGCGCGCAGGCAATTCGAGGGGCAATCTCGCGCGGGGGGAGAGCCCGACTTCTAGGGTTTCGAGATCGACGCGAACGAACGATAGAGAGAGAGAGAGAGATTCAACGACGCGACAAGGAAGAGAGCAGAGGAGGAGGAGGAGGAGGGAGCTGAACTTCGGACGAGCCGAACGAAATGAAAAAAATTGAGGAGATTGTCGCTCCACCGAAGTTGACTAAAATAATAATGGCGAGGGGGGAGGGTGGTCGTGTAAAGTCACGGGGCGGTGACGAATGATGGGAAGACGGGCCAATGGTAGGCGAGCGAAGGCAAAAAAAAAAATGCGATTTTCCCTTCTTCTTTTTTGGTTTTTTTCGCGGCATTGGACAGAGAAATTCTCGCTGTCGGTTCTTATCGTTCATTGGAAGACCACGTGCTTCCTTCGTGCGAGCGAACTCTATCCGGTCCCGTATACGACCTGGTCCGGATAAACCTTCGCTCGCGCCGGCCCGCTTCGCAGGAACCCGTCGGATCATGTGTTTCCGATGCGGGTCCCACGTGATCCGACCGCAACCCTCGCGAGATGAATTTATAATTCTTTTTTCCCGACCCATCTCTCCTAAATGAAAATATTTGCTGAGATAACGACATAAATGCTCCTCGAACTCTAATTTGATGTGCCATGTCGTTATTGAATTCTTAATTTTTTCAAATACTGTCTTTAAATTTTAACTCAATAGACAGCATCAAATCTTAATTTTTTTTGTTTTTTTGTTATGATCCGAGAACCGCTGTATGGCCGGCAATCGGCGATGTAAATTCAGGGCGACGCTAGCCCAGGGACCCACCTTCCACGGCACTGTACTTAAGTCGCGCAATTACGCACGCGATGACTCGAATCTCCCCCTAACCGGAAGAGGGGGGAACGCCCGAACCAATGCACCCACAACGAGATGGGTATAAAACCTTAATTTGATTCCTAAATCAAGTGAAATTATCAAATATGATCTTTCAAATGGTTCAAGTTCAAGGATAGCATATACAATCTAGGAGCTAAATTGAATATGTATCAAAAGTTTATAATCAAATCGAACAAATTAAAAGTTTAAGAATTTCTACCAAATAAAAAAAAATACGACATTACACATTGGACCAAAATTCAGGGAATATATCGAACAAATTAAAAATTTATGAATAATATTGTGTATTGTGTTAAAGTTTAGGAATAATTTGTGTGATTTTTCCGAATTTCTTTATGGGCATAAACGGGACAAATTGGACTTTTTATATTATTTTATTGTTTTGGCAGCCTAAGGTCCCGAGTCCGGATTCATTGGATTTGGACGCGCATGCCCTCGAGATCTTCTTCGTTTTTCCGTTGTTGCCATTCTTTGGCCATTCAGGTCTGTTCTTCCTTAAAAATAGTTAATACGAGGACAAAGAAGTGAAGTGGACTTCTCATGAGCTGGCCCAGGGTGTCGTATACGAACGATTTGTCTTTTAATAATTCAGTCGAAATCCTGTAAAATAACAAGCACCTGTTTCCTACCCGTGCCATCGACGCGACGACACTGAACATTTCTAAAACGGTCTAGGGAACCATTTGAAGTCGAGGTACGTTTATAACATTGAACAAAAATTTGGGTAGCAAATTTAGCTAACATTGCACATTAGACAAAAGCACGGGACTTCTAATATCGTTATCCAAAATCAGAATGGTGAGGTTAATTTTTTGAAAACATGCTGCGATTAACCCGAGAGTTGCATTCGAAGCTGGATTAACACTCTAGATTCTTGATTGCAAGAAAGGCTCGCTAGATCATGCGTTAGGATCAAGGTTGACCAACTCACTCGCTATTCACCTGCTCAACAATCAGCTCTTGTGGACTTCGCACTATTTAAATATATTACCTAATTTCGTTATCTCTCGAATCATAATTTTGTAATCCTAGTTGATTGTAATTTCTATTGTAATATTATGTTACTATAAATGGCCATCCTGTAAAGTTTACAAATAAGTTATGTATAATTTATCAATAATACAAAAATTTCCCAACTTTATTTTCTGCTTTATTCTTAAAAGGGTATCAAAGTCATTATAGATTAAAAAAGTGCCAATTAAGTTTATTACAAGGTGGTGGTCATGTGTCAGTCATGTCATGTTTGGGCAAACTCGCCGCTCGAGTGTTGTTGTGCTACTTTCTCTACTTTTTTCGCAAAACCCGCACCACCATCAGACTCACAGCCTCAAAAGAGCCAAATCCTGAAATTTTTAGTGTTGTCCACTACCACACGCGCCTTCATGCTCCTCCTCGCTACCACGTCTCTGATTCACCGACTATAATGATCTAGTCTTGTGTGGAATGGGAGCGTGGCTTCGTCTCAAGTATGGAGAAAGAGAAAGAATGAATCGAATCCCACATTATTTGAGGATAGTGAGATAATGTGCTATATAAGTAGTAGCATCGATCTTAACTACCAATGAGGCTTTTTCTGGGCAAAGCCTAGAAGAACAAAATTTTGAAGGCATGAGGCAAGTGAGTCTTATAGCTCAAAGTAGACAATACTGTGGGAAGTGGCCTAAAAGGTTGGCCCTTACAATGGTATCGGATTCAAGCCCAACCGAAAGTGTGTGGTTCGAGAATGAACCGGCCGAAAGTTGATGGGTCTATAATGAACAAATCTCGTGAGGGGTAGGAGTGTGGCTCCACCTCGAGGATGTCCTCTGGTGAGTTAGGATTTGAGAAGATCCTCACTGTCCAATTTTGCACGCACCCTTACTTGCAACCAACCCTCTCTATAAGTGAAATCCATGTGCAATGTGCCTCACACATGACCCGCCGCGCCTATTGAACAAGTGACGTCATTTGCCACGTTTTAGCCACACTACCAATGTATGTCTGCCATGTCAACCTCTAACGGTGACGGTCGACCACATTGACTTACCATAAGCCTTCGTTGATCAAGAATTTACGAGCATTGACTCGTATTGATCGATGTTGACTAGATCAATTAGCCTACTTTTCAACCAATTCAACCCATTTTCAGCCGGTTCTTGGTATTTCTAACTATTCCTAAGATATTTCGACCTCCTGAATTTATTTTTGGCTTATTTTCTCCATATCAACTTTGCAAGTATCGATTTTGATCAAACTCATTATGGAATCTACTAGGTTCATACTAATATATTGCATATTATGGAAAAATTGGAAATTTCACTATCCATTCAAACCATTTTGAATGGATTCAATATAATTTATGGACTCGAGAAATATTCAATTATTGTAGAGGACATTATGTCACTGGTGCTATTGGTGCACCTACTTAGATTACTAGTGAAATTGAGAAGAAAACTAGGATAGCAAGAATTATTACATTTCAAAACACTTGTAGTCCTTTTATTAGACTTTAGTTTGATTGTCTTAATATAGCAAAGGAAGCATGAGATCTTTTTAGCCAATATTTCACTTTAGATATTGTCAATATTGCCCATAAGTATAGGTTATTAGGGAATTGGCATTGCATACATCAAAAGACATGTCAGCCTATTAATAATTTTTATCCTCCATGAATGCTATATGAGATCAACTAGCATTATCTAAACCACAATGAGACATGACTTTCGATACTTGCAAGTTTGCTAAATATCACAATTGCATGCATGATATGCAATTTTTTTTTTTTATGGCACTTAATAATGAATTTGAACTTGTGCAAGCTTTCACTTTTACATCAACATCCTTTGCTTTGTCTTGGGGTAGTTGTCTCAAAATTGTTGATTGAGGAGACTCGACTTGCTACCTTAAAGGCTTAAAGCTTTGTCCTCGCTTACAAACACAATGCTTGTTGCTCTTAGCTCTTCCTCTTCGTGCAGATAATATTGTACGAATTGTCATAAATATTGTTATCTTGCATCCAATTGTTATCGATGGTAGCACAGACAACCAATAAAGACGAACAACCAATTCGAGTATAGAGGTCCACGTCAACCTATACATCAATTCACTATTGCTATCACCGAGGGTTCCACTGAAACTCATCTGTTGCTATATCATTAGAACATTTTTGTTATGTTCTTTGAGAATTTGGTACTTCTGGCTCATCTGTCCCTAGCAATTTTGCTCCATTGGTCATTCCAATTCATGGTTCTCTTTATCACATAAGTTCTAATTCCAATTTATTTAAGTTAAAATCATTCACTTCACAAGCACCTACTATTCATTCTTAGTTCAAAGGATATTTTGACATCCAAGTTATCCTTACTTGACACATTCTTAGTTCCCATACTTGCTTTAAACTTGATATTTGTGGGACAATTATATAAACCTAGTTTTGGCATTTATTTCTCTTCAAATGGCTATCGTGTGTGAGATTTGTGAACTAGACAGACAATTGGGATTGGCCATAAAGTGGGACATCTTTTTAAGCTTGTTTCCTTACAGCTTTCAAACTCTTCCACCAATTGTGCTACCATAGTTTACATTTGAAACTAGACATTCTTACTTAGGTTGTGCTTATTTCTCTAGATTAGGTCCTTTGATTTTCAATTGTCATCTAGGTTCTATTAAGAATAAACAATTTGATTGCTTAACTTGTAAGTTGGGAAAATATCATGCTTTACTATTTGATCTTGTGACTCCGTCCATTATGCTCCATTTGATTTGATTCACTCTAATATTTGGAAGCCATCTCCTATTCCAACTATGGGAGGATCTCATTATATTGTGATTTTTATCAATAATCATTTTCATTATACATGACTTTATCTTACAAAGAATCACTTTGAACTTGCTCATATCTATCGTGATTTTGTTGCTATTATTAAAATATAATTTTCTCAAGATCAGAGTTATCCATACCAATAATGTCATGGAATATAGAGTAAGATTTTCTTGAGATTATTTTCAAAATAATACTATCATGCATCATCTTATGTCAAGATCTTCCCAACAAAATGGTCAAGTAAAGTGTAAATATGGGCAAGTTTTAGATGTTGTACACACTTCTCTCATTTCAACCTCTTGTCCAAAACAATTTTGAAGCTTGTCATAGTGCTATACACACTGTCAATTGTATTCAATCACCTATTATGGGTAACATATCTCCTTACAAGCACTTGTACAATAGTGTTCTTAATTACAACCTTTTGTGAGTGTTTGTCTATGCTTGTTTTGTGCATCTACTTCCTAACAAATGCACAAAGTTAGAATCTCTTACTTGCTTATGCTTCTTCCTTGGGTATGACATTGAGTGTAACGGGTATAGATGTTAGGATATTATCTCTAAGTGTCCACGCATGTCTCGCCATGTTACTTTTAGGAATACAAGATGTTCTTATTTCTCCATCCTTTTGAGTCATCTCTAACCATTTGCCTCTTCACCAATGCTTGAATATAATTATTTCTTGAAGAAGACACACTTATATCTTCCTCTTCGAAGTTGTCTTCTTCTAATCTTGATGCAGGTACATCTGGAGGTTACTTCAGATTTCTCGGACTATTATCTTTCTTGAGCTAAATATAACATTGATCTTCTTTCTCGAGCAAGGCTTACTCATAACAAGACTTATAGCTCCCATTGAAACTAATGACAAAGATGTGACTCTTCTTCCAAATCTCACTCTTTATCAACAACTTATCAACAATCTTATATACCTCACTGTCACTCATCCTGACATGGCTTATGTTCTTCACATTGTCAATTAGTTCATGACCACTTCATGAGCCATTCATTTCACTACTATTTTTCAAATTCTTCACTATGTCAAGTTCACCTTAATTCATGGTTTTCACTTTTCTACTCAATCTACCTTAGAGCTGAACCCTTATTCGAATGTTGACTAGGCTAGAGACCCTATTATTTGTGCTCCCCTACTGGTTCTTTCTAGATAACTCACTTATCTCATGGCACAACAAGAAACAAGACTTCTTCGCCCAAGCCAGTACAGAAGCTGAATATACTACTATTGCTAGTACGACAACAAAATTATTATGGTTACAATGGCTATTAGAGGACATAGGCATCCGTCATAATGGTGGAAGATACTTTATTGTGACAATTGAAGTGCTATTCGAATAGCACATAATGATGTTTTATATGAGCGTACCAATCACATTAAAATATACCACACTTCATGACACTGTTCATCTCATTTCCACTTCATTGGTTAATCAAACTGCTATGCATTCACTAAGGCACATCCATTCAAGTGTTTTCAAGATATTTTCTCCAAAATCTAGTTGAATTTTTCTATGTCATATTTAGTTTGAGGGAATGTTAGAAATATACTATATGATTTTGAGTATCTCTCGGATCATGATATTGTAATTCCGATTGATTGTAATTTTTATTGTAACATCATGTTACTAAATGGTCATCATGCAAAACCTATTAATAAGCTCATATGTAATTTATGAATACATATAGAAATTCCACAACTTCATTTTCTGCTTTATTCTTATGCTGTGCCACATTTCCACTCATCATCCAACATCATCAAATCCGAGACTCATCAGTTCAGTCGCTACCAATCGCATGACTATTGTCTCACCAGCTCGTGCACTCGCAATGATGTAACACGATGATCGCACGGCCTACAATTATGATTTCGTCCGGTCATTCCACGAGCCGAAGATTTAACGGTCACGAGGTCTCTCGCATCTTCAAACAAATCGAGTGCTTTGGCTCAATTTTGTACCTTGGAAATCAGGGAAAGATGAGGAGGATTCATTTCCTTATTTCACAAGCGGCAAAAGTAGGAAACAAATCACCAAGGCTGCGTTTGGTAGTCCAGATTTGAGTCCGAATAGGATAATTTGTTATCCTATCCGATGTTTAGGAATGTCCGTCGAATCGGACAAACCTGAATATATCCTGGATAAAACGCCGAATAAAAATCCAGGGAGGGTGGGATAAGCCCGGATTGGATAAGATTTTTTTTTAAAGGAAAGAAAGAACTTAACAAAAAGAGAAGATATCACTTGCCGTTTTCAATGGTGGCCACTGCGGAGGTGGCCACAATTCCTAGATCTAGGGTTATTCTATGACCTTTAATTAATTGAATTTTCTATTTTTTAATTTTATAATTTAAATGAATATCATATTTATTTTTTAATCTTATCCCAAAGTGCGCCAAACACTGACATGGATTAGATATGTCCGCATTTATTATTCAAATGATTTAATATCCTACTTTATCCTATCCTATCCTGATTATTATCCGGACGACCAAATATAGCACAAGTTGCTTCAATCATCGCTCATCGAAGATAAGCCGTGAATCGTTAGATCACGGAACGATGCATCTCAGCCGTCGATCGAAACGGTTTTTCAAAACTTCTTCTTCACACGAGAGGATGCTTTATGCAGAAAGGTCGTAAATGCACCGGATCACGACAGGGCTACGGCCAGGAACCGGTCCGTCGAGATAACAAAGAAGTGCCCGAACCCGACGTGACGACCGGGGGGGGGGCACGTGGCACGTTCACGTGGGTCGCCACCTAAGCCCATCCAAATATACTAGAGAAATCGGAGGAAGAAAAAAATATCAAAGCAACTGCTTTACTGTACTGCAGTACAACTACGCATAACGTGACGCCATTTCATCGTACCAATTTGGCGAGATTTATCAGGGGCGGCCCGGTGGGGACAACGAGAAAGATTCTCTCTCGGTCACGACCGTCGCCGTCGTGTCGCCGTCGTCGCCAGTCACTTCGCACTCGTCTGCTTGGTCTCCGCTGGAGCTCCTCTGTATCGCTTTAGCGAAGTCCACTCCAGCAAGTCAAGCAACTAGCTACGCAAGTCGCTTCTCTCTCTCTCTCTCTCTCTTTCTCTCTCTATCTCATCAATCGAGTTCACTCCCGAACGGAGAGAGGCGGAGCGGAGGAAGGAGGAGGAGAAATGGCGGAAGCGAAGACCGTGCACTCGCCGCTCGTCACCTACTTCTCCATGCTGTCGCTCCTCACCCTCTGCCCTCCTTTCGTCATCTTGCTGTAAGACTCTCTCTCTCTCTCTCTCCTTTCTGTGAGGAACTCGCGCTCTCTGTTTCCGCGGAAAATCCAGCCGTCGCGTGCGATTTCGCGAACCTGCGTGTTTTCTGGTTCCTCCTCGAGCGGAGGAGGGAGCATGGCGGCGGCGGCGAACGCTCGCGAATTCTAGATCTCGATGCGCGTGCTGGTTTTCGCCGCGACGTGCTCGATTGCGTGCTTACAATTTCCGATCTCCATATGGAATGAGCGTCTAACCTAGATTCGAGTCGAGTCGAGTCGGTTGTTTAATTCCCCTCGCGGCATTGAAGGCTGAGCCTTGTTCTTAAGGCAATGCCCAATCTTTGTGTCCGACTGCACTTAATGATCTACTGAGCATTTGAATTTAAAGTCCATAGCCTTCGTTTAGAGTAAAAGCACCTGTTACAGAGCGGTATAAACGAGTTGGAAGAAAGATTTGGTGCTTCAGCAATTGAGTAGCTCAGATAGAAAGAAGTTGTAGAATTTGCTCTGTCATGATATTCGGATTTTTTATGCAAAAACGTACTGGGACTATCTGAGTGGAATTTTCATCCTCGCAGATGGTACACGATGGTGCATGCTGATGGGTCTATCGTCCAAACTTTTGATTACCTGAGGCAGCATGGACTGCAAGGATTCCTAGACATATGGCCCAGGCCAACTGCCATCGCTTGGAAGATCATCGCCGTTTATGCTGCATTTGAGGCGGCGCTGCAGCTCCTTCTTCCTGGAAAGACAGTCAAGGGCCCTATATCTCCTGCTGGGAATCAGCCAGTGTATAAGGTACTCTCTTTGCTGTTGACATACTTTATTTTTTCCATTCCCCTTAGTGTCACTCCTTGTGGACCATTCGATCATGACTTGTCTTCTCTTCGCATGGACAATGTTGACTTAAACTATTGGTTCTTGCAGGCAAATGGAATGGCTGCGTATTTTGTGACCTTGATCACCTATCTTGGCCTTTGGTGGTGAGTTCTTTTTGATTGAACATAAATTTATGTACTTCAGATGCAACGTGGGTTTAGTTCTAGAAATTGAGGTACTTATAACATTCTGTTTTGTTTTTTTTTTCTTCTATTTTTCAAAATTCCATTAGAGGTCTTCATACGTTCTATTTATTGAATTTTGGGCGGGGGAGGGGAGCACTTTACCACGTGTTACATTGTAGAGAGCCAGTTTTAGTCAATAATTAGCTCATCCATGCATTTGTAATTTTGTTGAAAGGTTTCAATCCACAGTATCTACCGACATATCATTTTCCCTTCTAGGATACAACCAGCTTTCCTTTGTTGTCTCAAGTAGTTTCCTAGGTGCTGGACATATCCTGCTGACAAGCTGCTGTGTAAAATAAGTGACGTGGTATCAGTACCGTCTTCATCTTTTCTATGATTTCTGCGGTTCTTGAGTAGCTTTCTTAGTCTGAGCATATAACTACTTGGATCTATTTCTATAGTCTGTATGTGACCTTATTCACTATTAGCAAGACATCCTCTTCATCTTTAATACTTGCACTAAATGCCCTTTCTCAGAGGACTGAGTCACTGGTTATCATGCGTTAGGTATTTGGAAGAATCTAAGTAGTTTGCCTGGCTTTTTAAGGCTTTCTGTTACAAATTTTATGCTACACTGTGGAATTCTTTTTGCCACATTTTATTCATAGTAGAATTATTGTTTGGTTTTTTCTGTTGTTTGATGTCGTCATCAAATAACGTTTAGATTAACTTATCATTTTCCATGTTATTCTTTCAGGTTTGGGATTTTTAACCCCACAATTGTTTATGATCACTTGGGCGAAATATACTCCGCACTCATTGTTGGAAGCTTCATCTTTTGTATTCTCTTGTACATTAAAGTGAGAATGCAACCCCCAAAGAAAAGCTGACATCTCTTTCCTTTGGGAAAGCTCAAAATAATATCTGATGTTTGACACGTTTTCTTGTATTCAAGGGTCACGTGGCACCATCGTCTGCCGACTCTGGTTCTTCGGGGAATATAATAATAGACTTCTATTGGGTGAGTGTTTTCAGAAAGTTTTAGTTTCTTTGCTGCACTAAATGTGGAAAAGCTCAAGTTGGCTGTTCTGATGTCAAAATTTGGCAATTTTAGAAGAAGCCAGATTTTTTTTCTGATCTTTTGACACGTCATGATGTCTGAAAGTCAAAACAGAATTTTCCAAACTGTATTGTTGGGTTTTGTGTGAAATTAAGCCTCACAAACTTTTCTTTTGCAGGTTCCTCCAAAAGATTTCACTGTTTTACTCCTGCTCTATGATTGTCATCTGTCCATCTTGAGGCAATTCTAGAATCCTCTTTTGTGACATATGTGGAAATGCACATTTAATTAGTTTTAAGGATGCTAATTGATTACGCTCATACAAATCGTGTCGCAGATATTTATTTGACCTGGAGATGATGCCAATTATTTTCCATGATGAGCAGTCTTAAAAATTGATAGCTTCTTTTGACGTGATAGATCACAAATGTTTATGCACAAAAAATAGTTCAAATTTAGCTTCATAACTTTAAATAATCTAATATGGTGTAGTTTGAGGTATATGTACGCATGCGCGTGTTTTTTTGCAAAATATTGAGCCAATGAATCTTTTGAACGAAATACCAAGAATGGCTTTACAGCTCTGCTTCTTGCTGCTATTTTCTGGAAGCAGCTTTTCTGTTTTGAGTGACATTTTGACCTTGTTGCAGGGTATGGAGCTCTATCCTCGGATTGGCAAGGACTTTGATATTAAAGTCTTCACAAATTGCAGGTTCGGAATGATGTCTTGGGCAGTTCTTGCTCTAACATATTGCATAAAGCAGGTAACCTCGGCTTTTTTTGGTAACTTGGCAAGAATATAATTGATACGAATGATCTCTGTATTACAGAACTCCATTTGGCAAGGAAAGATGCACGTAGAGTTTTTGAAAAACATATAATTGAAGCTTAATTTCTGACAACCATCTAATGGGTAATATCTTGGAATGGTCCTATTAGAGAAAAAACAAATGGGGGAAAACACTTGAAACACCAATTTCATTTTCTAAACATGCCCTCCTTTTACTTTTACCTGGGTTGTCAGAAAACAATCTTTGGACCAGCGCTTTAAAACATATTCTCAGAGTTTGTCATTTTAAAAGCCGGAAACAGTTTTTAGAAGTGTCAAGTAATGCCATAAATTTTGATTTCTGTTAGACTGATCACTTTCTTCTGGGATTGGAGGTTGATGATTTCTTTGCATCATGTGCTAATAATCTTACATGTGTGTTTACAGTACGAACAGAACGGAAAAGTTGCCGATTCAATGCTCGTGAATACCATATTGATGCTAGTGTATGTCACCAAGTTCTTTTGGTGGGAAGCAGGCTATTGGAACACAATGGATATTGCACACGATCGAGGTTGACACATGAGTTATTGATTCTGTTTTACATGCTAATATCAGTTTCTCCATTCAATCATTCAAAATAAGCAATTGAAATCCAATCATCAATAACGAGACACTGGCATATATACTGGATTTCATTCTTGGTCTAATTACTTGTGAATTGTATATGGCTTAATTTGCAAATAAGCCACTGGGCATTTTGTTTATGCGCTCTTATTGCTTGGGCAGATGTTGAACACCAATCATAATCATAACACCTTCCACTTGGTTTTACTGATGCTCAACTTTATTTTCAAAATGACTGGCAGCTGGCTTCTACATCTGTTGGGGATGCTTGGTATGGGTCCCATCTATCTATACCTCTCCTGGCATGTACCTCGTCAATCATCCTGTTAACCTGGGAACTCAGGTGTGGAAGTGCCTCTTTTAACTATTTTTACCATTAACTGGACTTTATGTGATTATGAATGCGTGCAAAGGGATAGAAATTTTCTGTAGGTGTTTAGATTAAGTTGGCAATTGGGTTTGCCTTTTCACTTTTGACTTTGCATGAAAAGTTAAAAAGTGACATTTTTTTGGATGAGAACCCACATCCTCTAAAGACATGTTGTAAAACATTAGCATTTAAAGTCACCAAATTTTTTAAATAATTTTATAAATCAATTTTTTTTTTTTTTTTTTTTTTTTTTTTTACGCAAAATTCAAATGTGGCTGATTAGAAGGGCTTCTTTAACATTTAAACAGGAGCTTGTTCCTTACAGCTGATTCTAGGAAACATGTGTGTGAACCAACAAACCATGGTTATCTTCCTTAGCAAGGTCTTTAAATGTGCTCTTAGTTTCAATCAAGATGGTTGCAGAGATTTTTTGGGTTCTCTTTGGCATCTGTTCTGTGGAACCCCTTGCTTGGTTTGAAGTAATAGTCCCATATCAGTGGTGTACAATTTGGTTGATTGGGTCAACATATGCTAACGACAAAATCTGGAAAACAACTGGAAGATTTTTTGTGGCATGAGCACAATTATCTTGGGATAAACTTGGGGCAGTCTAATCTGTGTTCAAGTCATCAACTGGCGTATCTGAAAGAAGGGGCAAGAATGAAAGTTATGGAACTTTTGCTATCAGATGATTATTAAGATTATCTTTCTTTGGAATATCTAAAACTTCCGTCACATAAGTCCAATAAGCCTAAACACAGGCTCAAGAGGACAAATGTATTTTCTTTTATATTAGGAGAGTCTGACACCCTTCGTTTTCCAGCTCGCACTTTATATTTTGGTAGCAGGCATTCTGTGCGTATATATCAATTATGATTGCGACAGACAGAGGCAAGAATTTCGCAGAACAAATGGCAAGTGCTCAGTCTGGGGGAAGGCTCCATCAAAGGTGCTTATCACTATTGTTGTTTTAATGTTTTCTTATGCTTTCAATTGGGAACAATCCATCAATTGGAAATGAGAGCTGTGATCTCTTTGACAGATATCGGCTACGTACACTACAACATCGGGACAGAACAAAACTAGCCTCCTCTTGACTTCAGGATGGTCAGTTAGCCTTTTAATTCTTCTGTATTATCAGCATGAAGATTTTAAAAAGCTACCATAAGAGTCCTATCGTTAACTGCGCGCGATTAGGTTTACTGCTTATATTTGCGTTTCGAGTAGTTCTTTCTGCTTTTCAAGGTAATCTGCTTACATTTTTCCTAGAACATAACGAATTTGCTGATAGACCATTGTGGTATAAAATCTAGTTACTGGTTAAGTTATGAGTTATATGGGTCTACATGGCGATATGCATGCTTCTGCTTGCAACTGATTGAATGGTCTATGATCTGGTCTCTCACTCATTCCTTCCACAGGTGGGGCTTATCACGTCACTTTCATTATGTGCCCGAGATCCTTGGAGCCTTTTTCTGGACTGTCCCTGCACTATTTAATCATGTAAACCCTGTTTTAACAGTTTAATTTACTCTTAAGTTGTGATTTCACGATAACCGTCTCGATGACAGTCCTACTTACCTTTTTCCCTTTAATCTCCTGCAGTTTCTGCCTTACTTTTATGTGATCTTTCTTACAATCCTGTTGTTTGACCGGGCAAAAAGGGACGACGATCGGTGTCGATCAAAGTAAGTATATCATCTATATTTTCTCTAGGTCATTCTTGAGGACATATTAAATGGAAGCAATGTCTCTCCGTCAGCTCTTATACATTTTGGGTTCTCTGCATACTTTGTGATTTAGGACAAACCCCATTCTTTACGGGTCTTGACATAATAAAAACCAACCTTCAGATCCTTTGGCATCATTAAATAATCTGTATCTCGTTGGAGCAACGTTCCTGATACTGGAACATGCAGTAATCTAGAACGAGGAAGAGTACTGTGCTGATGTGAAACCAGGGGTGGAGTGACTTTTTTGGTCCCATATCTTTCACATGTTTATGTTCGTCACAATTTTAATAGAATGCATGAGCATGTACAGCACATGAATAGACCATCTTCATGATTGGCCTCAATTGTCTCATGTGTTCCCACAATTGTGCTTATGAAGGTCCTTGTGCATGGTCCAGTTTTACCATTACTTGCTCCCTTTCTCAGTGAAGCAGAGTGTGCAGCTTCTTCTGATAATGTTTTCTGGTTTTAGGTATGGGAAGTACTGGAAGCTATATTGTGAGAAGGTTCCATACCGAATTATTCCTGGTATTTACTGAGGTTCAGCAAGAAGTCCTGTATGGGGAGATATGGTCGGGCGAGAGGAGTCCACATGGATTGGCTTTGGCTCGTTCTCATGTACTTCAGAAGATGTCCCTGTACTTGGTTTTATAGGAGATGCTGGCGGTAGAGCTGCTTTTCTTGTTTCATACATGCAGCAGCATTTTAACATTGCGTTTATCTTTGCTACTCTCCAATCCGGAATGACGTTGTATCGAACTTGGAGTATCAGCACTCGGTAACTGTAGCTTTAGTTTGAACCGGCTGCCCTGAACATTGAGGTTTTTCAGACGCAGTCTGTTTCTAATGGTATGTTGATTGGACGTAGAAATTGCGTGGTGGGACTTATTTCGAAGGTGTGGGATTTAAATGGACAAAAAAGGACAAAGCTCTTAGCATCGACAGATGAATCCTGCCCTAACGCACTCTTTCATGAGTAAAAATTGTGCCGTGATTCTGAAATATTATCTCTCGTTCATTCCTCACGGAAAGAGCTCTAGGACTTCCATCTTGGCCAAAAGTTTGAACTGGATAGAGAAGATCTACTCGGAATTTCGGACTTTCATCGATCGGAAACCAGGTGCGCTTTTGATCTCAAACGTGAAGTGCGAGTCATAACTAGAACCAGAGGATCGCTTAGGGCTGCTGGAGGTTATATACCGGGGACGGGAAGAGCTTTCAAACCGATTTTTAATGGACAATAATATCTTCATTTATTTTTGCTTACTTTTGAAGGAGTAAATTCTTGGGAAGTAAATTTCTTAAGATACTCATTGACCGATATAGAAATTGCGACGTTATTTTCACCTCATATATGACTAAATCCACTCCCTTTCTACTAAATAGACGAAATTGGCCCTAGTCCTAAATTATATCCACCGTGATAAATTTAACTTAATTTTTTTTATGACTTAAAAAACTTCAGACTACTACGCCTCCAATTATGGGTAAGTAAACCACTGGGGGTTCGCCCCAGTGGCCACCCTTCCAACATGGAAGGAGGAGGTGAGGGGGTTAAATCCCCATCTTCTCGGGGGATGGGGTGGGGATGCGTAAGTTTGAAGTGGGTTTCGACTCACGCCCGCAAAGCGAGCGGGACAAAAGTCCGAGAGTGTGTAGAATAGGAATAGAGTAGGACTGACCAAAAAAAAAAAATTATGGGTAAGTATAGTCTTTTTACGGAGATTGAAAATAGGGTCGCCCAAAAGGAATTATTAAGACGCTCGAATTCACGAGGCCCATAACAAAATGGGCTACGAACCGACCCACCTTGACCCACTTCATGTCCGACAGAGTCTGGAAACACCTGGGGAGAGAGAGGGAGAGGGAGTTTCGACAGTGTGAGAGCAGAGGGGAATTCGAGACTGGTCGTTTCAGGTACGATTCTAGGGTTCATACCGCTTCCGATTTGCGTAGTGATTTCGCCCCCCTATCGCTGCGTTCGCGCCGATCCCGGTAACAGGCGCATCTTTTCCGATCGAGTGATCCGGAAGCACGGCGAATTTGGTCGCGAACTTTTTATCTGGGGAGGGATTTCGGCTGAAACTTGATTTGCTCGCTGTTAGCATTCGAAAGATTCGATCTTGTTGTTGTTCGGCGGCGTTTTGATTTTTTTTTCGCGTGCGACAGGGGGGGAGATGTCGGGTTATGAGAACGTTGTGGGAGGGAAGCTGAAGCTGAAAGGGAAGGCTCTCGATGTGAAGGCTGGAGGAGTGAAGAAGAAGAAGAAGAAGAAGAAGCAGCAGCAGGAGACGCAGCATCAGGACCCTGTGTCCGAGGTCATCGAATCCGAGCTCTCCGCCGGTTCGTACCCGGTCTTCCAACTCTGCGTTTCTTTCTTGAATTTGGCTGAATACGGCCTTATCCGCCGCGTAGGAGCAGTTAATTTCGTCTTGACTTAGAGCTTTAGCTGACTTGATTCCCCGGCAAACTTTATCGCATCCCGGGATGATTTCTTCTACAATGTGCGATGGCTCGTGTGAGCGGAGCTGCCATTTCGCTTCCTGTGTATTGCTGTAGCAAATTTGCATTTTTGTTGAGACTAATGAATGCGTTGTGCGATGGGCAATTGGGTATTCTTATACACGTTTGAGGCAACTTCCTGTTTCAACTTATTGTATAAAATCAGTTTTACTATGCGAAGAATTTGATGGTGAATAAATGTGGGGCGATTTATCTGCCTGACTCTACCTGTCCAATTCCTAGAACTCTCTTGCGGCAAGTCTTATCTGAGATTTTGGTTACTTGCGTAGGCGAGGGTGCGGCGCTGCCGAATGAACCTAATGAAGAGGATATCAATGATGAGAGCAAGTTGAGCGAAGAAGGCAAGGCTGCTCCGTATGACCATCAGCTGACGCCCGCCGAAAAGCGATATATAGAGCAGAGGGAGCAGATCGATGTCAAGAAACTGGCGAAGACAGCTAACAAATCTCACCGCGACAGGATACAGGATTTCAACCAGTACCTTGCGAACATGAGCGAACATTATGACATCCCGAAAGTTGGCCCAGGATAACTGAGGATCGATTCCATGAGCATGAAGGTCGCCAGATCAAATTTCCTGTATGTTACTGAGATTTCACAACTTCTGTGCATTATGTCATTGTTGAAACCTTGATTAAGTTTTTCGACCAAGTTTGGCAATGTGTGACGGAGCAGCTATTGAAACCTTTTCTGCCTCCTTTTCTTGATTCCTAATTGAAAGAAGATATTGGGATTAGCTCTTGAAATTTAGTTGATCTTTTTTAGGCTTTTTTTTTTTTAAGTTGTGTTGGAAATTACTACGATTAAATACTTGTGATTCTCAAGAAAGTTCTTTTAAGAGAACTGAGAGCACCGGAAGTCTTTGAAAATGAGTAAAGTTTGATGGGTCCTCTCACACCGCATTGATAAGAACTCAATTAGCACTTACTACCTAATTTATACGAAGCTTTGCCAAACGACGAGGAAGATACAAATTATAATGCCGTGACTTGAAGCCGATTTAGTATCATGCTTCTCCTGGACCCTTGGATTCAGAAGCAGCCAATACTCGGATTTGTTTGCAATGCCATTTTACGAAGTTTCTTGTGCTTTTCTATGTTTTCTCGAGAATCGTCCTGATTATGTCCTTTCCCTATTGTCAGCAAACAGAGACTATTGTCCAAGTACATGGTTCTTGGAAGGTTCAATTAGAAACACCAGAGACATTCTGATGTCTATTGAGAACCACTGCTTTCCCCCGTTGGTACGTGACTACCTTCGTAAGATTCCTACTGGATAATACAACGATCCCCCCAGGCACCAGAACGACAAGTGCAAGAAGTGTATACTTTAAGCTTCATCTCATGCCGAATCACACCTAATTATTTTTTGTAAACACAAGGGACCATTGGTCAAACCACATCAAATAAGCAAAAATACCAGTGGGAATCACTCAGCGTCTTTTTCTCACCGGATGCCCCGGAAGAGACAGAACAGTTTGCATCTTATTGTGTGCATCCAATCAAATAAGAATGATAGCCAAAGGCTGGAGCTGGCAATCTTTATCTATGGACACTCTTGATTCTGATGCACAGCCAAAAGGGGCCAGTGAGCTTTTTCGGCGCACGCGCCAGAAACATCGACCTGGTGATCCATTTCAGTATAGAACTTTTGGCTCAGCGTGTTTCATCCTCTAGATTGCGGAAACCAGCTGTTAGATCCTCATGCAACTTCTTGAACTTTGCAACCAGAGCTTCTTCTCCTTCAGCTGGATCCTCAAATTTCTGGGACCTACATATGTAAACCACCAAATTAGAAGATCCAATGAGCCCTCTAAATTCTCTCTAACAAGTGCAATTAGTATACTTACACCAAACGGTAGAAGAGATCTCCCAGCCGATGCTTGATGAGGGTGTAAGTTATCTTCTGACCATCCATACCAGCAGCTCTCTCCACAGCCTGCATAAGTGATCGAGTCTACTCTCACAAAGGAATCCCCACACAATCCACTTAAATTGGATCTGAACAGATACATATGAAACTGCAAGTTCCCAGTGAATTTGACATCTCTTTTGACAAAGTTAAGGAGCATCTCCAAAAGTGTGATTTCACAAGTGATCCAACATATACTGAATTTCATCATCAATACCATAAAGAGGGTGATCTTGTACTCTTACAAGTGCCTCTAACTAGCACACGACAAGCTAAATTTATTACTAGTGCTGTTCAGTATTCACTACTTATCCTGATCATTTTGAAAATGCAAAATAAAGTTGAATTCAGACATATAAGAAATCAAACTATAGACGAGACTAAACATAAGATTTAGAAGCATGCTAACAGCCAGAGAGAGAGAGAGAGAAGGGGCGGGGGCGGGGAGAGCACACGAAATATTGGAAGAAAAAACTCTTACCTGGTTGGCCAAATTATAGAAATGGATGATGTTGCGCATCATCCAAACGGACTTGTAAAAGGGGCAAAATTTATCATACCTGTCAAATTTGATGGAGAACAATGTTCCTCTCAGAAAAGACCACCAAAGGATGTAATATGAAAATAATACATTAGGCAAGACCCACCTACGGTGAGCAATGTAATCTCATACTTACGGAGTAAAAGCATTCTGAGCAAGATAATCTTCCCTCAAGAGCTTCGCAGTTTCCAGTGTAATTTTATCTGCTTCTGCTAAAGCATCTTTGCCCACGAGCTGCAGTAAAAAAGAAAGCCAAATATCCATATTATCAACAGTTGCTTCAAATGTCAGAGGATATGCAAACACGAAATAGTATACATGATCCATGTGAACAGAGTTGGTCAGAGGAAAAGTATACATGATAGATGTAAATAGAGTCGGTGACAGTTTAAACAAAAATTTGATCATCGAAAAAAAACATACCTGCACAATTTCGTTCAAATCATCTTCTCTCTGAAGCACCTCACGAGCCTTTGTCCTGATGTTGATAAAATCTGGATCAAATTGGTCGTAGAATGATTCCAATGCCTGTGTAGCATAAAGGGTCTAAGTTTAATATGTTCGAAAACAGCACTCGTGGTGTATTTTTTCATTTGAGGACAGCCTAAGGTATTTCACAAAAGAACCTATAAGCCTTGCACACATGTACGCCCAGTTTGGAGCTCACCGATGAATATTTTGAGTAAGAAATGAGCCAATTCACAGAAGGAAAATGTTTTCTCTGGGCAAGTTTCTTATCCAGACCCCAGAAGACCTGAGAATTACAAGAATGCAAATTATATTAAGGCTATGCAGATAAGCTGTACTAAGGATAAAGTAAAGATGCATGTGAATGGAGACTAGAAAGATTCAATGTCATAAACTGCCCAATCTGGCTTTCATGTGTCATAACGAATTATCTGTAGATCATTGCCTAGGCTGCTTGTTAAGGTGACTTAACCAATTGACCAAGAAAGTAAACATTAAGCTTCAGAAGTTGGAGAAGTCAGAAACCAACACATTCCTATCTCGTGCTACTTTTCCAAAATATCTAAAGATAATTATCTTCACATGTGATTTACCACTGATCACTACACATGACATCTGCATGGCTCAAAGTTCAGAATATAAGTTAAAGAAGTACCTGGACAATGCTAAGGGTTGCAGATGTCACGGGATCTGAAAAATCTCCTCCAGGAGGAGAAACAGCACCAACAATAGTGACACTACCTGTCCGCTCTGGCCCACCCAAACATTTTACCTTCCCAGCTCGTTCATAAAAGGATGCTAAACGTGCCGCTAGATATGCAGGATACCCGCTATCAGCAGGCATTTCTGCCTGTAGGATTTCGAGAATGAGAATTTCATGCACGAGAAATTTTCATTTCTGATTACATGACAGCTAATTATAGAAGAAAACACAATTGAATCCAGCACAAAGAGCACCAGGACATGGCAAAATGATTTTGCAGAGGCTGTCAGGTACAAAGACACATGAGAGCAACTTACCAGCCGTCCAGAGATTTCACGCAGTGCTTCTGCCCAACGAGATGTCGAATCTGCCATCATGCTGACATTACGGCCCATATCCCTGAAGTATTCAGCAATAGTAATACCTGATATATATACCAAAGTCAAACAGTGCTCCCATGTCCTCAAGTTTCCAATCCCTTCTCTTAAAAGTGAATACCCGATTAAGACAATGGAAAAATACATATTGGTTCAACACAAGATAAAAGTATACTAATTATCAATGTGAAAAATTATTCTCATGTCTTTTGCCCCCCTCCCGACTGATCCAAAATGATAAGTTGTCATCTTTTATTCTGTCGTATCTAATGGGGTCATCAGAAAACCAATGCAGACAAGAACCTCAACCAGTACACCCCTTAAAGCCACATGAGGAACCAAAATAAACTGGCGGAGGACATAGATTATACCAGTATAAATTGATGCTTCCCGAGCTGCCACAGGCATATTAGATGTATTGGCTACCAGTGTAGTACGCTTCATGACAGATTCTTCGCGACCATCAGGCAATGTCATGGTTAGTTGAGGGAAATCCATAAGAACCTGAAATACAGATCTTAAATATATTATCTTCAGCAGACAATAAGCAAAACATGAAATGATCAGTCACAACATGCACATACCTCTGCCATTTCATTTCCACGTTCTCCACAGCCAACATATACCACAGCTTCAGAGTTGGAATACTGCAAATGAGACAAGGTACATCTTTTCAATTAACTTATATAAAAGAAAAACTTTTATGGCAGTATCATCAATATATGGTGGAAGATGCCTGCCTAATCATCCTCAGACTAATGGTAACAAATACCTTTGAAAGAGCTTGACTAATCACAGTTTTCCCACAGCCAAACGCTCCAGGAATGGCACAGGTTCCACCAAGAACAGAAGGAAAAAGTGCATCGAGCACACGCTGTCATGAGATATAGCTACATTCAATACTTTTACAAGCAAAAGCAGTCATGAAAGTACTTTGGAGATATTTTTTTTGCATAGTCATTACCTGACCAGTAAGTAATGGAGTATCAGCAGCCAGCTTTGACGCAACTGGTCTAGGTGTACGAACTGGCCAAGTCTGAAAAGGATTACACAATATGGCTCGAGATTTAAAAAGTGACCAAGGTCTCAACAAAGGCAGACACAAAATGCATCCATGTAACAAAAGTTGAAACCTGTAGCATGGTTAATTGCTTTTTGACACCTTGAAACTCAAGTTCTAGCACCGTATCCTGCAATTGCAAACAGATCAAGAAGTCACCCCACGATTGCGTAAGGATCCTTCTACTGATGAGTTCAACAATCATGAGCTGCCTCTAGAGGACAAAAGTCCATCCGACAGTAACGAACTTCTTTAATTAGGTTATGGCAATGGATCATTTGTTGAAAGGAGAGTATACTTTGAAAAACTGTCAGATTATATATTGAAATACAGAGACTTGCATCTATGGGACGTAAATGGGATCTTGACCAATGAGATTTTCACGGTCACTTCTGTGTCATCTTGAAACAAAATATACTCAGAGGCCAAAGGTCGCCATAGAATCTTGCTCCATTCAACATTTGAACAGGATAAGAATATAGCAAGCAAAAGCTGGTACATAGAATCCCTTATCAGCAAATTGTTCATCAAATGACCTTCCTTCGTTAAGAGTCATGTGATGTTGAGCATGCCACAAGTACATATGAAGATCATCGAAAGACCAAGATAATATGACATATTATCGTGCATCTTAATAGATGAAACATATGCAACAAAAATCCCAAGCGCCTCGGTGATTTCGACACTGAATTTAAGAACTAAAGATCAAAAACCAGTTTTAGCTACAACCTACGTGGCTAGGCAAAGTATTGACAAAAAGCGGACCAACCTTCAATGAATATTGACCAGGCGGTGCAATGTAAGTGATTTTTCCCATGGAGTCAGGAGGTAGCGCAATATGATGTTGCATTAAACTATTCTCAAAGACAGTCTGCAATAACACGAACCCACATGGAAAGTTGATTAAAGCAGAACAGAAAGCAAATGAAAGCAGCCCAGACCCCAATAAGGTACAAACTTCCATAAATTTCCTAGATGAAACTAACTTACAGCATATAGGTCTCCTCCTGTCAAAAGATCATCTTCACCTGCATCCAACAATTGCAAGTCGATTGATGAATGAACATCCATACCAGGTCAGTCCAATATCAATTGGATTTAAATGTTACCGAAATTTTTAGGCTGAAACTCCCAGAGTATGTCTTTGTCTAGTGCAGGAACAGATACACCACGAGGAATATAGACGTCACCAGATCTTTTGGCAATAGTTTTCAAGGGTCTCTGAAATTGTGACAGCACGTTTTAGAGCCACGAACCAAAGACTAGTAAGCCACAAATAATAGAAAGGCATCAGGGTAGACCTGAATTCCGTCAAAAATGTTTCCCAAGATTCCAGGACCCAACTCCACCGACAGAGGCTGTAAATGGAAATGACATTGTCATTTGCAAATGGACAAGAATATGCAATAAGAAAGGCAAAGGAACACAAATGAGACAGCGAATCACCTTATGCGTCCTCAGAACAGGGTCGTTGACCATCAATCCAGCTGTTTCTTCATAAACTGAAATTACATAAAACAATTTTTCTCCATCAAAACTGCTCCATACACAGACACATAAGAGCTGAAGACACACAAGTACATAACATCTGATGGTAAATGAGTCAGAGAAGGAAGATGAACCTTGGATAGTTGCAGAATCTCCCTCCAGACGAATGATTTCACCAATGAGTTTATCATGACCAACGCGAACTAACTCATACATGGCCGCCCCAGCCATGCCATCGGCCACCACCACAGGACCCGATACCTGAGACGCGATAGTTCTTTGAGTACTGATTGAAGGGTGCAAGTCAAAGCACAAAGCAAAAACAAAGCCAGGCAGGCAGACAGAGAGTCAGTTTGCCGCCTCCTTCAATTGCAGCAAATCGGTCGATTCGGTTCAAGGAGAGATCTTTACACTCCCCTATAATGGGAGAAGGGCCGAGGCAATATTATATTCTTCCCGTGCATCACACTATCATCACATCTACCTCTCAGTGCCATCACCAGACAACCTCGAATATTCTCCACCCAAAAAAAGCGCGCGCTCCATCTAAGTAAGGCACTGAATTCAGTCCTAGCGAGCTAAAGCTACTGAATAAGTTTAAAGAAAAAAGAAAAAAAAATCAAACTTGACCAACGCAGAACGCGAGATCACAAAACCCAGATGCGATCAAGCGCGAGCCGTCGTCCCACGTCCCCCCGTCGACCCGAAACGGATACCGAACCAGAAGGAATCCCATCCGGGGGAGCCACCCGGGGGGAGACGGGGAGAAAGGCCGCACCTTTCGGACGTATCCGTACTCGCTCTCCTTCTCGGAGTCCTCGAACGTCGTGAGGCGAGATCCGTAGGCGGACGACATTTCCGGCGGCGGGCGTTAAGCTCTCTCGCGATCCGAAGCGACGAACTGAGAGATTCAGAAAGTGAGAGAGAGAGAAAGGCAGGCAGAAAAAGGGAAGTGGCTTTTTCAGGGCACGGGAAAGAGGGAGTGAAGTGGAGGAAGCTCGCTGGCTGGCTGGCTCGTTGCAGAGATCGTCGTCGTTATGTCGGGGATGACGACGCGGTGGCATGCTGTCGATGGTCGATTTTATTTCTTTTTATTATGATTTTTTTTAACTTTTTGCCAATAATTAGCATCCTCGTCCTTTGTCTGCTTTCTCATTCCTCGCCCGCATGAGCACAGCTGCGTCCGCGTCCCGTCTCCGGAGGCGACGACGCCGTTTCTCGAGCTCCGCTTAGTTCTGTTTTCGATCGAGATTTGTGGTTTGGTACCATGAGTTCTGTTCATATTAGAAAGAGCAAAGACCACAAAAAGCACCTTCAGACTCTATCTGTTGCAATATATTTTACTCTAAATCTTTTTATGTGATCCGAAAATCTCAAACTTGCATTCATCGTCGAGGTTCCGTCAATAAACAATGTTAAAAATCTGTATACATGGACGTTGAAAGCAAACAGTGTTGATGAAATCTTGATGGAGGATAATTCTTCAAGCAAATGTGTCATGTCTTGAGTTTTCTATATTACAAAAAGCATTCATGGTAAATATATCACAATAAATATATGACATGCGGGCATAATTAAAAGTAGGGAGAAGTGCTAAAAAAGTCATAAACATTTTGTCTTTGTGCCGATTTAGTCCTAAACATTTTTATATTGTGCCAATTTAGTCCTTTCCGGCCAATTTTGGCCGGATTTTGTTAACCTGGTTCACGGGCGGGCGGGCGCGTGGCGCGATCGGCGCGCGTTGACAACTTTTAATAATATTTTGATTTTTTTGATTTTTCTTTTTTTCTATTCTTCTTTTTCTTTTTTTCTTTTTTTCTTCCTCTAGCCGGTTGTCGAAGCTTGGCAATCGGCTAGAGGCACGGCCGATGAGGGCGGCCTCACGGCCGAATCTAGAGAGGGTCGAGCCTCACCCATGGCCGACGAGGGCGAGGGCGAGGGCAAGGGTGAGGAGGCAGCCTCGCTATAGTCGTGTCATCCCCTGCTTGCATGCCAAGCTAGCGGGGCTCGCCCTCACCGGCCATGGGCGAGGCTCCACCCTAGCAAAGGGGACGACATGATTGCGGCGAGGCCGCCTCCTCGCCCTCGTCCGCCGCCCCGCACGAGGCCTCCCTCACGGCCACTAGCGAGGTGGCCGACAACCGACTGGAGGAAGGAAAAAAAAAAAAGAAAAAAAAAAATAAAAAATAAAAAATAAATTATTAAAATATTATTAAAAGTTGTTTACGTTAACACCGATCAAGTTACATTAGCCGTCCGATGTCCGGTCAACAAAATCCGGCCAAAATTGGTCAGAAAGTACTGAATTGGCACAACGTAAAAATGTTTAGGACTAAATCGGCACAAAAAAATGGTTTAGGACTAAATCAGCACAAAGATAAAAAGTTTATGACTTTTTTGGCACTTCTCCCATTAAAAGTATCAACGTAATAAAAATTGCCATTTGCAATAGCACCCTTATCGATTATCTCTCCTCTATTTTCACCGGTAGTCTTGATCACCAAATCCCACGAATATATGGCACCCTTATCAATTATCTCTCCTCCATTTCCACTGGTAGCCTTAAATCACCGAATCCTATGCTGCATTGAAATGCATTGAAGTTTTGAATCAAAATTCCGTGGATGAGTTGAGTGATTTTTTATAGGGGCGTGCGTTGATTTCGGTCCAACTTGGGAACCAAATCAAACTAGTCGATTCTAGGGAATTTCTAGGGAGACTGGTCCGATTCCCACCCATTCCCAATTTCACATAAGGAACTCAATCACCATACCAATGGATTGACTAATAAATTATTATTTTTAAATATTCAGGGAACTCCCATTTGTAGAGAATAGAAGAAATAAAAGAAGAAGGAGAAGAAGAGATCACTGGTTGTGGGACCAACCATGAAACCAAGCAGGGTAGAGTGGCTTTTGGTTCCACAGATTGGGAACCGACACTGTTTGATCCAATTTTAGGTTTTAGGGTGGAAACTGTCCCATCACATATCCTAATATATGACTCAATTTCACTACTCTTAAGATTGGCCCTTTTGAACATGGCGTGCTAAACTCTCTGAACTCTCGATATGCTCTACTCATTAGAGGAAAAATTTCAAATAAAAACTAGAAATGCTGTTATTTTCTCAAATAAAGATTTGAAGTGGATATTATTTTATATAAGGGCTTGAAAAACTTTTATTTTTCTTAATTAAAGGTTTGGAATGGATACTATTTCAAATAAAAACTTGAAATGGCTACTTTAGTTTTAAAGAATGGCCTAACTTTCCAGTTTGTTAAGGACATTTCCATCCCTTACATTTTTTGAATATTTTCTTTCTTTTTGATGGTTTTCTTTTTCTTCTTCGCTAGTGGTCGGCGATGTCCGAAGAGAGCCGTTGCCCGATCTAGTAAGGGCCACCCTTGCTAGCCACAAGTAAGGGATAGCCACCCTCTCCAAAGCAGGGCGAGAGTCACCTTGCTAGTGGCCAGCAGGGGCTTGTAGGGCTTTGTCCAATGGCAAACGAGGGTCGTCGAGTCCTATCCGAAAAGAAAGAAAAAAAAAAAGGAGAAAAGGAGAAAAAAAAGAAAAAAAAAAAGATTTAAAAAATTAAAATTATCTTTGGAACAAAAATCCCTTCGTTGGTTGGAAATCTTTAACCAATCAATGATCGACAATGTTAGGTCTTTATTTGAAATCGAACATTATCTAACTTTAAATTTGTATTTAAGAAAATAATGGTACTTTGAACTCTTATTTAAAACTTTTCCTCAATTTAAATATGTTCTTGCCAATAGACATACTTCCATCTATAAATTGAGTAGTATATTAATGAATAAGAGGAGGTGAATCAGGGAGGACCACCTTACAAAGTTAATATTCCTGGATGACCGTAGCGAAATAGCATTGCGAAGGAACGGTGAGAAGAACCTCCTCCGTCGAAGAGCCTCAGCTGCATATAATCACCGTACTTTCACCTGACACCGTGCCGTCTCCCCCTTCGATTAAATTCGTGGGTCACGCGAGCTTCGGAATTCGATCTCCACCGCACCAAAAAACGTGTGGAGGAGGGAGGGGACTGTAAAGATGGAGGTGGGGCCCCCTCTTTCGGGACGGCAAAAGCCGGGCGGAACATCTGCCGACTGTCCTGTCCTCCGCCCGGAAGTCCCAGCCCCGACAACATCCTACGCAGCCTCGCACGCACGTACGTACTCCCGAAAACATACTCGGGCAGACACGACGCGCCCGACCAACCACCGCCGACTGTGAACCTCCGCGGAGCTCCATTGACCCTCTCGGCCCTGCCGTCTCTCCGCCCAACTTGGCTTGACCCGGAGCTGACCTCGACGCTCCTCCCCTCGCGCTCGCGACCCGCGTCTCCAATCTTCTTCTTCTTCTTCTTCAGGTGGGTTTTTACAGTTTCGTCTGGGGTACGGTCGTTTTTGGAGCTGCTCTTTTCTTGGGAGTTTCTAGCTCGATTCCGGGGGATCGCCTGCGCTCTTTGAGTCCCGCGGCCTTGAACATGACTTGCCGGATTATGGGTTCTTTTTTCCGTTCTTGATTGTCCCGTCGACCGCAGAGATTGCCCGGATTTAGCTCGGCTCTGCTCCTGTTCATGTCTTTAGTTTTCCTTCTTCTTTTCTCTTTTCTCGTTGGAAGCAAGCGGTACATAACGTGATTTGAGACTCCGATGCTCGTGGACTTTGGGATTGGTTCATTTCTTGCACGATCGTACGACACGAAGCTCGGTTTCTGTTTTAGTATCTTTTGCCTGTGCCCGATTGTCTTCGTTTGCCATTTGTTCCGGTATTGTTGAAGTGAGCTGAAACTGTTGCCCTGTTCCTTAACAAGACCGGATGCCCAAGTGGACTGGACTTAGCAGACTGGTTCTCTTCCCCTTCGATTGCTGAAAGACCAGACTGCTTTGATCATCTTTTGCGATTTTTTTGCTTGCTCTTGCCTTCAAAACTGTTGGGCTGTCTGTATTATCCACTATCCTTGAAGAGGACATCGTCATCTGCATACTTCTGTCGGTGCTAATGGGTTTGCATTTCTTGCTGGAATTTCTTTCCCCAAACTCCGTAAATTCCATATCTGAAGTAACAGATGTCCATTTCCCATCTCTTTACACTTGTGGCAGCTCATCCTCTCTGGCCACTGACCATTTGTTCATTCCTCAACCCCTCAGTAGATCTCTAGGTGCTGAAGTAATTGTATGCGTTCAACTGGGGCTTTGTCTTTCAGAACTCGCTGAGTTGAAATTTTTCACCTTGGTAGATGCCTATATATGTTTGCTTCATGTTCAATCTTTCTGAATCGTATGAGGAAGTCACTTATGGACGTTGCTGATTTGATCCCTTTAAATCTTATTTCAGAATATCAATGACAAATGGCAGCGATGTTGATGCTTTAGTCTTGGGGGATAACTTTATTGGGAAGCTTCCTGACCATCTCTTGATAGAAATTTTTGTCCGCGTCCCTGTCACAGAGTGGGCGCAGATATCTTGTGTTAAAAAGCACTGGGCAAACCTATTCCGTGGGGAATGTTTGTGGCAAGCTGCTCTTGTGAAGTCCTATCCTTCGGCTAGCCAAGCAAAACGGTGGCCAGGTCCAATTCCACGAGGGTTGAGCAGACGGTAAAGTTTCCTTTTCTGTTTTTACAAGCGCGTTTGTGCACGCATGGACGTGTAGAACAAAATATGTGATTTCCATGGCATTCACAGTCCTGCTTGTTGAAACATGCATGACAATTTGCAGGAGTCTATGCCATGCGAATACATACTCAAACTATTATTATATAAACTAGTCTTTGTAGCACTTCTTGCCTTTTTCTTATTGGCCACACACTTATGACTTTCTCACTGTGGATATGTATGCACCTTCTGAACAGCTTTGAATCACATATTCTTTCAGTTAATGCATCTCATCTCCTTCGACTTCAAGGAAATGTCTTTCTAGCTGCATAGTTGGTGTGCTAGCTATATTTCATGATTCACAGTGTACTTTACAACATGCACCCTGATGAGAAAATAGACTACCCGTGTAAGCTTGTCCAACTGCGTGATATGATTAGGGTGTTGTAGCAGACTTCTCTAGCAAATTTTGTGAATCCTGAATGTCCGTCTTAGTTTAGCTGTTTTTGAAGAGAAAATTCAATTTGCAAGCATAGTCATGTTTTAACCTGCTGCCCAATGATCTCAGGAGATTCGCGGCTTTGTATATAAGTAAACAGATTTTTTCTCTTGATGGAGATATGGCTGAAATAGTGGGCCATGCTTATCTATTTTTGAAAGAGCAGCTTGAACTTTCAACAATGCCTCCTTCCGCGGTTCTTCATGGAACAATGATTGGTATGGCATTTTTTAATTCCAGGTCCTCTTTCTGGTTAGGCTAATGCAGTTCAGGTTAGCTGTTGGATTATGTAAGATAAGCTCTTCCAGTTACATTGATCATCTTTGATAATATATTGATGCTAGTATTCTGTGAAGTTTGATGGTAAACAAAAACTTACTATCTAGAAAAAAGGACTAATAGAGCATGGCTTATGTGCTGAACATCCAGTTTGGCTCTATATGGAAAAGGAATAATGGCATGTGCATGAGACACATCTGTTGATATAAGTGATATTTCTATCTCATTCTCACAGTAAGCTTCTGACCTCGAAAGTTGCCCTGTTGGCAGATCAGTTCATAGCTTGTGGAAAGTCAAGAGACATGGCAAATGAGCTTGCTTCACAGATTTGGATTGCTGTTCTGGACAACTTGGAGGAAAATGAGCACACCTTTCTTTTGCTAAAACGTCTCGCCCAAGAAGCTGATGTGAGTTACTCTTGGACTATTCTTTGGCCTCGTAATGCGCATTCTCATTTGCATAATTGGTGACGGGGCACATATACATACGCTTTTCTTTTCTTGGTGAGTCAGGGGTTATAGGGGAGGGTACACCCATGGCATTCGAGGATACCATTTAGAGTTTATGCAAGGGAAGTTTTGATTGCAGTAAGCATGTACATAGATATACTGACTGATATTTACTGACATCTATTGGTAATCAATCTCAAGTTAAGACGTCTACAGAGTGTGTAATAGCTTTCTTTGGTTGCTTATCACTTGTTAATCATCCAAGATCTGACCAAGATCTGACTTTGAGCTGCTTTCACTATAAGAAGTATGCTGAATATCCTGAGAGCTTCTTGCTATGTCGTATGAAATGATCTGCTGAATATAGCTTTGTTAATGAATAACATGGTGTCTAATGTGATTTACTTCAAAATGAAGTGCTTAGTAGAT
This sequence comes from Eucalyptus cloeziana, assembly GCA_014182715.1. Classification (NCBI taxonomy): domain Eukaryota; kingdom Viridiplantae; phylum Streptophyta; class Magnoliopsida; order Myrtales; family Myrtaceae; genus Eucalyptus; species Eucalyptus cloeziana. Next base: position 43,780,057 of record CM024639.1, read on the forward strand.
TTTTGTTCTGGCAATGCATTGAAAGGAAAGAAAATTTTGCTCTTTTCGATTCCCAAGTGCTTCATGAGTAGTTGAACTGCGATCATAGTATCTTGCATTTAATGATGATGGATTTCTTCCTGATGGGAGCACAAGTTCTCTCAAAGCTCAGGAATCTTTTTCTTCTTGAAGTGGTCTCTCTGACAAGGAACGACATGGTAATGCTTATGACATGTCGAATGCATGCTTCCCTGTGCACGCATGAAACTCATCCAACGCTTGGTGCAGGTTTTTCTTCCATACCCTTATTCAAGATCGATCAAGGTCCAGTGGAGAGTGTTCGAGAAGTTGTTCACCGATTTCCGCGATTGCTTCAATCACGTGGACTACTACGACGTATTGTCGTGTGCCAAGAACAGGTTCCAACCGATCCCGTCGGCTTGGTTAGGTTATTAGCCATATTTACTTACACTTAGATGTACAGAACTAAAAGGCTCATACCAGTTACTTGCTATCCGAGGCGTGGATATGCATATGTAACTGTAACATATTGTATATTCCTTGTGAGCTAAACGTGAGAGGTCTTAGGATCTGCAAGTGGCAGATCGATTTGAGGTACACTTATCTCTGCACAAGAGTATGCAATAAGCGTGAGCATTTCATTTGTAATCGCGTCAGACTTTTTTTCAGTTTTTTCGGATGTCAATGAGATTTTCGACAGCAGCTAGCACCCGGCTAGGCTAGTAGCCCATTGGTGCGGTAGTTCTTCCATGCCTTCTATTGGAAGAAAGTTGGCGGAAGACGACTTACCTATTTCAGATTCGCAATGAACAATTTATCCCGGAACTATCGTTGAATTGCGGATGAATGACGAACAATATTACTTCACGTTGGTCTGAATGCATCAACGAGGAAAACATCAAATTTCCACAGCGTAAATGTCAATTGTTTTCGTAAAGGAAAAATGGAATGCATTTTTTTTTTAATGGAAATGGGACAAAAAAATGAAAATAATTTCTTTCTGAATGTACAATCTGTCAACCATACCCATAATTATCTTCAAAAGTTTTTTATATAACTCTCTCGTACCCTTTCAAAATGTGTCTTTCCATTATAATATATCAAGACGAAACGATGCATTCTAATTGCACCCCATCATGGATGTACTAATAAAGTATCGTTTCCAGATCATTGAGTTCTAGACATGATTGATGAGTGGGTCAAGTCTATCCTCCGGCCTAGAAATCCTTATCTAAACCTACCAAGGGTAGGCCAACTTGTGCTCTTGGGTGTCTAGGAAGAAAATTGCTCGCCTCTACTCGATCATTTTACTGTTCGACCGAACCCGACCCGACTAGATGAGGATTAGAGCTGGGGATATATACATGATAAAATTATCCCATTGGAGAGGTGGAATAAATGTGTATAAGATTTCTAATATCCATAATAATAAAGTTATTTTTCTTGAATAACAAACTTATTAAATTAACAAAATTGAAATTATATTTCAATATAAATAATATTTGAATTCTAATTTAAGAAATTAAAAATTAAAAAATATTTTTAATTAATATTTTTTTAATTTATATATTCAACTTTAATTATATCTTATAATAAATATTCAATCTATAAATTAAATATTTATATTTATTATATATTTTATGTATTTTTGTATTTTGGGTATGTTAATACAGTTTACTATTTGATAAAATTTTATTAAATAATGATAAAAGGGGAAAAAAGAAACAATAATAACAATAATATAAAAAATACGAAAAAATAAAATAAATTAAGGAATAGTATTACGAAAGATTTTCACCATCTCCGTTTATGAACATTTAGGTTCATTTAACCACCCACCTGGGTAGTGTTGCTTGGCTTTGGGCCCTCTCCCCCTCACGAATGGGAGGAGTTCGAATCCCCAGGTGCGTCGCGGGGTGACTTAACCGCTGGCGTAAGCGTAAGTGTGGTGGCCAACTGCGTAAGCCCCAAGTTCTTCCCCACACGTAGAACTTTTGGGGTTTCTGGGTCATAAAAAAATATATATATATATATATATATATATATATTTAGGTTCATTTATAATGATATGCCATTTATAAATAAAAAAAAAAAAAAACGTACGTGATATGATGTGAACATATCTGATTTTAATATTGCGATTCATCAAATAATGAATATGATATAAAAAATAATAAGATTTCATATCATATCCTATTCAGTCCTATCCCAATTAGAAATCCGAACGACCAAATGTAATCTAAGAGAACGCGCATGTACGGTGTTTCAAATTCATGCACCACATCGCATCAATTAGCTCGAACAAGCTAACAAAGATCATCGAATCATCTATCTAGCTTGTACGGTATTGAAGACGACGTGTCGGCTTCCCCCTTCAACGTCGGCCGTTGATTTTGAGGAAGGGAAGGCGATGAGCCACGTGTGGAGGAGCGTTGACTTTGGGGGAAGCTGGTGAGCCAATGGCCGATCGAGCCGCTTGCGTTTTAGCTTATTTCGGACGTCTCCTTTGCTTTCTACGCCAAATTGATTTTATTAATCCTATTATTGTTGTCGTTATTATCATTGAATCCTATTATTGTTGTCGTTATTATCATTGTTATACAGCCGGGATTAAAATAATTTTATACTTTTTGTCTGTCCTGGTAATTTAATTATTCATTAAGTCTATGCGTTTGCCTTTTTTTTCCATTTCCTTTTTTATACAATTTGTTTGGGATTCGAATTCTAAATTATTTTCATCCTTAACCAAACCCCCGACCCACGCGAATTGCGCTAGGTCGCTTGCCTAGTGGCGATCGAATTACATAAAGTCTCGTAAAGTCCTTGATGAAAAATGCAACGCGAATCGAATTTTTTTTATTTTGTCATAACCTCCGAGAAAGTTCAATTTGAGACTATTTCAACTGTTATCAATTTTGTCTCCATATTCTACACGATGGATAATATATGCAAGATACTGCATAGTCAACCATCTGGTTTGGTTCACAAGCTATTCCAACTGAATATTCAGGTAATTGTCCAGAAAATTCTAAATTTATTGTACAGCGATCAATTTGATCATATACTTTTAAATTGAATAATTTAGTCTTAAATATTTTGATGATTTGTTAATTTTGTCATCTCGGCCAATTTTTACTTAAAATCGCTAACAGAGTACCTAATGTCTTACATGATACGATTAGTGCTGATGTTGATGATTTTTGCAAAATTTTTGACTTTTTTCTTCTTTTATTTTTTCCCTCTTTTCCTCCATTAGCCATACTGGCCATAGGCAAGGGTCCTCGTGACCGGCAATGGGGAAAAAAGATTTTCTTCTCATGAGCGAGGGTCCTCATGATTGGTTGGCACTGATTGGACTACTACATTAATAATTTTCGATCAAGATTGGCTAGAAAATGACTAAACTAATGAATCATCAAAAGGTTTAGAACTGGACTAACTCGTTTGAAAAGTTTATGATTGCATTAATTGCCTTCTAATAGGAATTATCCCATCGAATATTACCCAATTAATGCTTTGATTAAGATCAGTGTTGTGGTGGTCTTGAGCCAAGACGAATCCATGCGTTTGCTAGGAGTTCAATACATCGATATGGACTGGATTAAATGCTAAATAGCCATGGTCTAATAATCTCAAACATAATCGCACATTTTTGTTTTAGAACTTTCAAATGAATAGGAGCACGCGAGATGCATGATCACTTTCATCAGCTCGACACTAGTTTCATTTCGTGGCAATTCAGGTTGAACCCATGAACACCATATCCGTGCATGTTCATGGAGGTTTACGAGACGCCATCGTCGCAAGCTCCAAATTTTACAGAAAAATGGTGGCAAATGCTTATGCAAAAAAAAAAAAAAAAATGATTGTCGGTGTCATCTATCATTCTCGGAATTGGGTGATCAATTTCTTGGTCCGTTGGCACGAAATTACTTCGATTTTTGTCAATAATTCAAGGAAAGGGACGTGCGCATCGGCCAAATTCGGACGCTGGGTGATCAGACAACGAATTGAGACGGCCCTGCTGCGGTGGGCGCAGGCAGGCAACCTTAAAAAGAAAAAGAAAAATGGAAATTTCGCATAAATATCTACGAAATGCGTGGATAAATAATTTTGTTTATTTTGCACATTTAAGGGGGTCGTCGTTTTTCTCTGAATTTTCTCGTGCGTAAATACCAAGAACAGTGCCCCCCACGGGGGGCTCCACGTGTCAGCGCGTCGCCTATTTCTCTGGAAACCCTGAGGCGGACGCGTGTCCCTGAAGCCAACAGGGGGTTTTCCCCGCGATCCCGAATATGCCCCGACCTCGTTCGGCATATTTACAGGCTTGCCCCCCATTGGAAATATCCTACTATAGGCTCGGGCCCCAAAGTGCGCGGTCGATGGCAACGCCGTCATTTCACGCCGTCTTTTTCGATCCCCCTCTTTCCGTTTTTTTTTTTTGTTCTTTTGCTTCTAATGGAATTTATTTTGTTTTATCCATTAAAGGGCACGTCACAAGCGTCCTCACTATATACCAAAGAAAGAAAGAGGAAATTGCAGTTTGGCCCCTACAACTATAAAAATTGCTCCATCCGCCCTCTAGAGAGAGAATGCCCTCTATCATCTTTGGTTTTCCGAATCTACTGCTGAAATTATCTCTAGGGCTCCGTTGGTAAAGGGAATTCCACCTGTCAAGGTTTCACCCATCGAATTACACACTTGTCTTGTAAAATTATACTAAATATGATTCACTTAGTCACTCGCTATATTTTAATTTATCGATGACCGATTTTTTAGATCTTGAATTTGTAAATTTGATCGTCTTCCTTCGGAGGAGAAATCAATGCATACTTCTTCACGCCAGTTGTCACGTACAGTATTTATCAACAATATCAAATGAATGGGCTCATGTAATTTTTTTTCAGACGAGCAATCGAAATAGAAGTAGGTTGAAACGAGATATGTTATAAAGCGCTTAGCTTGACATGGAATTATTCTCTCATCAAGTCAAACAGACTCATGCTTCGCTGTCGATTGGCATTAAAACTACATATCACTCCTAGAGCATATTTGAAATAACTAGCAATACTTCAACTTGTTCAAGATTCGACATATGCCTTGTTAATAGTTGGTCTTAACTTGCCCAACATTAAAAAAGAAGAAGAAAGAAGCCCAAAATCACTCTTGTGAATATACTAGATGTCTATATATATATATATATTTATATTAGATGTCCAGAGACGAAAAAAGGGTCACGCGGTGAAATCGTAGGTCTGCAGGAAGGGCGAAAGAGGAAATTTTGGCTGACTCGGGAGGGGCGTCCCTGCAATTTCCCCAGAAATGAAAATAGAAACGCCCCTCGAGGAAGGGGGGACAGAAGCGTTGGTGGTTTTCGGAAGCGACATTTGTTTCTCCGAAAAAAAAAAAAAACAAAACCCCACCCCCCAAAAAAAAGAAGAAAAAGAACAAAAGAAACAAAGGAAACATCATCGACATCGCAGCAGCCTTTCTCTCTCTCTCTCTCTCTCCTCTCCTCTCCTCTCTCTCGCTGCACAGTATTCTCGCCACGACTCTTCGCGGAACTTCCCAACTGACGAGCCGCTGCCTTCCCTCCTCGTCGCGATCAACCCCCCCGGCCCGCGAAAGAGACGACCGCCTCCCCGCCTTCCCTTCCTCCCGCATCGCTCTAGGGTTTCCACCCCCGGCAGGTACGAGCGTCCATTTCCCGGTTCCTCCCGGTTCCTCGCTCATCAAAAGCGGTCCTTTTCGGCGCGGTTTCCGTCTCCGTCACGTTATTCGCGCGACGGAAAACCTCCGGGGCTCCCGGCCTCGGCTTCCTCCTCCGCCGTCGCGGCTCTGTTTTCCGGCGGGTTGTTTTGGCTGGTTGGTTGGTGGGTTGATTGCTGGCCTCGGTTCAGTTGGTCTTTTTTTCGGTTCGTGTCCGGGGGCGGTTTTGCGCGGTTTTTAGGTCAGTGGCCTCGTGGTCGGGTCGTCGCAATTGCCTTCGATTCTGCTAGGAGATGGCTCGGGGTTCGGGTTAATCGCGCTGGTCGGGGTGGTCCCTTTGGAGGTTAGCTCCCGGGGGGGGGGGGGAACCTTTCTAGGTGATCGTTTCCGTCGTGTCTTGAGAATCTCGGTTCTGGATAGGTTCCGTCGGTTTTCTGTTGGGGGCGCCGTGTCTTTCTCTGCCGGTTCCTGTGTGCTTATGTGTTTTCTTGGGTTTCGATTTCCAGAGGCTGAGGAGTGAAAGGAGCTGATTTTAGTGATCAGCTGTAGCTGAGCGTCGTGTTCAAAGAGTCGATATTTCTGATTTCTGTGTGTGAGCCTTTCAAGAGCGTGGTTCTATCTTGCCAAATTACTTGAACCGATTTCACAAAAGAAAAGTCCACTTTGTTACGTGCGATCAGCAGTGCAGTTTATGCAAAATTCAATTTTTTTGGGATGGGAATTCTGATGGCTAAGCAGGTCACCAGTTTTAGACTAATAGTCGATGCCATGATACTATTATCACGAGTCAACTGACAAGAGTTCTTTCTTGATTTTAGGTTTGAACGGGTGGTAGCCAACACCTTGACGCTGTGGCTGTTGAGATTGTCTGATTGCCGTACTACTTTGGTTTGTCACATCAGAAAACGGAACCTGAATTGGGCACTACAGTGCCTTGCTTAGATGCAATCTTGAGGATGTGAAAGTCATTATAATTCCTTCCCACGAAAAAATGGCCACTGAAATCCCTATGAGGATGGTGGAAAATGGTGGGGCTAGAAAGTGCCCTTCTTCTCGCGATCATACGACTTTCAGACCTCCATTGAAGACCACAGCAGCGGAGGAGTTGGGCTCTATTTTACGTGGGCATAGAGTACATGGAAGCGAGATGGGAACTATGCCTAATCGAAGTGGTAGTGCACCACCCAGCATGGAGGGTTCATTTGCAGCTATTGCTAACCTTTTGGCCCAAAATAATGTGAACATGGATGAGACTTTGGCCAATCTTGGCAGCGCTATTGAAGATTCTGAGGTTGAGGAAAAATTACGCTCTGATCCAGCATATGTTAATTACTATTGCTCCCATGTTAATCTTAACCCTAGGCTCCCTCCACCTCTCATTTCAAGGGAAAACCTACGCCTGGTAAGCCATATTGGTGGGCTTGGAAATAGTTGGAGATTAACTTCCTTTGATGACAGCGGCAATGGATCTTTGCATCTGTCTAGAGGTTCCCTGTTTACTCATAATGAGGAGCCTGAAGATGAAAAATCACAATCACACAATAACGAATTTGGGGTAGAAAGTAGTATTCATATGCCCTTACAGAATGCGGTTTCTTCATCGGGTCGTCACAAGAGTCTGGTTGATTTAATACAGGTAATTGTTACTGTTTTGCATCGCATCATTTCTTGATTCATGAGCCATATATAAGCAGCCAAATTTTGGGAATCTCTCAGTTTATATCGTCTTTTCGTTGGGATTAGTCTAGCAAGCGGTGGAAGAAGCATTTATTGTTTTTATTTTTTGAATTCTCTTTACTTTACTGTATGATGTTTAAGCAAAGCGAACTGAAAAGTTGATGCCTGGGATGTCTTTTGAGTCAGTTGCTTGCTTATTTTCCTTGTAGGGAAATCTTTCTTAATGATACCTTTTTATATAGAAAAAGACCTTTCAAGTCAAGTTTCTGTAAATGTAGTGTCTAGTCCAAGTAAGCGCACTTTAATGTGTATATTCTAGCTCAACCAAGGATTGAGTGGCCAAGTAGTACCATCCAGAGCCTTCTAATACTGTTAGGATCTTGAAGTGGAAGTAAAAAGGCATTGGTTTTATGCCCTTCTCACAGGAATCTGACCTTAGGTACATCTGTGCAGCAGATGTTTTTGTCTATTCACAAGATTTGGCTCAAGAAAATGTTGTGCCTTTTGTTGTAAAGAGAAAATTAGTTAGGTTTACATCCTCCTTTTAATGTTTTCCAAAGTTGGAAATTTGGAGAGTTCTTTTTAACTCTCATTGTTCTTTTCAGTTGGCTATGTCAGGGTTTTAATTTGATGTTCCTCTATGAAGCCGCTACGAATTTGCACCAATCTTAATTCAGTGGCAGCATCCTAGTAACCATTCAGTGGTGTAATCTCTTTCATTGTAATCATAATGGGCAATGATGTTTGTCATTGACTCTATCGTTTATCAAGCCAGAGAAAGCATTTTTTTTTTTTTTTTTTTTTGGCATTCAGTCATATTGCATCCATAGACCTTGGCTTTATAGTGGTTGTTAAGTGACTGAGAGCTCCCTTAGCTTTTCTTGTTAATAATTTTGGTGCTTTCTTGCTGTAGATGTTGATACAAAATAGATGTTGTCAAGTGGTATTCTAATGTTTAGTGGCGATTAGTAAAATCAATGTTCTATAAGTAATGGAAGAGCAACTTAACTGAACTCGGTGGAAATAAATTTCCCTAATTTCTTGTTTTAAGTATCAGGTGAAGTTTAAAGAAAGCGCTAAATATATGAGTTGGAACAACTAAAACAAAATGAAAAGGCTAGGAAGACTATGGCTGCAAAAGCATTGCTATGTTACATCTTCAAATTAGCTTGTTAATGCTCGAGCTTCTCCTTGTTTTTACTTTCACATTTGGCTAAACCACTCTACTGAAAATGCTACAGCTCGCTAGCAGAAATATATGTAAAGTGCACTTCTAATAATGCAAGAAGCCTTACTGGACTCCTGAATTAAAGTGAATGTAATTCTCTTGGGTCCTACTTTTTAACACTACATTCTTTTTGCTAATATGTAGGAAGATTTCCCTCGTACACCTTCTCCTGTCTATCAGATTCGTGCGTTGAGCCATGTGAACGAGCAATCAATAGATCATGATGTCCATGGAATTGCCCTGGATGTTTCTTCTATTAATATTTCTGAAGTATCAAAATCGAATTCAGGCTCCATTGATGTAAATGCTGAGACTTCTAACCTGAATCCACAGGATATTGGGTTGATATCCAACGGTGAGACATTACATACTCCTTTTGCAAGTTCACCAAATGTTGCAGAGAAATTATTGACTATACATGAAGATGGAAGGGCCAATAAAGAAATAAATGTACGAAATGAGGCATCCATTAGTGGGTTGGATATTTCTGGAAAAGATGATAGTAATGTTAAGAACGCAGAAGAACATGCCTATAGGAGGAGCGCTCCTTTGCAGCCTACATCCATGGTAAATGGCACTCAGCATCGAGGTCCAGTTGTTCATGGACAGGGGAGTCATCAACATCCACAGGGCCGAATCGAGAGATTGGGTTTTGGCCCCCCTAGATCCGCTCTCGTCGAGGGACAGTCAACAATGCACTCACCTGGGCTTGCACCTCCATTATATACGGCAGCATCCTATATTAATTCCAATACATATTATCCTAATCTTCAGATGCCAGGTATGTTTGCTCCACAGTATAACATGGGTGGGTATGCTCTGGGTTCTGCAGTTCTTCCTCCATATATGGCTGCATACTCTCCGCATAGTGGCTTTTCCATGTCGGCTCAAGCCTTAAATGGTCGAACAAGTGGGGTGTCTACAGGACAAGGAATCTCAAATGTAGGCGATGCACCGCATATGAATAAGATGTATGGACAATATGGCTTGACCTTTCAACCACCCTTTGTGGATCCTCTCCAAATGTCTTATTTTCATCATCCTCTTGAAGATGCTTATGGTGCTTCATCTCACTTTGGTCATTTGTCTAGAGGTGGCGTTGGGGGTCCTATGGATTCATTTGCATCTCAAAATGATGTAGCCTTTACTACGCATATAGCAGATCAGAAGCTAGAGTTTCAAGCTAATGGTAGTTTGAACATTCCAAGTCCTAGAAGCAGTAATTACTATGGAAGCCCCAGAAGTGTTGTTGCAATGCCACAGTTTCCAGGCTCACCTCTTGCAAGTCCAATCTTGCCATCATCTCCAATTGGTGGAATGAGCCACCTGGGTCGGCGAAATGACTTAAGATTTTCTCAGGGTTCCAGTAGAAATGGAGGGATGTATTCTGGATGGCAAGGTCAGAGAGGAGTAAATGGATTTGATGATGCTAAAAGAAATACATATCTGGAAGAACTAAAATCCAGCAATGCCAGGAAATTTGAGCTTTCTGATATCGTGGGACGAATAGTTGAATTCAGGCATTGCTCTTATCCAGTTTGCTTTTTTATGCATTCATATTATGTGACTTTTGATACAGAACCAATTGTTCTTGTACTTTTTATTTCAGTGTGGATCAACACGGGAGTCGGTTCATTCAGCAGAAATTAGAAAATTGCACTTTTGAAGATAAGGCAGCTGTTTTCAGTGAAGTTCTTCCTCATGCTTCAAGATTAATGACTGATGTTTTTGGGAACTATGTTATACAAAAGGTTTGTGTTTTGTATTGTATGTGTTAGTCTGCAAAGAGACTCCTGCAACTATGTTTATGTAAGTGTTGTCCTGAGTACGTTATTATGGTGCTTGTGTCTCAGTTCTTTGAACATGGTAGCCCCGAGCAGAGGAAGGAGCTTGCAGATCAACTCACTGGACAGATGTTGCAATTAAGTTTGCAAATGTATGGATGCCGCGTGATTCAGAAGGTTTGCTTATCCACTTGAAACTGAAAGTTCTGTCTAGTTACCCTAGTGTTTTATTTTGTGGTTTAAGGAATTGTTCTAGGGTTGACCTCAAGGTTATTCTAAACTCCTAAAGCATGGGAGACCTTGCATCCTCAGTGTGGTTATAACAAGGACATGAAGGGATTGCCGTATGTAATTAAAATCGGTGCAGTACATGAAGCTATTGGCCCTTAACATGTATAGCCTAAGGAAAGAAGTCTCAGGTTCTGGCCTCTCCCTAGTGGCCTCTTTTCACTTTTGCTGCCAGATCTTGTGCAGAAACAATGAAGCCTGAGAAAAGCACTTGAAATTGCGTATAGTTACACTTAAAAGGTTGACAGACAATTCGCTACCCTAAGAGGTGTGAAAACTTGATGAAGCCGATCAAAATCCTCCTTGTTTACTTGCTATTCACGAGCACATGATTGCGCTTTACTTTACTGAACCTGTCATGCTCAATGTAGGATTGAATTCATGTGCTCGTTTTATGTTGTGGGCTGCAATGCTTATTCATAGTGGTTGTTTTTAGGCACTCGAGGTTATTGAGCTTGACCAAAAGACGATACTTGTTCGAGAGCTGGATGGACATGTTATGAGATGTGTACGAGACCAAAATGGAAACCACGTTATACAGAAGTGTATCGAATGTGTACCAACTGAAAAAATTGAATTCATCATATCAGCATTTCGTGGTCAAGTGGCCACTCTTTCAACTCATCCCTATGGCTGTCGTGTTATCCAGGTGGGTTTTTTGTTCCTATGCCTTGCATGTTGCTGATGGTATTAATAAAAATTTATTTTTGACCAAAAACATTAGCTGTTTGGTTTTTCAATAGAGAGTTTTGGAGCATTGCTGTGATGAAGGGCAAAGCCAGTGTATAGTGGATGAGATATTGGATTCAGCTTATCAACTTGCTCAAGATCAGTATGGCAATTATGTTACCCAGGTTTGTATTTGCTTTAAATTGCTTGTTTCTTGGATTTTTTTAAAGTTTACTTGGAACCCCTTCATTCAATCTCTTATGATTCATGGATTAACTCTTCTTTTGATTAAACCTATAGAAATATTCATATGGATGTTGTGTGTAAGAGTGCTGACTGATATATCTGTTTCACTGGCCACAAGCTAAATTTCAATAATATTTACTTCACTGTATTACTAATGAGGAACCCAATAGAATACAAGTCCAATTACAGAGTAAAAGCTTTGATATCCTTCTCTAATAAACATAACAAAGTGGATGATGGATTAATCACCCAATCTAAGGACACATCCTCATCCTCATTCCATTAGTTGCAAAGGATAAAGACAGGATTTGTTGTCAAAATAATCTTAGTGGCTGGTGGGTCTACGTGGTGTCCATTTCCATCTCTGGTACGGGACAATAGTCATTGAGTGTTATCCAGCTTTCATATAATTTTTTATTTGGATCATTGGAGACTTGGCTCTCATTGTGTTCTTTGCACAAAGATCATAGAAAAGTTGACAGCAACAGATAGGGAGAGGGCAGTGGTAATCTTTTTTTTTTTTCCTTCAATTTTAGGTGGTTGAGAGGGCCTAGGTTTAGCCATGGTGGGTAGTGTGATTCTTAAAATTGCATTTTTCGTCTTTGGGCATTGTTGGGTTAAGTTTGTTTTATAGAGCAAAGTGAAGTTGCAAAGTCATTTAGTCTAAAGGAGTGTGGAGCTTCAGTGTTGGTTTTTCTATGATGTCGCCACGTTGAGGCTGCTTGTCTGAAGCATTAGTTGATGGGGGAGGGGATGGCATCTCTAGTAAATGTATGTTATTGGACTCAAATATTTGCTGAAGTCTTATATCTGTCTACTTGGTACTGATGACGTCTTGTTTTCTGAGTTTCTGGACATGTAATTTTTTGGGCATTAGATGTTAGCGGTCACATCAATTGGAACTTTTGTTCTTTATTCCCCTGAGCTGTTGGGGTGGTTCTGTTTGATTGATAGGGGTTGAATATTTATCAGCACTGGAAGAACTATGGTGCTTTACGTCCCTAATTTGGTGACTCATCTATGGGACAAGGGATGTAATCTCAGCATGATACACTCTTACTTCTCAAAGAAAAGCTTTGGATGGGTGAACTTTCCTAACAAGTTTGTCATTGTTAATAAGTACTGCAGTGTTGATAGTTGTGGTTCACCATTTTGGTGTTCAGATTTAGTTTATAACAGACCCTGAAGTGAGTCCTTTACTTTTTGAATTGATTAGAAATCAGCTTTGTAGGTTCTCCTGTGGTCTCCTTTTCCATGTTGTGACTAGCATTGAATCTATACTTTTGGCTAAGATAGTTCATTTTTTAGGCAGAAATGGTTCTGCTGATTGTCTCTTAGTGGTTAGTTTGAATTGCATGATTCTTTTTCTCTGAGCTTGAAGTCCCTGCACATTTCATTGCCTATCCATGGTTTTTTAACCTGAAAATTGAGATTACTCACTACTTTTTCCTCAAAAGAGTTTGAATTTTTTTTTTTTTTGGTAAGGGCAAAAGAGTTTGAATTCGTATTTCTTCTTTTCACTTTTCAACATTACCAATCTTTATGATTAACAGACTAGGTTACTTCTACTGTTTACAGCATGTTTTGGAGAGGGGGAAACCCCAAGAGAGAAGCCGAATTATCAGCAAGTTGACTGGAAACATTGTCCCACTGAGTCAGCACAAATATGCATCAAATGTGGTTGAGAAGTGCTTAGAACACGGCGATGCTGGTGAAAGGGAACTGTTAATTGAGGAAATCATTGGACAATCTGAGGAAAATGACAATCTGTTGGTATGTAAAGTTTGGTATTTTCGTTAAAATGCAGTGAGAACTCATCTTATATTTGCAATGGCACTTCATTGAGATATATATATTATTTGCAATGGCAACGCTAAACCTGTTTCAATTTTGCATCCTTCAATCCTAATTAATTCATTCTCCATTTTTGAACCATTGGGGAGGGCGACTTCTTTTTTTACATTTTTTTGGGGGTGTGTACTTCATCTACTGCGGTGAACTTCGAGGAATAGTAGTCTTCTGTGCATCCCCATTCAAAGAAGAGAAGGAAAAAAAAAAAGGGGGGAATCAACCATTTTTCAAGAGAGTTACCCCCTAATTGGGTCCTTAGCAAAAAGGGTCAGCCTAATGAAAAGGATCTGCTCATCTCACTTGAAGGTGCCAATTCTAGGTTTTCAGGGATCAGGGTTGACCCCCTCAACATGGTTCGACCCCTTCTTGAAGTTCCTAATTCAATGGGGGTGAACCCTCTACCTATGATAGGACAAAAGACATTTTAAAATGGGGGCTGACCATGGAATTTTTTTTGGTGATAGACAATCCAATTTCGCACCAATTTCACAAAAGTACAATCATTGTGATTGAAATTTACCTTGTGCTTTTTAATATCTGTTGCAGTCCATATTTGTGAACCTTTTGCTTCATCATTGTAACCGTTATTTCTCCTTAATATGCATGTGAAAATATTTGACTAGGATGAGATTTTTTGTACTTCACAAGATCTACAGAAAGTCGATGTCATTATTCCAATTGTGAAGCTGTTGAAGTATAATTAAATGTTAAATTATGCCTTAATTTAACAGCTTGAGCGTAGAGAACATTTGGAAGTGATACCTTAAAATTTTGTACCGTGTTAGAGTAGGAGGTCTTGAGTTCAAATCTTTTCACGTGACTATTTTACCTTGATATATTTCCATGCTTTACTCTTAGGTCAAATTCCAGTCTTGAGGGGGATTGTGAATAATTACTTTCATATTAAGCTATGCTTTTGTCTAATAGCTTAAACAAAATTTCACAAAGGTGTACTATCTTCTCTAAGTCCTTGGCACGTAACATTTTCAGGCAATGATGAAGGACCAGTATGCAAATTATGTGGTTCAGAAGATTCTTGAAGTTAGCAATGATAAGCATCGGGAAATTCTGCTTAGTCGGATAAAAGTTCATCTTCATGCTTTGAAGAAATATACTTATGGGAAGCACATAGTTGCTCGATTTGAGCAGCTATCAGGTGAAGGTACTTCAATTTTTGTTTTTCATGGTCCTATTTGTCAGCAATCAGCTAATTTGTGCATATATCACCATGACAAATATTGTTCTTCTAAGTGATGGGGTCTATAAAAAGTCGGTGATCTGCTCCTTAATATGATTTATAGGCTGTGGGTTTTTTAACTACGTGACCTTATGATGCTTGATTGGCATTGTGGGTAGTTGCCCTATCCAGTGGCAGTTTTGCTTTCTTAATTTTTAAAGTGAACCGGGCAAGTAGGATGAGGGAAGTTTTCGACTGATCCCAAGCTGAGAGGCTGGGGGATGGAGCCATCCCTTGGCCACTGTCCCTCATATGTAGAGGCACTCTTGCTCATTTTATCTTTACCAGTCTTGCTCTTTATTTTTTATGATAGAGATTTCATTCCCCTGCAAGAAATTTCTCTCTTTAAATGTTGTTTGCTGGGCAACCTCCCCTCTTCCAGAATTTGCTCTTTGTTCCAGTCTCATGCAAATAAGGAATATTCCGTTGAATATATTTCCTTTACTGAAAAGATAAAATATTGTTCATTAGAAGATAATACTAGTAGGAAGGGATTGATGGTCAACTATATTTAGTGTGTTCAAGTTCAGCCGTTGGTCTGTAGTACTCTGCGGTTGTGATTCTGAGTTGGGTTAATTTGCCTTTGTTAGCTCTTCCCTGGAGTGTGCCCTACATAAATGGAAATTTGAGCTGTCGAACGGTTGCTTGTCCGTGTGGAGTCTGATGGTGCCATATTGGCATATAACATCGTCAGAACTCTCTGTGTGTAGGCATTGGATAAACCGACATCCTAGGAAATTTCTGTTAAAAGGAAACATACTTAGAAGGCGCCGTCTGTCTTTGAGCTTTTGCATGCAAGTGTGAATTCATGAGCATCTAGGCAGCTGTATATGTAGTGTGATCTGGATTATCAACCTCGCAGATGGCCAAGCCTTGGAGCCAAGCAGTTCCTGATGAAGCGGCCAGGACTTTGTCGCGTTCTATGGCTCTGTATCCTTTGCCTGAAGATATCTGAATGCGGGTTGTTGGACTATGAAACTTGGGAGGTGGATTGCAAGTGTGGTCTTCGCTAGATGTTCCGGCAGATGAACTTATCGACATATAAAACCCGAAAGACAAGCGAGGAACACAATTTAACTAGGGAAAAGCAAGTTCCAGGCTGTAGAATGCTTTTCGATTGTTATGGATTTGTAGGACTAACTGTATTTATGTGCATATGTACATAGGTCAAAGCATGGTGTGATGTAATTAGGATTCCAAATAATGGTTACCACTTGGAGAAAATGGGTAAATTATGAAGAATCTTTCTTCTGGGTGTATATATTGGCATGTGTATGATGATTGTGCTTCTGGTATAGCGCCGGGTTTAATGATCTTTGCTTCTCCATCCTCTCTTCCTGAAACAGTTTGATTCGACTACCTTGTCGGCATGCGAGGCGATGTGATTTTCTCTTGCATGCATTGTTAGTGTCGTGGGCCGGAATTTTTCTGATCGAGGATGAGTTATGCGATGCTTGATGAGCCGGAATATTGAATCAATGTTCCCTCGTTCCAAAGATGGCGTATGGTGCGGTGCCTTCTCGTCATTGACCATATGGCGTGTGATTTAATTTGGGTACTCGAATTCTCGAGTGAGACGTGCAAATCACTTCAAATTTCAGCTTTCTGTAATTATCATCGGGAGAGCGAGCGATTTCAGCTCCCGGCTAATTTATGTAATCGGGTAGGTCCGGATAAAATGCTGACGTGACATAAACAGAAGCGGTACGACAGTTTTCAAAGAGGGACAAGGCACTTCCCCACTTCTTCACTTCCGCTCGTGCGAATGGAAGTCTCGACGCCGACTTTAGGGTGCGTTTGGTAACACTTCCGTTTAAAAATTGTTCCAGGAAACAAAAATAAAAAAAATGTTTTCATTCAGGGAATAATTTTTGAACAAAAAAACGCGTTTAGTAAAAACATGTCGGGAATAAAAAATGAACAGAAAACACGTTTGGTAAATTTGTATTCTTTTTTATTTCTTTTAATTTTTAATATTTTATTTTATTTTTCTTTTTTTCTTTCTTTTTATTTTTCTTTTTTTCTTCTTTTGGTCGGTTCTTGGGCGGCCAGCCATGGCCCGCTGATCGGCCGACGAGGGCCGGTGGCCTCGCCCGCCACGGCGAGGCTCGCGCCCTCGGCGGGCCGAGCCTCGCCCAACCACGGCGAGGCTCGGCCTCGCCTTGGCTGGGCAAGGTCGGGCTCGCCCGGATCCGGCGAGCCCGAGCTCGCCCGGCCACCGGCGAGGCTCGGCCTCCCCGCCATGGCCGAGGCCGGTGATCAAAGAAAAAAAGAGAAAGAAAAAAAAAGAAAAAAGAGAAGAAAAAAGAGGAGAGAGAAAATGTGTTTTTAATTTTTGTTAAATGCTAAGAAAGCAAGTTTTTTATTTCTTATTTATGCTTAAAAAGTGTTAGGAAAAAAATAGATTTAGAGCAAAAACGCAAATAAATGCGTTTGTTGCTTTTTGCTCGCAACATAAAAACAGAAATTTGTGTTCGGGAACAGAAACAAAATTTGTCAAACAGGCCCCTAGTGTCTCCTCGTACTCTCAAAGTGTAGCTCCGACATCGACGCTTGCGGTCGTGCTAAAGGGCCCTCGTCTGCCGCAACTAGCGTGGCCCCGATGTGGAACCACTCCTCGCCGCGACGGCTGGCGGCGGCGTGCGCGGCGGCGGCGGCGAGGAGGCGCTACTCGAGGGCGTCGCCGCCTCAGGCGACGGCGATAAGGGTGAAGAACCACATAGCGAGCGTGGGCGATGGCGAGCCGAAGGAGGGCCGGAAGCCACGTCAGCTGCTGTCGCTTCCCCCTTTCCCTTCTCACCCTCTGCCCGCGTTCTCTTTCAAGGAAGCCTCTTCTTCTTCTTCTTCTTCTTCGTCATCGTCGTCGCGAGTGACTGCGATCAGCTGGGTCAAGTACTACTTCCATGGCGTTCAGAACTCCGTCGTTCAATCCCATTTCAACAAGGGCCTTGTCTGTTCACTCCCCTCTTTCGAAGTTCCCATCTGATGATTTTTCTCATTCCTTTCGTTTCTCTGTTTTCCATGGATAAAGTTCGCTTCTTTTTCCCTTTTCAGGTTCAGATGGAATGCGCCACTTCGGATGACTCATGCCCGGGACAGCAGGGACAAAGAAAATCTTTGAGAAAGGTATTTTCATACACAATGCAACTTCTCTCTTGTAGCATCTAACTCATCCGAGTTACATTCTTTCTTGTTCTAGAGTTTTCTTTGTGAAGACAAATTCCGGGTGTGTACATCCTCTGTGGGGTATTATCCTGTGTATGTGAATTGTAAAGTTTTACCTACTACAATCATACAGCTGACTTGCAGATCAAGCCAAATGAAGTGATGGAAGCAGGCGCCAGATTGTGTATGCCGGTATCAATTGCCGAATCAAGGATCTCCAGGCGGTTCGACACTATACCTAGTGGGACTCTCTATCCCAATGCCGATGAGATACAGTACTTGCAGAGGCTGGTCATGTACAGGGCAAGTCTTTGAAATCAATCCCTTTTTGTAATGCCCGATTTCTGCTGGGGACGTCTGTTATATTACAACCTAGCTTTTGATCCCCAGCAGACAGCATTCGGACATCCCCTGTTAATTGTTCTGGTTGGTCTAGTAGAAAGTTTGCTTAGCGTTTACTGCATATCTAATATTAGGCCTGGGGATATAATTTCTTTTGTTGTTGTCTTCTCGAAGTTTTTTTTGCAATTTTGACTTGGTAGCTGCTAATTTTCAGGATTCTGCGGTTATTGTGCTTAATAAGCCCCCGAAATTGCCAGTCAAGGTAAGAGCCTCATCCGCTGTTGTTATTATTTTCCTTTTTCTCTCATACTTTTTGTCATGTAAGTGCAATATTTTATCTCCATGAATTCTTCGTTTATAGGGGAATTTGCCAGTTCATAACAGCATGGATGCTTTGGCAGCGGCAGCTTTGTCTTATGACTATGATGAGGGTCCTAAATTGGTAACTAACTTTTCGGTTGTTTTTGATCTTTTAAGCATGTACGCTTGTTTGTGCTAAGTTGTATCAGTATCTTCTGCATGATGCTTCTCAGTTCTTCCCTCTCTGTCATTTACATGTTTTTCATGCCTGGACTCTGAACTACATTTTGGTCAACAGACTTTTCTTTCCCTCCTTTGATAAGTTAAAATTGGATATATTAAAACTCCAAAAGCTGGCAGGTTACTACACCTTTACATCTCAAAACTTTGGTTAGACACCCCATCAGGGACGTATAGTTGACTTTTTTCTCTGTCCTGTGAACCCTCAGGGCATGTTTCATTTTTTTCTGTTTACTTGAAATTGTGTTTGGTACCTTACATCAAGAATGTTCAGTAAAGATGAAAATTCTGAAAATATGTTTGGCTCTTACTAATCATTCATATAAAAGAAACTAATTACATCATTTCTACTCATTATACAAATCAACCGAGTTGGTAATAAATTATCATATTAAGCAGAACATATTTATTGAATGGAACTTCTTATCAGTCATGCCTTTTTCTATGCTAAAAATTTTGTAAGCCTCGGTTGAATAACGTGACCGAAACTAACAATATACAAGTTTTGTCTTGAAAATATGTGAAATGAATTATTACTCCTTCTATAAAATTGGTCTTCCCTTTCATTAATGTTTTAAGAGAACAAGAGGAAGCTTCCTTGAATCTTCAAAAATGCTACTCCATTACACCAGAGGAGAGACCGTTAGAAGCTTGAAGCTTCAGTATCACTTCAATTCACTGACAATCCTTCCTCTGTGAAACAAACTCACCTTTGTGCTCTTACCAATTTGTCTGTCCCTTGCCTTAATTTATGCTTGCCCCTTGCCTTTGAATGAGAAAAACAGAGTTGGCAAAAACTCTTCTTCAACCTAGTTCAGTTCCACAATCAAGATGAAGAGTTGTACGTGGACTGCAATGATCTGAGAAGAAATGAATTGGCATTTGAGGAAAGATGTCAATAGTCGATGTTTCTTTTGTATTTCAAAATGAAGAGAAAACACTGAAAAAGGATTATGGCTGTTTTCAGTTGTCATTTCTGAGGCTAAAATCTTTTGAGAATAATTCTTAGCAAAGAGATTTTCAGTGAGAATATGTAAATGAAAACAGAACATTGAAATTTTTCACATAACGAATGGGGCCTTCGTGTGCAGCTGTGGACTGTGTAACTTTTAGCCAAGTATTTCACTGCTGTTTTATTGTGTTGAATTCAGGAGGCTATATTCTGTTACTCGAGGAAGTTATCTGCTGTTACATGTTGAAAAGATCATCCTTCGTGAGAGCCTTGCTTTTGCAGTTAGAAGTGGTGGTTATTGAATGACATTTTGAATGCAGTGCACGTGGCATCGTGTGATGTCCGTCTTACTTCCCTCATGGGCCGATCTTTTCTTGTTCTCATGCGAAATAATCTTCATCAGGTGCATCGGCTTGACACAGAGAGCAGCGGCCTTCTCTTGATGGGAAGAACAAAGGAAAGTGTCGCTCATCTTCAATGGCTGTTTAGCGACATGAAGAAAACAAATTCCTCCTTTCAGGTAAAGGGCTTGTGGTGTTACCTTGTGCAAGAGAAGTTTACTGTCAGTGGGTAAATGATGGATCTTCCATGCAACAGATTATACCTATATCTTATTTTGTTGTTAACATCTGATTCTACGACATCTTCAAGGCCTGGAATGATGCATGTAAAGCAACTAATCAAAGATATTGGGCGCTTGTCATAGGCTCTCCAAAGGAAAAAGAAGGTCTAATTTGTGCTCCCCTTTCAAAGGTCTCTCTCTCTCTCTCTCTCTCCCCATTAGGATATGCAGTTTTTAGGTGGTGCGCACTGATGGAAAAATCTAATCTGTTTTGAACTTAAGGTGCTTCTTGATGATGGGAAAACCGAGAGAGTTATTTTGGCTCGTAACTCAGGCTTAGAACCTTTTCAAGAAGCTGTGACAGAATACAGGGTATTGGGTCCTACAATAAATGGATGTTCCTGGATAGAATTGCGTCCTCATACAAGCCGCAAGCATCAGGTAATACTAATGTCATTTTTATAGGATTCCATTTGATTCTGGGTCTGTGTATATCTGTCAGCCTTTTTAGTTTGCCTCGACAGAACTTCACTGTATTTGGGAAGTAAAGTTGCCTTTTTCGAATGTTATGATAGAACATTTGTCTGAGACTTTATTGGACCATATCGCTTGTACAAGAACGCAGATTATATAATTGGTGTCATCACTGCACTCGTTTATAGACTGTTCTATTTATTGTTTTCAAGTTAAAGGTGAAAGATTGCACTTTAGAAAAGTAGTTTAACCAGGACCTGGTAACATTGTGCGAAGTGTTTCCTTGCAGGTTCGTGTACACTGTGCCGAAGCACTTGGCACTCCGATAGTGGGGGACTACAAGTATGGTTGGTTTGTGCACCAGAGATGGAAGCAAATGCCCAGAGTCGATCTTGAGCCTACCACGGGGAAACCATACAAGTTGCGGAGGCCTGAAGGTTTGGATGTTCAGAAGGGAAGCGTCCTGTCGAAAGTTCCGTTACTGCACCTGCACTGCAGAGAGCTCGTACTTCCCAACATAGCCAAGTTCCAGGAGTTTCTGGATCAGAAGTCAGAAGCCCCCCGTCCCGTGCTTGGCTCCAAGTCCCATATGCTGCGATTCGTGGCGCCAATGCCTTCCCACATGAAAATCAGTTGGAATCTCATGTCCTCTTATCTAGTATGAGGAGGTGCTAGGATACCGATCGGGTGTATGGACGTGACGAAAGCTAGGTGCGAGCTTCGTTCGTGCTCCTAGCACCATCTGCTTGGTGCGATAGGAATGTATGGAGCATTTCGGTCATCCATTCATTTCGAGTTTTGACCATTATAGAATAGGGCTTGACGAGCACTGCGTGGCATTTCAAATGCTATAAAATGAGATGCGCTTTCTCTCCTCAGCAACCTTATGAAGTTGATAATTTGCATTTAGGAACCAGAAAATTCTAGTCCCGATTGATCGCGATTCTTTACGACCGTTCTTATTGAAGGGAAACAATATATATAACCCTGGCTTCATGTAGGGTAATAGCCTAGGAAATTGTCGTCGGAAGATCGGCCTACCAAATCTCTGATTTTCTAGTACTCCAGATTTATGCGTCTGTCTCAAATGTCTGAAGTCGGCGTGTGATCGAACTTGCTGCTTATAAAATAACATTCGAATCGGGTATGTAATCTTTGGGCACTTAGCAACTTATATTGTTGATTCCGATGTACAACTGAGGGCAACGACTTTCTCGTGCAAGCTGAAGAGACAACGAAAGCTCTAAGCCAAGGCTCCGTTTGGGAATTGCATTCCTATGGGTTTTGGGTCGGGCTCCAAAATCCTTACGCAAATACAAAATATTTTGGGAGATGCAATTGCATTTCCTAATGCCTCTAAAGGTTAGCCGAAGTATGTCCAAAGGTATTTTGAGTGTTTCTAAAATTTATATATATATATATATATACATATCTATATTAATTTTACTCTCGCTAAACTCTTAAAATTTGGGAAATGTCCTCATCTCACATAATGTCAGTCGCGAGCGTTTAGGTTGTTGGCAGGCCGTTAGTGAGTCAATATGGGTGTGTTTGTTTATGTTCTTTTTTTTTTGTTCTTAAACAGTTTTTTTGTTTTTTTTTAGGAACAAGAAAAGAAACGCATTTGTGTGCGTTTTTGTTTCAAATCTGTTCTTTTGTTCCTGGAGAAAAAAAGAACAAACAAGAAACAAAAAAGTTGTTTCTTGTTTAACAAAAACAAAGCAAACACTTCTCTTTTCTTTTCTTCTTTTTCTTCTTTTCTTCTTCTTCTTGCTTTGGCCGGTCACCGGCCTCGGCCATGGCCTGGCGACCCGACCCGGCGAGGGCCGGCGGCCTCGCCCGACCACGGCGAGGCTCGCCCAGCCCGGCGAGGCCGAGCCTCGCCGTGGTTGGGCGAGGCTCGGCCTCGCCTTGGCCGGGCGAGCTCGGGCTCGCCCGGATCCGGCGAGGCCGCGGCCCTCGTTGGCGGTCGCCGGCCATGGCCGGAGGCCTCGGTGATCGGCCAAAGCAAGAAAAAAAAATAAAAAATAAAAAGAAAGAAAAATAATGAAAAATAAAAATAAAATTAAAAAATTAAAAGAAATAAAAAAGAACAAAATTTACCAAATATATTTATTCTTTTTTATTTTAAAACAAGTTTACAAACGCTCATTTTTTGTTCAAAACTGTTAGAACGAAAAAAGAAAACACAAACAAACGCACCCTATTCACTGTTGGCTACTTGCAAGTTCATTCAGCATTGGTCGCGTCGATTCGAGTAATTTCTATTGGTAGAATTCTACGAAAAAATAAAAAGAAAGTACTTTAAAATAAAAAATGATTCTTCCAAACTCCATTTGAATCAAAATTATTCTCCCGTATCACTTTTAAATTACAGTTTCCCAAACGTTATATACATTTCAAAAAATCTCCTTTTCGTGTGCATCGGCTAACCATATAACGTTCTTCTCTCTCTATGTAGTAATAATTTGCTAATAATAGAGCCGAGAGTATAATTTATTTCACTAAGCAGCGTCGTGAAGCTGTTTGGAGATGGACCATTTGTGCAAGAATTGTCCGAAGACGTCGTAGAAGACGAGGTCGGCTCGGTCTCCAGTCATGTTCACGGACAAGAAACCTTGCCCGTCGTAATAGAACTTCATCCCCTCCACGCCTGCGACCCGCCTCCGCTCGTAATGAATTGAATGTCGCTGCAAATTTTTTTTTTTCAAAGAGAAAACGAATTTTTGTTATTATTATTAAAGGAGAGATCCAAGAAAGCTAATGCCAAAGCTGTAGAGTCTATACCTGTCCGTGCTAGTGATGTGCTGCAAGCAATGGTCAATGCCCATTCACGTAAAGGTCAACATCATTGGCCTGATGCCAAAAAAAGAAAAGTAGGGAAAATATAAGTAATCGAGACATTATCCTTATGGAACTTATTTTTGGGGAAAAAAGAAAAAAAAAAGGGAAATTCAGGGCTGGATTGCATGACAATTTCTTTAAAATATGGAACTTATTTTCATTTTGTTTTTTGGAACTTCATGTGGGATTAGAAGGTTCGTTAGTTCCACATTAGCCCTCCCACACGGGGAGGCCCATGGCCCAAAATTTAGAGTAGCCCCACAAACCATAGGCCGTCTGGCCCAAGCCATACCTAGGGTTTCTTGGATTGCTTTCTCTCTCTAGAATCCTCCGTTGCTCTCTCAACAGGCGCCTCCTCCAGGCGCCGTCTCCGATCTCCTGCTTTCCGGGACCTGATCCGCCCGACGCCCTCCGTTCCGCGGCCACTCCGATTCGGAGCTTCGATCGAGCGCTCGTCGCCGTCGATCAGTTCCCGCTCTTCTTCTTCTTCTTCTTCTTCTTCTTCTTCTTCCGATCTCTTTCTTGTTTTTTGTGGCTTGAGAGAGCGAGAGAGAGAGAGGGATGGGGGAAATGGTGAGGGGGAAAAGGCAGACGAATATAAGCACTTCTGCTCCTAAAGGTCAACTGATTCAACTGAAGTCGTCTATGCAGAACAGATGCGGGTATTGGCAGAGGCCGCATGCTGAAAATAAAAGGTTTCAGCCACCGAGACTTGATGAGTGGTACAGACCTATCTTAGAAATAGATTATTTCCGCACAGTGCGTCCGTCACCTACAAGCATTGAGGATGATAAAAGACTCAGCGAATTGAAGGAAGTTCCTCTGTGCTTTGATTCAGCTGAACAATATGTTGATATTTTTCGACCACTGGTTCTCGAGGAGTTTAAAGCACAATTACGCAGTTCCTATCTCGAGATGTCATCTTTGGAAGACGTGTACTGTGGAAGGCTAACTGTGTCGTCTGTTGATAGGGTAGACGGCTTTCATCGTGTCCACTTTGACCATGTTGACACTCGTTCTGCATCTGGTAAAAGTTTCTCAGAGAATGACCTTGTTTTGTTGACTAAAGAACCTGTGCAAAGTCCTTCCCATGAAATTCATTTGGTTGGAAAGGTGAGTAATTTGGGTTTTTCCTGCTGAGATATTTTGGTGATAAACAAGTGCTTGGTGAAATTCATATAAATGCTAACCACTCTATAATCAGTTGTGCATGCCATGGATGATTTGTAGACATCTAATGAACCGTCCAGACTTTGATTTTCTGGAGTCCTAGCACAATCTAAGTAGTTGTATAAGCTTTCAGACGTTGTACTGCCATATCTGTTACTCCTTTTTATGATTGTGTGTGCTTCGGTTGATCTCATTTGCAGGTAGAGAGGCGCGGGAGAGACCAAACACTAGTTATTAGGTTCTATCTACCAAAGGCTTCTCCCCGTTTAGATCAAGCTAGAAGGCTCCTCATTGATCGCAGTAAATGGCATGGAAGTCGAATTACGAGCATCACACCTCAACTTCGTGAATTTCAGGCATTATCTTCAATGAAGAATATCCCAATCCTTCAGATTATTCTGGACCCTACCAATAATTCTCAGGGTATGAATGAAGCTAAATCATCACGTTTGGATAAGCTGTCCAGGCTTCTGCAGCAAAAGCTGGAGGCAACTTTCAATGACAGTCAACTTCTAGCGATCAGTGCATCCATCAGTTCTTTGGAATCACGTAAAGATTGCCGGTTGTCTCTCATTCAGGGTCCTCCAGGTATTTAAATTACCCACTTAATTTAAGCTGTTGAGAATGATGCCAAATCTGAAGTTGATTTTGTCCGTGCAGGCACAGGAAGACTCGAACTATAGTTGCCATTGTCAGTGCATTGCTTGGCTCTCTGCGAAGAACAGATGAGACAAAAAGTTCCCCGCCTGAGAGCTTGAAGGGGAGCAGGCCAAAAGTCAGCGAGCCTGTTGCAATTGCTAGGGCATGGCAAGATGCAGCTTTAGCTAGGCAATTAAATAAAGACATTGAGAATTCTACAAAACCCATGGAGCGTTCCGCTAGAGGAAGGGTACTTATTTGTGCTCAATCTAATGTGGCAGTGGATGAGTTGGTATCAAGAATATCCAGTGAAGGTCTGTACGGCTGCGATGGGAAGATGTACAAACCTTATCTTGTAAGGGTCGGAGATGCTAAGACTGTACACTCAAATTCCTTGCAATACTTCATCGACACGCTTGTTGCTCAACGGTTGGCTGAAGAAATAAGAGCTCTTAAGTATAAATTGCGAAAATCCATGCTAAGGGAAGCCAAAATTATTGTTGATCAATGGTTGGCTGAAGAAATAAGAGATCTTAAGAATAAATTGCGAAAGTCCATTCTCAGGGAAGCCGAAATTATTGTAACTACATTAAGCGGCTGTGGTGGAGTTCTATATGAAGTTTGCTCTGAGTCTATGTCAAATGCTAAATTTGGAAGTCCATCTGAGAATGCTCTTTTCGATGCTGTTGTCATTGATGAAGCGGCACAAGTAAAAACTTCATCCTATTTCCTCTATTGACATTAGCATTTTGATCAGTAAGCCTCAATGGCATTCTCTTTTTCTCACTGCAGGCACTTGAACCGGCTACTCTAATTCCTCTTCAACTTTTAAAGTCAATGGGGACCAACTGTATCATGGTGAGAAGATTGAAACTCATTATTTCTTAAATTAAATGTCGGTTTGAAGTTATTGCTGAAGCTTGAATTTCCTTATTGAAGGTTGGTGATCCAAAGCAGCTCCCGGCTACTGTAATGTCTAACATCGCTAGCAAATTCCTGTATGAACGCAGCATGTTTGAACGTCTGCGGAGGGCAGGTTATCCTGTCACAATGCTTACCAAACAGGTGGATTAAATTGTGTTGTCTTGAACTTCAAAACTAGACCATTTCTTGTGCTTAATTAGAATGTAGTCAACCCCTGCTGTGATTTATTAGAGATAAAGAAATAAAGATGCATTTTTGCATGATATTCATATTCTCTGGCATTGTTGGCTCTTTTGACTTTTGATTCGAAATGTTGAGTCAGAAACGTGATTTTTTTTTTTTTTTTAAATTATGTTGCATATATAAGCGAATTCTATCCAAAAGCTTTAGATATTAGGTAGAGGACGGGAATTTTATATAGGAAACCCACAAGGGCACTTATGGATAATAGATTTACTTGCTGATGTATATTAAAATATTTAATGTTAGAGAATTAAATTCATCTGTGGCTATGGGATTTTTCTTACTTGGAAAGAGGTCATTGTATCTGTGGTTGTCTCACTTTTCTGAATTCATTGAAGTGCTAGGTATCTAGCTTTGTGATTCCTAATTTATTACCATGTTTGTTGCATTCCTTTTTCTTGGACATTAGATAGAAGAATATAGCTTCATCCTTGGATTACATAATGCCATGTATTTGTCCACGACTTTTTGTTTGACATCATTGTCTATCAAGCTCTCTTTTTTTTCGTTTTTTCCATAATAGAAGCATATTTTTGGAAGAGGGGTGTGACTGGATAACATAATACATTCAGACCTATTGATTTCATGCATCTTACGTTTCCCCGAAGGTAGATACAAATGTGGTGCTAGGTCCATTGTGCAAAGTTCAATCACATCTGTTGCTCTGGTATTTTAGGAGCAATAGGCTAACATGGTTGTGCTAAGCACCTTAGAACTTCTTAATCTGCTCCCATTTTGACTTAAGAGATAGATAAATAGACACATCGCATTGCATTGATCGGGGGCGTTCGTAGTGACATAAGGGATTTACTTGTCTATCTATCCTTCCATTCGATCTTTTAGGTCCTGACATCACCTCGACGGGAATTCGTTTATTTGCATCAAGCTTTCGGGGGGCTCGTTCAAGACTTACTCGAACAATTATTCAACAGAAAATAAGATCTTTGGTTTCGTCTCATCGAGATAGAGATAGGAAAAAGGGTTATGCTACAATGTCCAAATTACAAAATTGCGTTTGATATAATTGGTAAAATACATATGCTTGTGAGAAGGAGGATAATAAAATCTTTGAATTTTTATTACTAATATCAGAAATTGATTTTTTTTTTATAGTCCAAATAAAACAAATAGAGAAACTCAGTGAAATAGACGTGTCTATGAAGATGCGGACTACCTACACCGGACGGAAAGACCCTATGAAGCTTTACTGTTCCCTGGGATTGGCTTTGGGCCTTTCCTGCGCAGCTTAGGTGGGAAGGCGAAGAAAGCTATACTGATAGAAAAACTTGCATTTGTCACAAATTCATATGTTAAAAAAATATTAGTACTTTTCCGTGGGTGGATAAGCTCACACTAACCCGTCAATTTGGAATCCAATTTGGGATTTTTGTTGGGAGGTATCAGGAAGGAATTGGAATGGAATGATATCGATTCATACATATACAAAAGAAAAGGTTCTCTATGAAATTGTCAATATAATGGAATGGTCTGACTAGACCCGAAAGATCTTCCTGTCTTTGATGTCTTCTTTTCTTCATTATTTGGTTGGCTGCTGATTCTTAGCTTGTCCCATCTGTCTAAGAGCTCTGCTATTACTTCCCAATTGTGTCTTTTGCCATTGTGAAGAGAATAATCCTGCTTTACCAGAACCATGTTGTGAAGAAGCTTGTATCTTTTGCAGTATAGGATGCACCCTGAGATATGCCAGTTTCCGTCTACTTATTTTTATGATGGGAAGCTGTTGAATGGGGATATAATAGATGAAAGATCCGCGTCCTTTCATCAGACCAAAGGTCTTGGTCCATATATATTTTATGACATTGTTGATGGCATGGAGACGCATGGTGAAAATTCTGGTGCACTATCTCTTTGTAATGAGCGGGAGGTGGATGCGGCCATTGAACTCTTAAGGTTTTTCAAAAGGAGGTACGTCCTCTCAATTAAAATTCATTAGTCAGGAATTCGCTTGTATGACATTATTGGTCATTTTCACAGAAACTTGTCTGCCTAATGTGAGCACTAACCCCTAATTTCATGGTTTTTGTCACTCTTAAAGGTACCCATCGGAATTTATCGGCAGGAGAATTGGTATAATCACTCCATACAAGTGTCAACTCTTCTTGTTGCATTCACGGTTCTATAGGACATTTGGATCTTCTGCCACCGCCAAAATTGAATTCAATACTGTGGACGGTTTTCAGGGCCGTGAGGTTGACATACTGATACTTTCCACAGTAAGGGCAGCTGAACCAGTCTCTGCGATGAGTGGCGTATCATCAAGCACTATTGGATTTGTTGCTGATGTGCGGCGCATGAATGTCGCTTTAACAAGAGCTAAACTGTCTCTTTGGATATTGGGCAATTCAAGGACATTAAAGACAAATCGCAGCTGGGCTGCTCTTCTGGAGGATGCTAAGGCCAGGAGCTTATTTGTATCTGTTAAAACTCCCTATACATCTATGTTGGAATCAGCTTTGGGAAGTGAATCTGCACGCTGTTCAGTTGAGCTGAACCATAACAAAAAGCTAGAAATTAAGAGTCATGGTACTCAGAGAACTGAGAACAATACAAAGGGTTCCACTAGAAAGAAAGCAGAATATGTAGGCCATGCAGTTCCTAGTAGTCAAAAGGAGACTGGAGAGAGGTGTGATGCTTCAATACGAGAAGATGCTCCGAGTAAGAAAAGAGGTTTGAAGAGAAAAGGTTGTCTATTACCAAGGGGTAATGCTCATTCCATGGTTGCAAATGAAGACGTCAGGTCAACTCATAATGCAACTTTTGCTTCTGAAGATCATGCCATGGATGGCAAAAGGAGGGCCAAAGAGCGTAATGAAGAGAAATACAATAATACTCCAGGGAGCAATGTGTACAATAAGTCTAACAAGAGTGGCCGTGTTGGAAAGGAGATGGATGCTGGTGATATTGATAAGCATTTGGATCCCCGTGCTTCTAAAAGAGGAACCAAATCATCTGAGCTAGATAAAAGTCAGAGAAATCTCAATGATTCTTCGCCCTCGGGAAAAGCAAGTTCCAGGCTGTAGAACGCTTTTCGATTGTTATGGATTTGTAGGACTAACTGTATTTATGTGCATATGTACATAGGTCAAAGCATGGTGTGATGTAATTAGGATTCCGAATAATGGTTACCACTTGGAGAAAATGGGTAAATTATGAAGAATCTTTCTTCTGGGTGTATATATTGGCATGTGTATGATGATTGTGCTTCTGGTATAGCGCCGGGTTTAATGATCTTTGCTTCTCCATCCTCTCTTCCTGAAACAGATTGATTCGAATACTTTGACGGCATGCGATGCGATGTGATTTCTCTTGCATGCATTGTTCGTGTCGTGGGCCGGAATTTTTCCCCGAGTTATGCGATGCTCGATGAGCCGGAATATTGAATCAATGTTCCCTCGTTCCAAAGATGGCATATGGTGCAGTGCCTTCTCGTCATTGACCGTATGGCGTGTAATTTAGTTTGGGTACACTCGAATTCTCGAGGGAGACGTGCAAATCACCTCAAATTTCAGCTTTCTGTAATTATCATTGGAGAGCGATGTCAGCTCTCGGCTTTGGTTCGATTTTGGGGAAATGGCTTTGCATTTCTCCAAGTACTGAATGGGCATTTTGTGAATGTTAGTGTGTTTGGACACTCAAAAATGTGTATATTTGCAAAGTAGTTTTAGGTTGAAAAGAAAAAAGAAGAAAAGAGAAGAAAAGAAAAAAGGGAGGAGATCAGCTGGGTGGAGAGGGGAAAATCGTGTGGGGGAGGGGTGGCTCTACAGTGGCGCCGGTGGTGGTGGGGAGGCGGCTGGTGGTGGTGGGGTGGCAATTGGTGGCGGTGGCGGCGATGGCGCTTGGGTGGGGGGAGGCGGTGGGAGGCGGCTGGTGGCCGCCGCCATGAGCCGCCTCCTTGCCGTCGCCCACCGGCTGAGCTTCGCAAGGCCGAAGAAGATGATGAATAGTGTCATATGAGGGCAAAGAGGAAAACACAATTATAACGAGGGCAACATTGGAAAAAAAAAACTCACTAAACCTTGTATTAACATTCCGAAAATTTTAAAAGCCCAAAGCAAGTTCGGACCTGTTTTAGACTTTCAGCATTTCAAATATTAGCATTTGGCTAAGGATACTTTTAAATACTGGATCGAACGTATAAAATTTTTCTCAAGGGGCTGAAAGGCCCTTGAGAATGCTGAAGCAAACGGCCGTAATTGGTAGGTCCGGATAAAATGCTGACGTGACATAAACAGAAGCGGCACTACAGTTTTCAAAGAGCGGCAAGGTATTTCCCTACTTTCTTCACTTCCGCTCGTGCGAATGGAGTCTCGACGCCGGCCTAGTGTCTCCTCGTACTCTCAAAATGTTGCTCCGACACCGACGCTTGCGGTCGTGCTAAAGGGCCCTCGTATTCCGCAACTAGCGTGGCCCCGATGTGGAACCACTCCTCGCCGCGACGGCTGGCGGCGGCGAGGAGGCGCTACTCGAGGGCGTCGCCGCCTCAGGCGACGGCGATAAGGGTGAAGAACCACATAGCGAGCGTGGGCGATGTCGAGCCGAAGGAGGGCCGGAAGCCACGTCAGCTGCTGTCGCTTCCCCCTTTCCCTTCTCACCCTCTGCCCGCGTTCTCTTTCAAGGAAGCCTCTTCTTCTTCTTCGCCATCGTCGTCGCGAGTGACTGCGATCAGCCGGGTCAAGTACTACTTCCATGGCGTTCAGAACTCCGTCGTTCAATCCCATTTCAACAAGGGCCTTGTCTGTTCTCTCCCCTCTTTCGAAGTTCCCATCTTTTCGCGTCTGATGATTTTTCTCATTCCTTTCGTTTCTCTGTTTTCCATGGATAAAGTTTGCTTCTTTTTCCTTTTTCAGGTTCAGATGGAATGCGCCGCTTCGGATGACTCATGCCCGGGACAGCAGGGACAAAGAAAATCTTTGAGAAAGGTATTTTCATACACAATGTAACTTCTCTCTTGTAGCATCTAACTCATCCAAGTTACATTCTTTCTTTTTCTAGAGTTTTCTTTGTGAAGTCAAATTCCGGGTGTATACATCCTCTGTGGGGTATTATCCTGTGTATGTGAATTGTAAAGTTTTACCTACTACAATCATACAGCTGACTTGCAGATCAAGCCAAATGAAGTGATGGAAGCAGGGGCCAGATTGTATATACCGGTATCAATTGCCGAATCAAGGATCTCCAGGCGGTTCGACACTATACCTAGTGGGACTCTCTATCCCAATGCCAATGAGATACAGTACTTGCAGAGGCTGGTCATGTACAGGGCAAGTCTTTGAAATCAATCCCTTTTTGTAATGCCCGATTTCTGCTGGGGATGTCTGTTATATTACAACCTTGCTCTTGATCCCCAGCAGACAGCATTCGGACATCCCCTGTTAACTGCTCCTGGTTGGTCTAGTAGAAAGTTTGCTTAGCAGTTTACTGCATATCTAATATTAGGCCCGGGGATATAATTTCTTTTGTTGTTGTCTTCTCGAAGTTTTTTTTGCAATTTTGACTTGGTAGCTGCTAATTTTCAGGATTCTGCGGTTATTGTGCTTAATAAGCCCCCGAAATTGCCAGTCAAGGTAAGAACCTCATCCACTGTTGTTATTCTTTCCTTTTTCTCTCATACTTTTTGTAATGTAAGTGCAATATTTTATCTCCATGAATTCTTCGTTTATGGGGGAATTTGCCAGTTCATAACAGCATGGATGCTTTGGCAGCGGCAGCTTTGTCTTATGACTATGATGAGGGTCCTAAATTGGTAACTAACTTTTCGGTTGTTTTTGATCTTTTAAGCATGTACGCTTGTTTGTGCTAAGTTGTATCAGTATCTTCTGCATGATGCTTCTCAGTTCTTCCCTCTCTGTCATTTACATGTTTTTCATGCCTGGACTCTGAACTACTTTTGGTCAACAGACTTTCTTTCCCTCCTTTGATAAGTTAAAATCGGATACATTAAAACTCCAAAAGCTGGCAGGTTACTACACCTTTACATCTCAAAACTTTGGTTAGACACCCCATCAGGGACGTATAGTTGACTTTTTTCTCTGTCCTGTGAACCCTCAGGGCATGTTTCATTTTTTTTTCTGTTTACTTGAAATTGTGTTTGGTACCTTACATCAAGAATGTTCAGTAAAGATGAAAATTCTGAAAATATGTTTGGCTCTTACTAATCATTCATATAAAAGAAACTCATTACATCATTTCTACTCATTATACAAATCATACTGAGTTAGTAATAAATTATCATATTAAGCAGAACATATTTATTGAATGGAACTTCTTATTAGTCATGCCTTCACTATGCTAAAAATTTTATAAGCCTCAGTTGAATAACATGACTGAAACTAACCATATACAAATTTTGTCTTGAAAATATGTTAAATGAATTATTTCTCCTTGTACAAAGTTGGTCTCCCCTTTTATTAATGTTTTAAGAGAACAAGAGGAAGCTTCCTTGAATCTTCAAAAATGCTACTCCATTACACCAGAGGAGAGACCATTAGAAGCTTGAAGCTTCAGTATTGCTTCAATTCACTGACAATCCTTCCTCTGCGAAACAAACTTGCCTTTGTGCTCTCACCGATTTGTCTGTCCCTTGCCTTAATTTATATGCTTGCCCCTTGCTTTTGAATGAGAAAAACAGAGTTGGCAAAAACTCTTCTTCAACCTAGTTCAGTTCCACAATCAAGATGAAGAGTTGTACGTGGACTGCAATGATCTGAGAAGAAACGAATTGGCATTTGAGGAAAGATGTCAATAGTTGATGTTCCTTTTTGTATTTCAAAATGAAGAGAAAACAGTGAAAAAGGATTATGGCTGTTTTCAGTTGTCATTTCTGAGGCTAAAATCTTTTGAGAATAATTCTTACTGAAGAGTTTTTCAGTGAGAATATGTAAATGAAAAAAGAAATTGAAATTTTTCACATAACGAATGGGTCCTTCATGTGTAGCTGTGGACTGTATAACTTTTAGTCAAGTATTTCACTGCTGTTTTATTGTGTTGAATTCAGGATGCTATATTCTGTTACTCGAGGAAGTTATCTGCTGTAACACGTTGAACAAATCATCCTTCGTGAGAGCCTTGCTTTTGCAGTTAGAAGTGGCGGTTATCGAATGACATTTTGAATGCAGTGCACGTGGCATTGTGTGATGTCCGTCTTATTTCCCTCATGGGCCGATCTTTTCTTGTTCTCATGTGAAAAAATCTTCATCAGGTGCATCGCCTTGACACAGAGAGCAGTGGCCTTCTCTTGATGGGAAGAACAAAGGAAAGTGTCGCTCATCTTCAATGGCTGTTTAGTGACATGAAGAAAACAGATTCCTCCTTTCAGGTAAAGGCTTGTGGTGTTACCTTGTGCAAGAGAAGTTTGATGTCGGTGGGTAAATGATGGATCTTCCATGCAACAGATTATACCCATATCTTATTTTGTTGTTAACATCTGATTCTGCAACGTCTTCTAGGCGTGGAATGATGCATGTAAAGCAACTAAAAGATATTGGGTGCTTGTCATAGGCTTTCCAAAGGAAAAAGAAGGTCTAATTTGTGCTCCCCTTTCAAAGGTCTCTCTCTCTCTCTCTCTCCCCCCATTAGGATATGCAGTTTTTAGGTGGTGCGCACTGATGGAAAAATCTAATGTGTTTTCAACTTAAGGTGCTTCTTGATGATGGGAAAACCGAGAGTTATTTTGGCTCGTAACTCAGGTTTAGAACCTTTTCAAGAAGCTGTGACAGAATACAGGGCATTGGGTCCTACAATAAATGGATGTTCCTGGATAGAATTGCGTCCTCATACGAGCCGCAAGCATCAGGTAATACTAATGTCATTTTTATAGGATTCCATTTGATTCCAGGTCTGTGTATATCTGTCAGCCTTTTTAGTTTGCCTCGACAGAACTTCCCTTTATTTGGGAAATAAAGTTGCCTTTTTCAAAAGTTATGATAGAACATTTGTCTGAGATTACTAGACCATATTGCTTTTAAAAGAACACCTATTTTTCCTTTTTGGGAAATTATATGATTGGTCTCTTCTCTGCACTCGGTTATAGACTCTTCTATTTATTGTTTTCAAGTTGAAAGGCACAAATACAAGGGCAGATTAGCTTGTTTCCTTACTAATCGTTAAAGGTGAAAGATCGCACTTTAGGAAAGTAGTTTAACCAGGACCCTGGTAACGTTGTGCGAAATGTTTCCTTGCAGGTTC
Source organism: Eucalyptus cloeziana (assembly GCA_014182715.1). Taxonomy (NCBI): domain Eukaryota; kingdom Viridiplantae; phylum Streptophyta; class Magnoliopsida; order Myrtales; family Myrtaceae; genus Eucalyptus; species Eucalyptus cloeziana. The sequence goes on from CM024639.1 coordinate 43,814,806, forward strand.
GTGTACACTGTGCCGAAGCACTTGGCACTCCGATAGTGGGGGACTACAAGTATGGTTGGTTCGTGCACCGGAGATGGAAGCAAATGCCCAGAGTCGATATCGAGCCTACCACGGGGAAACCATACAAGTTGCGGAGGCCTGAAGGGTTGGATGTTCAGAAGGGAAGCGTCCTGTCGAAAGTTCCCTTGCTGCACCTGCACTGCAGAGAGCTCGTACTTCCCAACATAGCAAAGTTCCAGGAGTTTCTGGATCAGAAGTCAGAAGCCCCCCGTCCCGTGCTCAGCTCCAAGTCCCATATGCTGCGATTCGTGGTGCCGATGCCTTCCCACATGAAAATCAGTTGGAACCTCATGTCCTCTTATCTAGTATGAGGAGGTGCTAGGATACCGATCGGGTGTATGGACGCGACGAAAGCTAGGTACGAGCTTCGTTCATGCTCCTAGCACCATCTGCAAAATAAGCCGGCGTTTCGGACTGCTCGGTGCAATAGAAATGTATGGAGCATTTCGGTCATCCATTCATTTCGAGTTTTGATCATGTTAGAATAGGGCTTGATGAGCACTGCATGGCATTTCAAATGCTATAAAATGAGATGCGCTCTCTCTCCTCAGCAACCTTATGAAGTTGATAATTTGCATGTAGGAACCAGAAAATTCTAGTCCCGATTAATCGCGATTCTTTACGACCGATCTCATTGAAGTGAAACAATACATATGACCCCGGCTTCATGTAGGGTGATAGCCTAGGAAATCGTCGTCGTAAGATCGGCCTACCAAATCTCTGAAGGCTCCGTTTGGGAATTGCATTCTTATGGGTTTTGGGTTGGGCTCCAAAATCCTTACGTAAATACAAAAACTTTTGGGAGATGCAATTGCATTTCCTAATGCCTCTAAAGGTTTGCCAAGGCATGTCCAATTTATATTAATTTTACTCTCACTAAACTCTTAAAATTTGAGAAATATCCTCATCTCACGTAATAATGTCACTCGCGAGGGTTTAGGTTGTCGGCAGGCCATCGGTGAGTCAATATTTAGCTACCTGCAAGTTCATTTGGCATTGGTCGCCTCAATTGGAATAATTGCTATTGGCAGAATTCTACAGAAAAAAATGAAAATGAAAGCACTTTACAAAAAAAATGATTCTTCCAAACTCCATTTGAATCAAAATTATTCTGCAGCATCACTTTTAAATTACAGTTTACCAAACGTCGTATACATTTCAAAAAATCTCATTTAAGGCAGGGGGCGTTTGTACATTCGAAAGCGAGCTCTCTTGGCGGGCAATTTATAAAGTCTCGGGATCGAGCTCCGTTCATTTTAGCGCGAGTCGCGAAGCAGGAACAGAGAAAGTGGAAATCGCAAAACCCTAGCGCCCTCCGTCCTGCGTCGACAAGAGAGACCGATCGGACGCATGCGGCGGTCGCCGTCCCGCCGGGAGAGCGAGAATCCGTCGGAGGAGAATGTCTCGGAGGCTCGGCGGCGGTCGCGGGGATTTGCTGGCGCGGTGGCGGAGCATCGAGGAAGGAGAGGAGAGGGAGGGAGACGACGCGGGCCGTCTCCACGGGTTGAAAGAGCAATGGTGGGTCCCCCTCCCACACCATCGACCTCGCGCCCACTCTCTCTCTCGTTTCGATTCGTGTATTCGGTGTCCGTTCGGATGATTAGCGACCGCCCTGTGTAGATTGCACGAGCGTGCGATCGGTGTTGGACTCCCCCGCTTACGGTGCTCGATTCCGTTTCCGGGGGTTCAAGAAATTGTAAAGAATAATCACCTCAATGTGCAGGAAGATCAATGTCCTTCTTGTGTTTTATCTCCTCCTTGATCGTCTAATGATCGATGGTTTTGATCCTCTGTGAATCATGGCCATCGTCCAGCTGATTGTGCTGATCTTTTGGGCTTTAAAATATGGAAAGGTTTTCGGTGTTTGTACTTAGCATACTACTAAGTTCTTACCCTCGTTTCGCTTGTTTTCGAGTGTGTTAAACTCAATGAGATGTGAGATGTGTTGCCTGCTAAGACTGCTTGAAAGAACTGCAGTATATGCTTACTGTACAGGGGATGTCTCCTCAAAAAAATCTCTTGACTTTTGAATGATGCCAGGTTTGTGGATGCATTTAACTTTCTGATATGCTTGCCGAAAGAAACGCACATTTGGTGCGATTCGGCGGATCTAATGGGGCCTTTGCTGGAGACGTTCTACAATTATTTTAGGGATGAGCGCCGAGATTCTCCTCTCAGGCTTCTATGGAAGAGAATCTCCGAGGAGATGAAGACATGCATCCGTTGCATTTCTCAGCATCATCAAGCCCTCGAGATGTATAGAACGGAGTATGAGCCAAGTTCAATTGGTCCACTTCTTGACGTGTTGCAGAGTCTGGATGAAGAGCGAGTGACTCAACACTTGAGAGAGATCAATGAAAGAATGGCAAAGAAAGACTACTTCCCTGCACACGATAATGCAGAAGTTGTTAGCGTCATGTACGAGGTATGTAGTGGCATGCTGCATGGGAAGGACTAATCTTCCACTCAGTATTTAGAGCTTCGGGTGCTTGTTGGGATTCTGTAATATTGTGGCCGTTATGTTTGGTTTACATAAGTTAAACAATGAATGCTAGAGGTGGACAAGAACCGATTGGTAGTCTTCCTCAAATTGAGTTTAAACAAGTCATTATCTTTTGTGCATTCATCCTTCTCAAACTCCAAGTGAACATATCTTCATGTCATGTCTTTCCTGTTAATGACATTTCAGGTTCTAATGCATCCTGTTCTGCTGGATGATAAGTCATTGTTCTCTGAATTTGAAGCTTTCATTGAAGCTATCGACAATGTCCATGAATTGGCGTTGGATAGAAACCAACAGTTTCCGGTACATTTTACTCAACTTGTCTTCTCCTTTTTGCCTGGCAAGTTATTGATGTGTTATGATGGCTTTTTATTCATTTTCAAATCAATACTATGTTAGGGCGTGTACGCGTTATTCTTTTTCAAGCGAAGAGTGCGTTTTGTCGCTCATCGGTTAGCTGAATCCATGGGTAAACTGAGGTATGTTTGCTGTCCTCCAATCTGCCTTTTCGTATCAATATTTAGCTTAAGTCGAGGCTTATTGTTTTCCAATCTTCTTTTTGGTGATATGATTAGCATGTATCTATTAATTTGTTCTCTCTGAAGCTCTTATTTCTATGTTGTGATTTCAATTTTTCTGGCATCTGGAATAGGTAGATGGAGTCTGTAATATTGTGAGCTTATCTTGCTGTTTGAGGTCATTTGTTCTCTCTGATTTTCAGAAAGAGGTTTGAATTTCCTGAATTGTTGGCTTTTGCTTTGTCATCTTGTTTGTTTCTATGTTCTGATGATCGGCTCTCTACTTCTGTCGTGTAGTTGACCTCTCAAGGCTGCTGATTATTGCTTAAATTATGGCTCTTGTTGCTGTTAAATGCTTGTGGAACTTATTAATGCCTCGAATAGTTTTGCTAAAAGTTGCTTTACCTGTGAAAGCTTGCCTGTTATACAATGGTTGGCATGATTATTTGTTTTTCTTCATTTTATTTGATGTTCACTATCGTGGCAATTCATGATTGTTGCACTGTAGGTTCATCATTCCTTTCTTTTTATTACGAGGACCCTTCACTACAGTTAAAAATTATACAAGCTCTATAGGGGTTATTAAGATGAGTTTTGTCAACACTGCAAAGCAGTGAACTATCTTCTGAAAAGATACTCAACCTATCAGTTACATATTGATTTACTGCCGATAAGCACACTTGACTCTGAAAGTGTTCGACCTATAAATGGTTCTTTGTTTGTGTATAGGAGAGCTGCAGACTTGGAACCTTTGCAGCAGTTGCTTAAAAAAATTATTTGGTCCTTGGAAACCGAAGTGATGCCCTCGACCAGCGAAAATTTAAGGCCAAGATTGGAGCTTGACCGTTCTGCTGCATGGATTGGGATTAAATCATTGTAGGTTGGGATGCTGACGTTCTGTATAGTCAGGCATTTTCAGTCTCTTTGTTTGTGCTCTCTGATTTTTTAATTCTAATTTTGAAGGATTGGGTTTCTAGAGCCTCCAGCATTGGAAGAAGGGATATTGGAGTCCTATCCTATTTTTCTCGATGTTGTTCTTAACCAAGTCTCCAGTGATTCTCCTGTATTCTCTCATGCGGTCACTTGCTTGAAGCTTCTCTTTGAAATGCTTGGTTTGTTGATTTCTTTTGATTTGTCCTTTTAAGGAACGAAAGCAACATTTTTGCTGTTATAGGAGTCTCATTGTTCTCCACCTTTTCGCATTTGGTGTTGCTTTAAGGTTGTAAGCTATGGTTGAGGTCTGCCTTATCTCCAAGCATCATGCGAAGCACACTTGTTGGGCAGTGTTTCCATTCTCGTAATGAGAAAATTCATAAGGATATCTTTGAACTTTTCCAGCCACTTTTGCAGGCATGCATTTATCTCCTGTTCTTCCATTACTTCTTTTACTTTCAAGTGCTGATGTTTGTGATGGGTAAACTTTGAGTTCTCCAGTCTCTTGAAGCTTGGCAAGATGGCGAGCTTGAGAAGCAAAGAAGGGGTTTTCTTTATTTTCTCCTCCATCAAGTGCCAGTTAGCAGCAACTTCAGTGTTCTCACTAGACAAAAAGCTTGCCAGGTACATATTCTCTTGTGAGTCCAGACAGTTTCATCTGGCGCACTTGTTTGGTTTATTTAATGGGCTGATCTTTCTTGTTAATTATTCAATCTCGTGTTTTCAGATAGCTTTCCTTATCATACACAGAGGTTACAAGATGAATCCACCTTCTCCCCCTTTTGAATGTTCACATATGTGGTAAGTATGGCTATATCTACTCTATATCTGTGCCTTTTTCTTATTGATTTTCTTATGCATTTTGCTCTATGCATACTACGGGAAAATGATGAGGGCTGCATCTTGAGAGATGATTGCCCCTCAAGTTTAGGCATTCTTACCAGAGGTTGAGCTTTTATTTCACAAATGATCATTTATTAGATTCAAATATTTCATCATGGAGGTGCATCGGCTTTACTCATCCCTCTTTTTCTTGCCCAATGAACTCTATCTATAGTGAATGAAACTTTAGTGTCCAATCTCAGAGTTTAGAATTCTTGACATGTACAAGGAAGAAGGATAATATTACTCATTTCTGAAAATACTGAACTGCACAGGGGTCCCTCTCTTGTGTCTTCCTTGAAGGATTCTTCTCTTCATCCTTCTTTGCGGCAACCTGCCCTTGATCTCATTCAAACTATCATGGTCTCTGATGCTGCTGCCTTAATATCATCGGCCTTAAGTTTTCACACACGTCCAAGTATTGGTAGAAGTGCAATCAAGTTGAATGATGATAAAGATGATGATGGGCCGGCATTTCTTCCATATGGGGTGGAGGAGGAGGATTTTGGTGGATGGGGTGCTTTCAGTTCACAAAATATGGTTGTTTCTCGGGAATATAGAGGATGGATGTGCATCCCCATGTTATGGACTGATGTTTTGGTTGAAATTGATCCCAATGTTCTTCCATTATCATTTACCAAGGCTGTCTTTTGGGCCAGATCTCGCTTGTTGTTTGTAGAACCTGATATGAGTGGGGAAAAATATCTTCCAATTCAACCTTGGATTTTGTCATTTGCCGTGGAAATGTCATCTGCATTTGGATGGAAGGTTCCTACCGGCTCTAATGACGGTGGAGATGGGAAGGTGTCAAAGAACTCTGTGGAAGCTTCATCAATGTGTCTCCCTCTGATAAAAACATTTAACAGGTTAGAATTGTTTAGCATTGTTTACAGTATGTCCTCTGTCCTGTGGGGTGTATCTACATGATAAAACTGCTAACATGACCATATGATGTGCTTCTTAAGGTGGATGAGCACTGCTTGAAAGCTCCTGAAAATACTAGAGGAATTTTGGTATGAGGGAATACGGGAGAATGCAATTGCAACTCTGGCTTGCATCCACATTCCTTTATGTGGATGCAAACATTTGTGCTGTGACAAACATATAGTAGGGGTTTGAGCTATTGCTTTTCTCTTCTATAGGTTGTGCAGATGGTTTGTTCTTTTTGTGTTAATAACTTTATAAGTCTGACACCAGAATGATATTCCTGAGATACTTAAGACTCTTGCCGCCTACCGAAGTTTTCAATTATAACTGACCTCGATTTCATCATATCATTTATGAGATGAAGTGGCTTGTGATTCCAGAAAATATTGAGATGAAGGTTGTTGCAGGTTGACTGGACATTTTCTAGTTCAAATGGCACAAGGACAACTGCTGAAGCAGTGGACGTGGGAACCAAGGATGAGTGGAAGCTTGATTCTTTTGCTTGCTGATCCCAATGATGTATGCTAATTGTTTAATTTTGTAAATGGCGTGATTTTCTTCTTTTAAAAATTCCCAGCGCTTGATTGACCTTTTACCTGATTATAATGGGTTTCTCATGTCACAGAACGTGAGACACTCTGCGAAGAGTATCTTGGAACAAGTTTCTAGTACACAAGGTCTCACATGTGGATTGAAATTTCTTTGCTCATTCAACCTGTCTTTGTCTGCAGTCCTTTCAGGGCTAAAACATGCACTTCTGGTGAGTCTCGAGGGATTTATTTCTTATTTGGGCTTCCTCCTCTTATTTTATCTTACGTTTTATTCTCTTAGATGGAAAGGAGTTTCTAGATGGGAAGGGATTTCTTTTGTGTGCCAGATCATTTGCTAATTCAATATTTAGTTCAATGCCACCATTACTTTTTGTTGTATAAACTTATGGAAAATTAGCTTTCTTATAGACTTGACTCAGGTTATTTATCCTCCTCTCCATTAGGAGTCAGTTTTCCTTATATCATCAGGATTTTCGAATATATGGCCTGCAATATTATATGAAGCTGTTACCTAAGGCCATCTAGCATAAAAGTAATGGGATGATGCTTGACAAAAAATTATGACCTTTGTAGGATTATTCTGTAATTGGTCCCTGTTTGGTGGACTTGTGTTTAGTTGTTTCTTCTGTTTGCAGATACTCCAACTCCAGTCAGATTCTCTGGGACTGAACTTTCACACTTTGCAACATTTCTTTTTCCTTCTCCGAAAATTGTTGAATGAAGGAAATCCGCCTACTTCAGATATGCGAGGAGAAATGTCCAGTGAATTAACTGCTGGCAAGCTATCTTCTCAAGGGGGATTTTTGCGGCAGCCTGTTTTTGATTCTTTAACTGTTGATGCAAGTGCTTGTACTTCAAATGCTGGTTATGACTTGCTTGAGAAATTCAACATTTTACTATCTGAAGCTGCTTGGCCTTCCATAGAGAAGTGCTTGATGGTAGGGAAAACGTTTATAGACCATAGTATCTGTCAGGTATTGATCTATCAGTTAGACTTTTGTTTCATAACCGTGACCATTCCTTCTCACCCTGCTGTAGGATTGGACATGTTTATATTAATTTTGGTAATTGGCATCATGTTTCTTATTTCTTTTTTGCCCAACTAAATTATATAAGATTTGAAATCACTCCTTTATCAGGACATAAAACATCTATAGAATGAATACTATTGTCAGGTACAGTTTTGTTTGCACAGTGAAAAATTTCCTCCTGTAATTCTGTCTTTTCAGATGACTTGTGTGCGTATACTTGAGCTTCTCCCAGTGGTTTTTGAAAAGAATTGGCAATCAGTTGTTGCAACTGGGAATTCTGGAATGTCAATGGAAAAGGTAATGGACTACGAATGGCTTCAGCATTTGATGGAATGGGGAAAATCGTCACTGAATGTCATTGTCGTATATTGGAAAAAAGCAGTAAAATCTCTGCTGAAATTGCTTAAAGGAGCATTTAGTGATGCATCTTCATCCCTAATCAGGTCTATCGAAAATCTTATCACATCTGGTGAGCTCTGTTGATAAGAGTTATTTTGTCACAATAATCTGCTTGCTTATATTTTCTTTTAGGTTGGACTAATACATATGTTTCCTTATCAGATTCCCTTTCATTGGATGAACTAATGAAGCAAGTATCATGCCTCTCTGTTTCTTTATCCACGGAAGCTTCTACTCTTGATGGAAAGACAGATTTCAGTTCACGTGCTCCATTTTCTCTGGATATGTCCACTGAAAAAGAGTATCCCACTTTACCTGTCCAAACATCTTCTGGTGGAGTTTTGGGTAGGCAAATCTTGGAGACAGCAGTTGTGTCAAGTAAGAAAGATCCAAATTATGTTGTTATTTCAGATGATGAAACAGAAAAGCAGATTTCACCCGGTTTTCTATCCAGAAGTAAGTCAGAGGATGAAGCCAATGTGTCCATGACCAAGCCAAATGACTGCATGCTGGTTGGCCAGAAAGCTGCTTTAGACAGAAATTCTCCACAAATTTACCATGCGAAGAAGACTTCTGGAACTCGTTCCTCTAAAGATTCACCAGTTGTTTGTCATTTAAGAGATACTATTGAGAGTCCTAACGTGTCTTCTCGGAGGCAAAAAGTAGATAACTTGATTATTGCAGATTCTAAGAGCCAGAAGATAACTGCAGACTGCAGTTTAAAGGACACCTCTTCTTCCCAAGATGAAGTCCCAGTGCAAACCTTATCTGATGAAGCTGTTGTGAATGATAGGAAAAATCAAAGTTCAAGTAATGAGTTATCTGAAGCTGGTGATAAAATATTGAAAGAGCTGGTAAGTGATACAAAGATGATCCTCAGAAATCAGTCAATAGATCTGTAAAGTTGCATCATTTGTCTCTCATAAATCCCAGCGCTACTGCTCCTAAACGTCAACTGATTCAACTGAAGTCGTCTATACAGAATAGATGTGGGTATTGGCACAGGCGGCATGCTGAAAATAAAAGGTTTCAGCCACCGAGGCTTGATGAGTGGTACAGACCTATCTTAGAAATAGATTATTTTGGCACAGTGGGTTCGTCACCTACGAGCATTGAGGATGATAAAAAACTTAGCGAATTGAAGGAAGTTCCTCTGTCCTTTGAGTCAGCTGACCAATATGTTGATATTTTTCGACCACTGGTTCTCGAGGAGTTTAAAGCACAATTACGCAGTTCCTATCTTGAGATGTCATCTTTGGAAGATGTTTACTGTGGAAGGCTATCTGTGTTGTCTGTTGATAGGGTAGACGACTTTCATCTTGTCCGCTTTGTCCATGATGACACTTATTCTGCATCTGGTAAAAGTTTCTCAGAGAATGACCTTGTTTTGTTGACTAAAGAACCTGTGCAAAGTCCTTCCCATGAAATTCATTTGGTTGGAAAGGTGAGTAATTTGGGTTTTACCTGCTGAGATATTTTTGTGATAGACAAGTGCTTGGTGAAATTCGTATAAATGCTAACCACTCTATAATCAGTTGTGCATGCCATGGATGATTTGTAGACATCTAATAAACTGTCCAGACTTTGATTTTCTGGAGTCCTAGCACAATCTAAGTAGTTGTATAAGCTTTCAGACGTTGTACTGCTGTATCTGTTACTCCTTTTTATGATTGTGTATGCTTCGGTTTATCTCATTTGCAGGTAGAGAGGCGTGAGAGAGACCACCAAAGGAAGTCAAGCACACTAGTTATTAGGTTCTATCTCCAAATGGCTTCTTCCCGTTTAAATCAAGCTAGAAGGCTCCTTATTGATCGCAGTAAATGGCATGGAAGTCGAATTATGAGCATCACACCTCAACTTCGTGAATTTCAGGCATTATCTTCAATGAAGAATATCCCAATCCTTCAGATTATTCTGGACCCTACCAATAATTCTCAGGGTATGAATGAAGCTAAATCATCATGTTTGGGTAAGCTTTCCAGGCCTCTGCAGCAAAAGCTGGAGGCAACTTTCAATGACAGTCAACTTCTAGCTATCAGTGCATCCATCAGTTCTTTGGATTCATGTAAAGATTGCCGGTTGTCTCTCATTCAGGGTCCTCCAGGTATTTAAATTACCCACTTAATTTAAGCTGTTGAGAATGATGCCAAATCTGAAGTTGATTTTGTCCATGCAGGCACAGGGAAGACTCGAACTATAGTTGCCATTGTCAGTGCATTGCTTGGCTCTCTGCGAAGAACAGTTGAGACAAAAAGTTCCCCGCCTGAGAGCTTGAAGAGGAGCAGGCCAAAAGTCAGCGAGCCTGTTGCAATTGCTAGGGCATGGCAAGATGCAGCTTTAGCTAGGCAATTAAATAAAGACGTTGAGAATTCTACAAAACCCATGGAGCGTTCCGCTAGAGGAAGGGTACTTATTTGTGCTCAATCTAATGCGGCAGTGGATGAGTTGGTATCAAGAATATCCAGTGAAGGTCTGTACGGCTGCGATGGGAAGATGTACAAACCTTATCTTGTAAGGGTCGGAAATGCTAAGACTGTACACTCAAATTCCTTGCCATACTTCATCGACACGCTTGTTGGTCAACGGTTGGCTGAAGAAAAGAATTTCACTGATGCCAGAAATGACGTCTCCACTGTGCAGCTGCGTGCAAACTTAGAGAAGTTAGTCGATCGTATTAGGCACTATGAGGCAAAGCGTGCTAATATAAAGGATGAAAATACAGATCTTGCATGTTCTCTGAAGGATGAGAGTAAGAAGATGGTTGATGGTAAGGAAATTTCTGATGAAGAGCTTGAGATGAAGCTGAAAGAACTTTATGAGCAAAAAAGGCAAATATACAAAGAACTTAGCCTCGTTCAGGCTCAAGAGAAGAAAGCTAATGAAGAAATAAGAGCTCTTAAGTATAAATTGCGAAAATCCATGCTAAGGGAAGCCGAAATTATTGTAACTACATTAAGCGGCTGTGGTGGAGATCTATACGAAGTTTGCTCTGAGTCTATGTCAAATGCTAAATTTGGAAGTCCATCTGAGAATGCTCTTTTCGATGCTGTTGTCATTGATGAAGCGGCACAAGTAAAAACTTCCTTCATCCTATTTCCTCTATTGACATTAGCATTTTGATCAGTAAGCCTCAATGGCATTCTTTTTTTTCTCACTGCAGGCACTTGAACCGGCTACTCTAATTCCTCTTCAACTTTTAAAGTCAATGGGGACCAACTGTATCATGGTGAGAAGATTGAAACTCATTATTTCTTAAATTAAATGTCGGTTTGAAGTTATTGCTGAAGCTTGAATTTCCTTATTGAAGGTTGGTGATCCAAAGCAGCTCCCGGCTACTGTAATGTCTAACATCGCTAGCAAATTCCTGTATGAATGCAGCATGTTTGAACGTCTGCAGAGGGCAGGTTATCCTGTCACAATGCTTACCAAACAGGTGGATTAAATTGTGTTGTCTTGAACTTCAAAACTAGACCATTTCTTTTGCTTAATTAGAATGTAGTCAACCCCTCTGTGATTTATTAGAGATAAATAAATAAAGATGCATTTTTGCATGATATTCATATTCTCTGGCATTGTTGGCTCTTTTGACTTTTTAATTTCAAATGTTGAGTCGGAAACGTAATTTTTTTTTTTTTTTAAAATTATGTTGCATATATAAGCGAATTCTATCCAAAAGCTTTAGATATAAGGTAGAGGACGGGAATTTTATATTAGGAAACCCACAAGGGCACTTAAGGATAATAGATTTATTTGCTGATGTTTATTAAAATATTTAACGTTAGGGAATTAAATTCATCTGTGGCTATGGGATTTTTCTTACTTGGAAAGAGGTCACTGTATCTGTGGTTGTCTCGCTTTTCTGAATTCATTGAAGTGCTAAGTATCTAGCTTTGTGATTCCTCATTTATTACCATGTTTGTTGCATTCCTTTATCTTGGAAATTAGATAGAAGAATATAGCTTCATCCTTGGATTACATAATCCCATGCATTTGTCCACTACTTTTTGTTTGACATCATTGTGTATCAAGCTCTCTTTTCTTTTGTTTTTTCCATAATAGAAGCATATTTTTGGAAGAGGGGTGTGACTGGATAACATAATACATTCATACCTATTGATTTCATGCATCTTATGTTTCCCCGAAGGTAGATACAAATGTGGTGCTAGCTCCATCGTGCAAAGTTCAATAGCATCTGTTGCTCTGGTATTTTAGGAACAATAGGCTAACATGGTTGTGCTAAGCACCTTAGAACTTCTTAACCCCCTATTTCGAGTTAAGAGATAGATAAATACTCACTCCGCATTGCACCGATCGGGGGGTTGGTGTTGGTAGTGACATAAGGGATTTACTTGTCTATTTATCCTTCCATTTGATCTTTTAGGTCCTAACTTCACCTCGACTTTATGCTACGATGTCCAAATTACAAAATTGCGTTTGATATAATTGGTAAAATACATATGCTTGTGAGAAGGAGGATAATAAAATCTTTGCATTTTTATTACTAATATCAGAAATTGATTTTTTTTTAGTCCAAATAAAACGAATTGTATTATTAAAAAAAGAAATGGATAATCATCCACTCATGGAAAAGCCCTTCCCATACCAGGTACTAATATCTTTTTAACGTATGAATTTGTGACAAATGCAAGTTTTTCTGTCAGTATAGCTTTTTTCGCCTTCCCACCTAAGCTATGCAGGAAAGGCCCAAAGCCAATCCTAGGGAACAGTAAAGCTTCATAGGGTCTTTCTGTTCAGGTGTAGGTTGTCCGCATCTTCACAGACATGTCTATTTCACCGAGTTTCTCTCCGAGACAGTGTCTAGATTGTTACGCCTTTTGTGCAGGTCGGATAAGCGCACACTAACCCGTCAATTTGGAATCCAATTCGAGATTTTCCTTGGGAGGTATCAGGAAGGAATTGGAATGGAATGATATCGATTCATACATATACAAATGAAAAGGTTATCTATGAAATTGTCAATATAATGGAATGGTCTGACTAGACCCGAAAGATCTTCCTGTCTTTAATGTCTTCTTTTCTTCATTATTTGGTTGGCTGCTGATTCTTAGCTTGTCCCATCTGTCTAAAACCTCTGCTATTACTTCCCAATTGTGTCTTTTGCCATTGTGAAGAGAATAATCCTGCTTTACCAGAGCCATGTTGTGAAGAAGCTTGTATCTTTTGCAGTATAGGATGCACCCTGAGATATGCCAGTTTCCGTCTACTTATTTTTATGATGGGAAGCTGTTGAATGGGGATATAATAGATGAAAGATCCGCGTCCTTTCATCAGACCAAAGGTCTTGGTCCATATATATTTTATGACATTGTTGATGGCATGGAGACCCATGGTGGAAATTCTGGTGCACTATCTCTTTGTAATGAGCGGGAGGTGGATGCGGCCATTGAACTCTTAAGGTTTTTCAAAAGGAGGTATGTCCTCTCAATTAAAATTCATTAGTCAGGAATTCCCTTATATGACATCATTGGTCATTTTCACAGAAACTTGTCTGCCTAATGCTGAGCACTAACCCCTATTTTCATGGTTTTTGTCACTCTTAAAGGTACCCATCGGAATTTATCGGCGGGAGAATTGGTATAATCACTCCATACAAGCGTCAACTCTCCTTGTTGCGTTCACGGTTCAATAGCACATTTGGATCTTCTGCTGCTGCCGAAATGGAATTCAATACTGTGGACGGTTTTCAGGGCCGTGAGGTTGATATACTGATACTTTCCACAGTAAGGGCTGCTAAACCAGTCTCTGCGATGAGTGGCGTATCATCAAGAACTATTGGATTTGTTGCTGATGTGCGGCGCATGAATGTCGCTTTAACAAGAGCTAAACTGTCTCTTTGGATATTGGGCAATTCAAGGACATTAAAGACAAATCACAGCTGGGCTGCTCTTCTGGAGGATGCTAAGGCCAGGAGCTTATTTGTATCTGTTAAAACTCCCTATACATCTATGTTGGAATCAGCTTTGGGAAGTGAATCTGCGCGCTGTTCAGTTGAGCTGAACCATAACAAAAAGCTAGAAATTAAGAGTCATGGTACTCAGAGAACTGAGAACAATACAAAGGGTTCCACTAGAAAGAAAGCAGAATATGTAGGCCATGCAGTTCCTTGTAGTCAAAAGGAGACTGGAGAGAGGTGTGATGCTTCAATACGAGAAGATGCTCCGAGTAAGAAAAGAGGTTTGAAGAGAAAAGGTTATCTATTACCAAGGGGTAATGCTCATTCCATGGTTGCAAATGAAGACGTCAGGTCAACTCATAATGCAACTTTTGCTTCTGAAGATCATGCCATGGATGGCAAAAGGAGGGCCAAAGAGCGTAATGAAGAGAAATACAATAATACTCCAGGGAGCAATGTGTGCAATAAGTCTAACAAGAGTGGCCGTGTTGGAAAGGAGATGGATGCTGGTGATATTGATAAGCATTTGGATCCCCGTGCTTCTAAAAGACGAACCAAATCATCCGAGCTAGATAAAAGTCAGAGAAATCTCAATGATTCTTCGCCCTCGGCTGAGGATGGACTTGAAGATAAGGTTGGCAATGATTGCGGCAAAGGTGCTGCTCTTGATGGAATGCGGAATGACTTAATTGTTAAAAGGAAACAACAGCGTGAAGCTGTTGATGCTCTTCTGTCATCTTCTCTTATACCTTCAAAGAAGCCTGAAGCCTCTGGAAAAGCTTTCCCTGCCAAAAGGCCTGGTTCTGGGAAATTAAGTGCAGGTCCCGGCATTAAACCATCAAAGAGGAGAGGTAATTTTCCTTTTGACGGTTATTTGGAGTGGAGAATACAGTGCAAGAGCTCATATATCCACTTTCCTCGGAGGCATATTAATTTGCAAGTTAATACGTAGAACCGTCGTAAGTTTATGTTAATATAATGGGATTGTTTTCCTGCTTGATTCTGACATTCTTAGCTGTGCTTAGATGGAACATCTCGGTTTTCTTCCCTTGCAGGTATGTCGTAGTCATTCGAGGTGGATTGCCTTCATAATCTTGTTCGGGATTTTTGTGAAATTATCCATAATGGTTAATTGAGTGGACCACATTCGAATCAACTCATGCTTGCTTGTGCTTTGTCAATTTGGAAGTGCAGTGCAATGATGAATCAGGTATAATAGCATATGAGAGCCGCATTTTTGTGCTGAATCACCACCAATGGATGATACATAAGGAGCTCTTTGTAAAGAAGAAAACATCTGTATTGACTTAAATTCTCATCTTCACTTATCCATTCACTCAAAATTTTACCTTCAAACTTTGTTAGAAAGTCAAAACCAAAATCTTAACCTAATCAGTGGAGGGAAATTATGTGAATGTAAAGAGTATTTAAGATCTGTTGTCAAGGGATGTGGGACAATATTTCAATGCCCCCACTCATGTGCTAGCCATAATTACGAGCGACACGTGGAATTTTGACTAAGCACATTTACGTGGAATTTTGACCACGCACATTCGCAAAAGGGATAGCACTGGCTCCGGTACCATGTTAGAAAGTCCAACCCAAAAGCTTAAGCTGATAGGTAGAGGGAGACCACATGAATATAAAAAGCATTTATGACTTGTTGTCAAACAATGTGAGATAGTATTTCAACAAACTTATTACAGCCATGTGAGAACAATCGAGCTGGTGATCATGCATGTTATGTAGTGTCTTATTTCAGGTTTTGATTCACACATTACTTATTTAGGTAGCTTCGAGTTTACATTTGTTTTTCTTGGCCCTTATCATGGAATTTCATGCTGGACTAGACTTTGTATTGCCATTCTAGTAGTTGCACTCTGTACCTTTATTTCCTAGGCTGTTGCTGGGATTTTTTGAACCTAACAGTAGTTGGAAGTTGGAAATCTGCTAAGCCCATATCTAGTGTTATGTAATATTTCACTCAACTGTTTTAGTGCCATCAAGTCGAGTTTGATTAGTGAAGAGTCAAAAGTGTTTATGACTATTATGGGAGAGTAGCTATTTGAAATTGTTAAATCCGTTTAGCTGGTCCTAATACAGTTTATTTGGTTTCGTTGAATGTATCAGGCATTTGTTGTGATCTTATTTCACTCTGTCCACTCCTGCCGGTGTTATCAAAGACTCACTGTGAGTTGGCTTCAAGCAGATGATGCTTCAGCTGTCAAGGCTGTGGTTGGAGCTTGGACTCTATTAGAAATGGGATGATGTATTCTCCATCGATGAGCTGGGGATGGGCAATTGAGATCCAACAAGTGATTTGGAAGACCTAAAGAGAAGGGTCTTCATGGACTCTGCTTTGTCTCGTAACCCACGGCACAACTGGCGAGGTTTGTAATGCCATCTCATGAATTTCCGTTTCCACATCTTTTGGCTTACTAAAAAGTTGCAGGCATGGATAATGATCTCCAGGCCTTTTGCATAGTAGTGCTTGTCTTCTAAAGTCGGCAAAGAAATTCCCTTTTGGTGTACATAGTGCAGATGAAAGTGGCGGTGTTTCTCGGAATAATAGCAGGCAGCAAAATTCATTCTAAGGCCTCCATTGTATAGCATATTGGTCTCATTTTTCACATGTCAACCTTTTGCACAGTTTTTGTCAGCATGTACTGAATGTGTTTCTGCAAATATGCCTTAAGATATGCTAGATTATCCAAACTCGAGCAACCATTTTATTGTCAAATGGTCTTCTTGGGAAGATTTTGCTTGCAAAATGACCTTTTCACCTTTTCCTTTTGCAAATGTGGTGCCAACTATGACTTAAAAGAAAGAGTTGATCCTCTTTTTCTCATGGGACTCGATTGCTTTCCTATTTTTACTATATTCTCTAATTTTTCCACTTTTTTCTCTTCTGCCTTTCTCATATTTCTCCTCATTTCGTTATAATTTTCATGTCCATTAATCTATTTGGCAACTTTTTTACATCATTGCTTTGTAACCACTTTTAGGGTGAAAAGATAGATGTTTGTGCGCCTATGAATGCCTTCCCTTAATAGATCTGAACTGAACTTGAGAAAAAGCCTTACTAAAGCCGTACTTTTCTTCAATGGTTTTGACAGCTTTTTACAAGGGGTGCAGATTACTTTTTGTGATATGCAGTGGGCGACTGTACAATGATACTAAAGCCTATATTGAAATCCTCTATGAGATAGGCGAATTCACATTCCACCTAGATATTGTGATGTTATAGTTTGGGAAGCTACCTTGAATTTGAAAAATGTTCCTGAAATCTGACTGATGTGAACCTTTTTGACGCATGAGAATGTCATTGCATGATTTTTGTCTCTATCCTTGAGGCTATGTTTAGTAGTTGGGACAAGAATTGGGATACGATAGGATCAGGTATGTCAAAAAATTCACTGTAGCTTTGGACAAATTTAATCTCATTTACTGTTTGGGCCATCTAAAATAGAATCACAAAAAAAAATTCATTTAGGTCATTGGATAGGCCAAAAAACCCCTAGATCTAACTGTCGCGGCAAGCGCAGCAGCGACTTTAAAGAGAAAAGGGTTCGTTTGGCAACCGTGGGTGGTTGCTAGTTGAACCACCATTTCCATCGATGTTGGCATCAAGTTATTACAGGAACCTCACGGTTCCTTCACTTCTTTTCCCCTCAATTTATTTATTTATTTATTTAATATATCATCCGGGTACTATCTCAGCCCTTATTCCTGGATTTTTTGAACTTTTTATCCGGACATATTTTGGTATCTTCCATCCGGAGAATGCCGAACTTGATCAGGATAAAAATTATCCTAAGCGTTTGTGACACGAGAATAGTAATTAGGTAAACTTCGACCAATTTATAAAATCGATATTCTGACTAATTGGTTGGGTATTGAATGTCTATTATTTAGCATGTCAATTTTGTATGCCGGTCTTAGTAGTCTCATCATTATTCGGGTGGCTCCATGATTCCCGCATCTTGGTTCAGCTCCCGTAAGAGGTGAATGCATGATGAAATACACCATTCGAAGAACAGATCAACTAATCGATGAAGCTGATGAATATGTGCATTCAATTCAGCGTCCGATATGGACATAACCCTTGAAATTCTTGTATTTTTAGGCACATGCAGGGCAACAAGGACAAAGAAAGAAACCATCAAATTAAGTGTTCCTATTACTCCTATATCTTTTTGGCTTGGACATCATCTGGGGACATGCCCTGCACCTGGCCAGGATTTCCTCAAAATCTTCTTCCTCACAACAAGGGATCTGAAGCCCCCCCTCCTGCTCGAACCCGACCTCCTCGGCCACCCTTTCCATCAAAGTCCTGAACTCCGGTGCTGACAGGTAGCTTGCCGGGATCACAAACCTCCTCAGCTTTGGCCCGACATACACCACCAGGGACCCCTTTGGCACTCTTCCCGGTGGCCTCCTGTCGTCCCAGAACTCCATGGCGAGCAATGATTCCGTCAAATTGTCTCCCTGCGGTTTCCTGGACGCATGAGGAGGAGGCTGGTGGCGGTGATGCCGTGGAGGCGACGGTAGCCATTGCTTGAGCATGTTCTTGGGCCACTCGCCAACTCGATGTTTATTCATCCTGTCGTCGAAAATGGCCACGATCCAGAATGTTATGTGAATCTCATCCTACGAAAGAAAGTGTCCATGCCACACGGCGATATGTATTCTTGAAGAACCACACAACCTGAAGAGGACTACAGCCATGGAGAAAACAGCTGTGGCATCTCTATGAAAACATGGGCACACTGTCTTTGGGAGATATGAAAGGGTCATCAGAAGGTAGAGAGATTAGAGACGAGCTGGTGTTTAGGTCCAATTCTAAGGGAAGAATGAGGAGTAGCGTGGAATATTGTTAGATTTTCATGGACCCCGATGTTTCTGCTTTATACGTGAAGAAAACAACGGTTAGCGGTCAATCAAATCCAGCCCGTAAATAACCAAAAAAAAGTGTCGGAAACTCCGTCCCTGAAATTTCTCTCGTTATACTGTCCCGAAAACAAATGACAGCGACAAGTACAACAACAACGTGTTGGCATCAACGTCTGGTGCGCCATTGTTGGCGGACCACGAGCTATTTTGACGCATGGTGCCCTCTTCTAGGCTACTTTTCTCAACCCACTCCCAACGTTGTTCAGATTAGTTTCTTCTGTTGTTTGTCTTTGGCCTTCTATTTTTCGTCAGGGATTTTTGAGCCGTTTCTCCTCATTTACGTAATGGCGATCCAGAGACGACATGTGTGATGTGGGTTCATTGAGAGGTGCATGCATCGTCTGTCTCGCTGGCCATAATTTCTCACGCCTCAACCGGTATTTTCTGGCCTAGGATGATTCGGGTGTCTTCTATTTTTCGGTTGGTGGACCGAGTTGGTAATCGATCCTCTCTCACAACATTCAGACTGTATAAAGCATGACGCAGCGGCCTTTTCTATCAGTATGAATTACTACAGACTACTAGCCATAGAGCAAACTATACAGACATTCAATGGCCTTTGAAAAACTGTAGGGGCGCCATATATAATTATGATCTATCCAATAATTAGATTGTGCACCATTACGTCAACTACGGTCGATGTAGATAGTTAGAATTTTTAGTAATGGTGAAAGTCAGAGGTAACATGCTGATAGAATAGCATGTTTGTACCACACATATCCATTAAAGTGACCAACTATGAGGCCCCAAAGCCAAAAACGAAGGATAACATGTCTAACCATCCAATAGGTATAAACAAGGAAACCTTTTCAGGAGTCATTTACAGCTGAAAAAACCATCAGCACGATGCCGACTTAATCCGACATGTTCAATTCAAGGTCAATAGTATATGCAACTTGGGCCAACCAAAGCAGGATCAAACAATCTCTTGTTAGATGTCGCGGAATTTGTCTTCAGCTGAATGAAAATGAAAAATACATCCAGTTTTGAACCATTCTATGATGAAGCTTAAAGTCCAGCTGCATTTTGGATTTGGAAGTAGAAGCCAAGATAAAACTTCATATCTGGACAAATTCGTATATTCCAAGACTGGTTGAGCTTCATGTCTCTTCTGGATAAACTTCTCTTTGTACAGCATGGGATTATGCAACTGGTACTAATTCTGTCTGTTGAAAGACAAAAGGAATCTAAAGGATTAGTTGGCAGGGCATGGCGCAGGTTGTGTTCTGCGAATTCAGCACAAAGAAAGAAAAAACAAAAGAAAAATTCAAACAGGAGTTCAACGGAAGTATTTTTCGTGATACCCGACAAAATTTTCGAGTGAACTTTGTCCCAGAATTTGATTGCCGGAAACAGCCTTTAGGAGAGCACACACAAAGTGGCACGAGAACAAGTAGCAACTCGCATGTATTGTCGTTTAACAAACATATTTTCCGTTGAGTACTTGAACTGTGCTGCTCACCCCTTGCAAATCACGAAATTATCTGTTGTATAATCATCATGCCATGTCATTTTCCTTTTTATTTTACGACCTTTTTGCACTCGATTACCACAATCATCGTAAAATAAACAATATCCCATTTTGCGATATATTGTACTTAATTATGTTGAGTTGTCTGGGTAATGTTTTGTGGCGCAATTTTGTAGCATAAAAAGTCCGGCGAACCATCTGAATGAAGTCTATTCCTCACCAATGGAACGACATATCTGTCAAGCATGACAGTGACCAGTCAGATTTACTTAATCGAACCTTGCATCAAAACCCCCTGCAGGTAATCCTTTTAAAGGAGAAAAGGACGTTTCCGTAAGATGAAACTCGCAGAATTTCAACCTTTCGAATCTGAAATAAGAGCAGTTGCAAACACTTGCTGTGATCAAGCATACATTCATTTCCACAGGTCCATCTCTTCTTCTCCTTCTCCTTCTTCTTCCTCTTTTTTTTCCCCGGTTCAAGCAATCTTTCTGTAGGAGTTTCTGCAGTTACTTTGAAGAAGAAAAACAACATATGAATACCATTGCTGCTGAGAAAAGAATAAACGATGTTTATTAGCAGTAGCAGCGAGTTAATGTGGTCCAGTTGTTTTAGATCATTCAGAACAATTGGCTTATAGCAAGTACCTCAGTTAAGCAATTCGGTTTTCCTTCTAGCTCCAAACTCTTATAGGCTTATCATCAGTCTAAGGTTCTGCATTATGCATCATTTATCTTTTTCATGTGTCGAGATTCTCACTTCGAGATGACCCTTTAGTAGAGGTGGCTAGTATTACTCCGCACACACTAATTTTTTCAATTAAGGCGTCATGCTACTGCTGACAGAGTGTTCTTTTTTCCTAAGGTAAATAGCACTATCAATCTATCATCAATGACTCAATATGGCAAACTCACTCTCATATCCTGCAACAGGGGAGTGAATGGCAAAGCCTACAACATAAAGGCAGAGAAGACTTCTAGAGGTATTTTATCTTCTCAGGAAAAAAATAAAAAATGCATCAATATTCTTGCTTCTAGTCTTTTGACAGATAATCATCAGCAGGAAAAATTCTTAGCATTTTGCCTATGAGCTCCACTGTATTTCCTCTGGTAGCTGCCAGGGTTTAGAATTCTCCCCTAGCTAAGCTAAAATGCATCATCTGTTTACTCCACAGAGCAGGAAACGAGATGTTCATCCTTAAACCGTAGCTTTATGCACAAGGTGCAGCATCTTTCTCTGGCAATACCCTGCTTCACTATCCAAGTCTTCAGTGGTTTCTGGGTAAATGTCACTGGAAGATTAACCATAAACTAGACAAATCCTTAACTACAAAATACTTTTAAAGCAGCACAAGCTACAGCTGCAAAAGTGCGACATAGAACCCTGATGATTGCAGTCAAAGGATGTGAAACAATATCAGTTAAGAGCCAATTCACTTCACTTGTATATTATAGGGTATAACTCAAGTCAGTGGTTTCTTACAAGGCCTCACAAATTTTAGCAATGGTTGGGAAAAAGTAAAAAGGTCCAGGCAAATGCCTACAACATCAAAGGTAACAAAGAGCATCCTTGTATTGATAGACTCCTTCCCAGGTATATAACAAACCACCTTCCTGTTTAATGCTCCAGAGCTGGGGCATCGAGTCGCCAATGTCCATGGCCGTGTTCGTCTTGAGGTCGTATAACACAAATTTGCTGGGGATGCGCAATACCATGAAACACTCTTCCTCCTCTCCTACTTGCCTATGAACAATATGCAGGACAGAGAAGGCATAAGCGGTCACCGTATCAATATTCCTCTGCAGACTCCTCACCAAATCCGTCGCCACCGCTTCAAGATCGACATGGTACTTCACGAACCAGCCGGAGTAGTCCCTCGCCATCTCCATCACATCAAAAGCAGTAGTGGACGAGCCGTAGATCTCCACCAGATAGAGATGGCCTCCTGATTCCCCGAAGTAGCCCAATTTCCTCTCGGACCAGCCTTCCCGGATCGGAGGCATCGCCATCTCCATCAAAACCTCGTCTTCCACACGGAACCGGAGCGAAGACCTTCCCCTGCCAATCCAGTGAAGTCCGCCATTCCAAAACACGCCCCGGTCGAACAACAGCTCATCCGAAACGAGGAACGGCTTCCCCGATTCCCTCCAGCGGCCGAAGTGCGAGGAGCACACGAGAATCTGCCGGTGCCGCTCCGACAGTTCGGAGTCGGCGACGCACACGAGCCGGTAAAGGGATTCGGCGGGATCGAAGGCTATGTTGATCGCGAAGACGGTCCTGCAGCCCGGGTCGGGGAGAGGGAGGAACTGCCTGGTGGGCGGCGTGCAGATGTAGTAAACCCGATCGCCCACGGGACACCGGGAGCTGCTGCAGAGGAGGAGGCCGTTGCAGGAATGCCGAATGTACACCCCATGCTCGTCTTCGATCAAGTCGGCCAGAGAAGGGTCAGCGCCGGGGCGAGGGCCGGAGCCGGCCAGGGCCTCCGTCGGGGGGTCGCAAGAGACGAACTTGAGGGACGGGTAGACCTCGCAAAACAGCAACCTTTGGAGGTAGAACCCGGAGGAGTGGAGGCGGGCGTGGCGGCGGGAGTACTCGGCGACGAAGAGGGGGCCGGAGATGAGGTGGCGCCACCGCCAGCAGACGAGCTTGCACCTCAGCAGGGTCTTCCGGGGGAGGCGGACCAGGACTTCGATCAGGACGTCGTCCACGCCCCCGATCCCCGGGTCGGCTGACGATCGGCGCCGCTCCGGCCCGAGCTCGGCGGTGCCACGCATTGGGTTTTCCGGCACGGCGGTGATCGCGCAGAGAGAGAGAGAGAGAGAGAGAGAGAGAGAGAGGCGGAGGGACGCGGTGACGGGTGTTGACGTGGGAGCGGCGCAGATCAATATAGGCGCGGACGGGAAGGGAGAGAGGGCGACATAGCTTCTCGAAGAAGAAGAAGAAGAAGAAGAAGAAGAAAATGACGGAGGAGGAAGACGACTTGTTGACAAAGGAAATGGTGAGTCTTCTCGTCAACTGTTCTCCAATCACTGCCACCAACGGTCTATCATAGCCTCGCCCACGACCCCATCCTCGTACCACGTTTTTTTTTTCTCCTCGGATTGAGGAAAATCTTTTCCCACGTTCGAAATGGAAGAACCCATTTTTTTTATTTTTTATTTAGAACTTCTCTGATAATCATTAGAAATGAGCGATTTCACATTCCGTATTTCCACCTAAAACTTATCCGATAGAATAGTTTCTTCATTTTTTAGAACGTGAAACTTATCATGCATATTCTAAACTTGTACTTTTTTATGATCTACTAGGTTTCGCCTATATTATTAATTAAACGATTTTAATGACCTCCATTTGCTGTTATATTTCACTGATCATAACTTATATTTAGACATAAAAAAAGTATGAACATAAATAAAAAAACAAGTCATGCAAGCTCAGACTAATGCATCAAGATTATACACTATATAGATTAAAACTTATTTAAATTTCTAGGTTATAGGTTATAAGTTACAAGTTCCTCTAGCTAGGGACTTGGAACTTATTTGTCGAAATATATTCCTCATTTTTTGGAACCCGGAATTTATCCATCAAAATATGTTTCTCATTTTTTGGAACCTGTAGCCTACTTGCATATCTTGAAACTTGGAATCTATAAGTTTCCACTGGTCCATTCTTAGGTTCTAAATTCTATCTTGAAATCATGCTTACTCCTAGTAACCATCCTTTTATTTTTATTTTTATTTTTTAAAATCTTTATTTGTTTGGTCCCCAAAACTTAAAAAGAACATAAATCTACTTGGTAATGTTAGTTAATTTTTCTATTCCCCATACAAAAAAGTGGTCAAGGAATAGATTTAAAAACATAAACAAATAATTTTTTTTTTCAATTATTCTTGATAACAAAAGGCTACTAAACACATCATTTGTTACACAATTTTTTTGAAATGGCCGGTCATGATTGAATGTCACATCAACAATGACCGGCATCATTTGGTTAGAAGGACAATATTAGAAGATATCATAAAGGTTTAGGAATATATTGGTAAAGTTGAAAAAATCTGAAATTAAATTGATATTTGCATAATATGTTCGTGACTATAGGTAATTATCCTCTTATTTTAATATTGCAATTTTATTTATTAATTATCGAGTTAGTCGAGTTAGTCTACATCAACTACATGATAGAGACGGGGTAATTCTAACGTAACCTAGAAATCACACAAGAGAGGACCAAGTTTCATACCAAACTATTTACTTGAGATTATTGATATTTGAATAACGAGAGTGACGACAATTTTTTTTTTCTTTAATCATGATAGGAACGGGGGATGCAGCTTAATGTTGTCTTTCCAATCTTATAAAATGAAATGGAAACGCAACTCCATGTCGTTGACGCGGCATATTTAATTATTTTTTGAAGAGAGGGGCGCAGACGTGACATCTTTTTCGTTTGAGCTTAAATGGCCATGGAGGTAACAAGCTTCAAATCAAGCTAGTAAAATAGACCCAGTGATGAAAAACAAGAGATAACTCTTCAAAGTAATTCTAAGTAATGTGCGAAGATAAAAAGCAAATTTTTTCGAAATACTTTTCTAGGGCACATACATCTTTCAATCATCGCTAGAGTCCACACCAAACTGTTGGAGAATTAATGTCATGCTGGTCATGGTGAGTGGATGTGTCGATGATGATGAGGGACGACTCTAGATATGGTCGGTGCAAGTTGTTCAATACGTCCACGTGATCATGTGAATACCATGTTATTCATTCTAGCATGTTCTTTGACACTGAAAAAATGCATTTAAAATTGTTAATGGGTTAAAAAATAAATAATTCGAGATGCTAAACATCTATATGATACTATTTATCCTTGAATTTGCATCGATAGTGAAGCACAGAAAGTCTTCCTTTGCCAGAAAAGAGAAAAATCCAGTCCTCCCAAGCTATACCAGAGAACGAATACACAAGGCAAAACAGAGTGAAAGCACCTAGAAGCAACCTATTTGACAGGGACTGCCTGGATCTGCTTGTGCTTTATATTTCTTACCACGTATTACGACATCTCAAACAGGCCAAAACATAGATTTTTATGGGCCAATCGAGCAGAACAGAGGAGCATGAAATCTAAAGATAGATCAAGGGAAAACTTTCAGTGTTGGTTTAGGTAAGTGAGAGCCTTACAAGATACTCTTATCTCAACCATTCCATAGCCGAGAATTGTCAAGCATTGAACTTCTTCTTTCCCCTAAGGTCAATAATAATTTACCGCAGAGCCGAAGTGTAGCAGAAAGATCCGGTAGAAATTGGGCCTAGGCATGTCATCCATCATTCCTAAGGTCTACATCCAACGTTCATCGATACGACGATGCAACCGTAAGATCCAAACAAAATTTGTAGTTGAAAGATCTCCCGGAGCGGTGGTGGTGGGAAGTGTAAGGGGTATGAGGAGACATGGTCGGACCTGGTACACGCTCGATGGGTCATGTGGTCTTCCTCATCGGTGCCGGTTTATGCCATTAGTGATTGATTCATGGCGGTCTTCTTAGTTTCAGTGTTGCATTGGATGCTATGAAGGATTCGATAGGTTTCTGTATTCACTCAATTCGCTCCCTCTGGGTAAGATTCTTGGTTTACCATGTACATGTGCTAAAGCGAGCTCTTCCTCTTTCCTTAGGGATCAGTGATTATTTGCTTTCTTCAAAGAAGAAAAATGAGGGGAGGCAAGTATCAGGAACAATCAAAGTTCTATAAATTAGTCTGTCAGTCATACGCGCGGTGGAAATCCCTGGACCAAAATTGGACTCTTCTTCTATATATTCTCATGTCTAAATTCAACATTACACGTCACCCAAATTTGATTCCTCTAAACTATACACCTGAGGATGTGCACGCCCACTACAACAACGCAATGTAATAAACTGGTCTGGCTCCGTCTATGCCTGTAAACTGTGAAGTGAATATGAGTACTTCGCATTTTCGGAATCAGGTGGTTGTTTTGGCTGATGTGTTGGAGTAGCTCCTTGTGCTCCCCGAATGTACCGCTAGCGGGTCGCTCATCACCTCCTGCACCACAAACATCCAACAAAAACTTATGACTCCTTGGTCATGATTAATGAACGCATACCTCTGATATTTATAGTTGTCGCTGATCAACTGTTTCTTTGTTAGATTAACAGGATAATTTGAGTGGGGACTGGAAAAGGTAAGTTCAGATGATAGTGGAGAGACTTTGGCTTACCTGAAATGTGGAAATGTGAGAGTGATGAGGGGACGGCAGTGCACTGCCACCCAATATTGAGCAGTGCTGCAAGTTATCGTCAGCGAAATCTCTCAGCTTGGTGAGTTCTGGCAAAACAACCTTGCCGAGATCCGGCCGGTCTTTCCTTCTCATCTCAGCACATTGGAGAGCTATCTGTGCAAGGGACAAAGCCTCCTCAACTGGCCAGTCAGGTACGTCAGGGTCTAGCATCTCTGAGAAGTTTCCTTTCTCTATGGACTTGCTGATGTGGTGAGTGATGCCCATTGGTGATTTTGCCGAGATTAGTTGCAGAAGCACGATTCCGAAAGAATAAACATCGGATTTCACGCCTAGCATCCCCGTTTGCTGATACTCCGGATCGATGTAGCAGAAAGTGCCTGCGGTCGAAGTCATTCGGTACTGTGTTACATTTTCAGCAACTGAAGGAGGAACCAGCCTAGCCAATCCGACGTCGCTAATTTTGCTGACATAGTTGTAATCGAGCAAAATGTTGCCAGGTTTGAGGTCGCGATGGACTAGAGGCTCTGGCTTTGTTTGATGGAGGAACAAGAGGCCCGTGGCTACCTCTGCAGCAATTCTGAATCTAAGTTGCCAAGACAGAACGGGGGACTTGCCTCGCTTGAAAAGACGTTCCTCTAAGCTTCCATTGGCCATGTACTCATACACTAGACACCCGTACTCTGGGCAGGCTCCTAAGAGAAGCACCATGTTGGGATGCCTTATGCGGCTAAGTACTTCCACCTGCATCACCATGATTAAGGGACAGATTATGTTTGCTAATCTTCGTATTCATATATACATATGAATATGTCAACAGTATGTCTGTCCATGTCTTAGATCCTTTAATTTAACACCTAAAGATGACTGGGCTATATGTCATGCTTTAACTGTGTTTTACTTTGTCTTACGGAACTTTTGATTTGGCTTTGCTCAGATCTTCTTTGATTGATAGATTTACTATGGAGAGAAGATGGATTGAAGCATTGGTAAGTTTTTTGATGCATTAGAAAGGCCACCAGGAAGGAAGATATGCAAGAATCTAAATGCAAAATCCTTGTCTCTCCCATACCTCTTGTTGAAACTGCGACCTTCCGTGAGCTGCATCTGGACGCAAAACCTTAACTGCAACTGGTGTATGATCTAGGTAACACTTGAACACTGGGCCATAACCTCCCTCACCAACCTTGTGAGACTTGGCAAAGAAATTTGTCGCAGCTTCAATCTCTTCTATTGTGTATCGCCTGTATCTTGCATCGCTGTGCTGCAGTCCATCCAATACCTTCTTTATCTCTTCTGCCTCTCTGAGAGCTTTCATTTCTGCATTCAGTCTCCTTTGTGCTTCCAGCTCTGCAATTCTCTGTGCTGTCTCTGCTTCTTCAAGGGCTGCTTTGTACTTAGCTCTTTCTCTCTCTGCAATTGACAGAGCATCTTCCTTGGCATGTTGCACCTCGTCCAGTTTCCGCTCTTCTTCGAATCTCCAGCGTTGCAGCTCCATTGCCTGAAGCTAACTCAATTAAAACAACTGTTGTTTACATAATTTATAATCGAAGCACATGGTGATCATCCGCACCTTTTGTTTTGCCACCAGTGCCTCCTTGCATGCTGTACTGTACATCTCCATTGTTTGCTTCAATTCCAACTTTAGCCTCCTCATTTCAATTTCTACATCATCCTGCATATTTTGTACAGAGAACATGGAACTTAAAAGTCATGTATTAATTCTTGATTGTTCACATATGCAATTAGTATTCTCGTGTTTGAGTAAAAACAAATCGAGTATTCTTTCAGGCAATGAACACATACTCTAAACATTTTGGAAACAATCTGATGACAAATTTGAGGTAAGATAGTGATGCTGGTAACCAAGCACTTTCCAGATCGCTTGAAATATCTCTTGGTTAGTTTTAGAACATTGAAACTGCTATAGTATGTCGAAGAGATGTCTTAGAATAAGAAAACATTACCAGATTCTGTGATGAGTACGAGCATGATGTTCGCGCACTCTCTTGGGAGATCGGTGACAATTCATATGGTGAACTGAAATCGATATATTTCTGCAGTGAATGAATGGATGACCTATCTGGGCTGGTGGAGAGCCTGGCGGGGTGAAAGGAGTCCATTCGGTCATAGAGCGAGGACGGTTGATCTGTGCTTGATCTTCCAGAGCTGATGAAAGAAATGTCAGTTTCTACTTCTGGCATCATCCCTGCTGCATATGCTGATGAGCCTCTTCTTTTATCCATTGGTGACCTGTTTCATTATTTTTTCATTGAACTCGTTGAATGAGTCTAGACTTATAAAACCAGCAGCATGACGTGATCACAATGAGAGTATTCAACCTATGCTGCCTCTTCCCCTGCTCTCACAAGTCACGAGACTTGCAACCATATGGACCCAATATCCAACTTGACATGCATCAAGGATAGTCAAGGAAAAAAAAAAGCACTTCTTCTTGCCAAAGATTCGTCTCTTTGTAAATTGAAACGTCTATAGACTATAAGCATTTGAAACCCCCATATGCATTCGACCATTAAAAGAAAAAAAAAGAAAGACATATGCACTCTTTCTGGAAATGGTCTAAGATTTCACGACTTACTTGATGGACTCATTGTGCATGGCAAGAGAAGACTTGATTGATGTTTGATCTGCAAATAATAGAAGGCTCCAACAGTCTACATTTTTGCTATGCTGTAAGCAATGACGGAAGTGGTTGGTGAGATAAACGAACCTTTTAAACTGTTCTGCAGGTGTTTTTCAGAACCGGCTGTCTGTTCGTTAAGGTTCTCTATTTGGTCAAGAAGAGGCGAGGCATGAGGAGATGGACGAGAAGCATTCCGCACGGAAGAGACCTTTCCTTTGGAGATGACGTAAACCGTGCAGAAATCTGGTGCCCCTTTTGATACACTGCTTGGGATGTTTACGTGCTTTAATCTAATTAAGAAAAACCACGAAGTTTAGGCCTGTTTGAAGTACTCATATTGCAGTGTGCAAGTTTGATTGTCCTATACATAATGTTTTTTCGTAGAGCCAGGTTCACACCCAGCGTAAGTACACATTTCTTCTCGTGTTCGTGTCCTTGGAAGTTGGCGTGAAGATCATTCTACTTAAAAGTTTGTAAACTTCTGATTGAGTGAAGATCTTTCTGATTCTTCATTAGTGCCGTATCTCATTTCCGTTTTATTCGTCAGATCATGTGATTTGCTTCTGAGGTTTTGTCTCAGGAGTGGCATGTAGAAAAGTTCAAAATCTTTGTAGAGCTAGTGCAAATAAGTAGGGAACACGACGTGACAAGCTCATATGAAAGCTAAAATGAGATGCTCTATGACCGACTCCGCATTGCATAAAGGAAGAAGAATCACGGATGGTTCGGTTTCACATACAGCTCTATTTTTAATGAGATGCCCGAGACGTTGGAGAAAAATTAGAAAGGGAAAAAGGGTAGAATTTTAGAGGATAGAAGCTGCCACCTGATGAATCCATGACGATGCGAAGCGCCGAGAACCAAGAGCTCTATCCCGGCGTAAGAGATGTATTCTGTAATTGCTCTGGCCACGTCCACGTCCTCCAGTA
Organism: Eucalyptus cloeziana; assembly: GCA_014182715.1. NCBI lineage: Eukaryota > Viridiplantae > Streptophyta > Magnoliopsida > Myrtales > Myrtaceae > Eucalyptus > Eucalyptus cloeziana. The sequence goes on from CM024639.1 coordinate 43,844,777, forward strand.
TGACATCTAGGCAATGTATCTGATCCAAGTAACTGAATTTGTGAATGTAAGTAATAAATGAGGCAAAGGATGTTGCATCATGCTTGTTTTGCTTATGAAAGATGGCGGGAAAATTGCAGTATTGAAGGGAAAGGACTTCATTATTAGATGCGTACATCTTTTCGGGTGCAATAACAATGGAAGGTGAGAAACAGGTCCTTGTTTAGCCTCTGCAACTCTTGCTTGTGCGGCGACGAGCCTTCAAAATGGGAAGCCGTGTGGGGCTCATTGTGGTGATGGTGTCGCGCTACTTCAAAATGGGAGGCCGTGTGGGGCTCATGATTGTGGTGATGGTGTCGCGCTACTTCAAAATGGGAAGCCGTGTGGGGCTCATGATTGTGGTGATGGTGTCGCGGTACTGCATCCACCGAAGAGAGAGAGAGAGAGAGAGAGTTAAATGTACATGTCTGATCCATTTCCATGAGGCATCATGTCATATCATAGCTTTGAAAATGGCAATCAGCAAGCTACTCAGAAAGAGAGAGAATGAAGAATGTAGCATGGTAACTTACTGGAAGCGGCGGGGGCGTTTTGGTGGACATGGATGAGGATGACGGTTTGGCCCTTGGAGAGGATATTATCGGCGGCCCACCGGATGGCGTATTGGCATCCTTTGTCCCTGTCGATGGCGACGGCGACCAATCCATTCCTCATCGCGGTTTTCTTCTCCACATGACCCTTTCCTAACCACATTCTGTCTGTCTGTCTGTCTCTCTCTCTGTGGAAACTGAGGATCAAACGGATTGATTCTTGGGTGGGTGACAAGAAAACCTTGGACTGTGTTTGATGGTCAGAGCTCCCTCCTGAAATGGTGTACCCGCTATTTTCTCTTCTTCAGGCATCAAAGGTTGTGTGTTTTCTTTTCCTGTCTGTTCCCCCGTCTTCGTGCACAAAAGGATCGAGCATCGGTCACTAAAAATAGCTAGGAGGAGACCGTAAGATGAGACTCTCCTATAATCTCTCTCTCTCTCTCTCTCTCTCTCTCTCCTTCCCAAGTTGGTAGCTCAGCTCTGGCCCAAGGAAAGAAAAAAACGTTGGAAGTTCAGCATTGATTTGCTTTGCATATTTTAAGGGTAGGATTATTTGCCATCAAGTCTTATATAAAAATTATTATGGAGGTAACGACCGTCTTTGAACTTTTGCTCATTCAACGTCATCTCCGAACCTCTTTTTGTTCGATGTCGTCCCTGTATGTTTGAAGATTGGTTCACCGCGATCTTTCCGTTAAAATTATAGGCGGAATTTGCTAAATTTGCTAATGTCGATGGTAGTCCGTCTACTATAGAACTTAACGTTAATTTTTATTCAATTTCGTCCCTATACTCTGTTTACTTGTTCAATTTAGTCCCCAAAGGGTTTTCTTTTCCCTCTCACTTGCGTCGTGTCAAATTTAGGTTTAGTCTTGATACAAATACTCATTGATTACGTAAGGACCCGAGGGCTACCAATATGTAATATTGTCCGCTTTGGGACATTCGCCCTCACGGCTTTATAATATGCTACACAGAGTAAAGAACCTAAGCTTTATCAATTAGTTCAGGAATCTCCCATTGGCGATGTGGGACAAAATACATGCACTTAGCCTTGCCCGCTTTTTGGGTCACAATTGCCCATTGGCGTAGCCTACCCTGCCATCCCGACCACACCACCCACCCTCAGGCTGCATTTGGCAATCGGGATAAAATTCGGGATAGGATTGATTTATCCTATTTTACGTTTGGTGCTTGCTCAGGACAGGATAAAGTCGAATATAAATGAGAAATAGACAGAATAAAATTATCTCATGAGGGAGGTGGGATAAAAGTGGATAGGAATTCTAATATCTATAATAGGAAAGTTATTTTTCTTGAATAACAAACTTATTAAATTAACAAAATTGAAATTATATTTCAATATAAATAATATTTGAATTCTAATTTAAGAATTAAAAATAAAAAGAAATAAAAATATTTTTAATTAATCTTATTTTAATTTATATATTCAATTTTAATTCTATATTATAATAAAAAATTTTCAATCTATAAATTAAATATTTATATTTATTATATATTTTAGGTATTTTTGTAATTTAGGTTTGTTAGTACAATTTACTATTTCATAAAATTTTATTAAAGAATGATGAAAGGGGAAAAAAGAAATAATAATGAAAATAATATAAAAAAGAGGAAAAATAAAATAAAAATAAGTTAAGGAATAGTGTTACGAGAGATTTTCACCATCTCTGTTTATGATCATTTAGGTTCATTTATAATGATATGCCGTTTATATCAAAAAAATATACATGATGTGATGTGAACATATTTGACTTTAATACCGCGATTCACCAAATAATAGACATGATATAAAAAAATTTCAGGATTTTATATCCTATCCTATCCAGTCCTATCTTGATTAGAAATCCGAACGATCAAACGTAGCCTCAGGGTTTGAGTCATCATGTTCTCCATCCCTTATAGCACTGTGCCCTTGCAGTGACCCCACACGCCGTCGAAAGTCGGCCTTGTAAAGACCTTTGAAAGTCGGCTCTCATACCACTTATAAGGACTTGGGTGTTATCATAGTGTAATATTGTCTGCTACCTATAAGGACTTGGGTGTTATCACAGTGTAATATTATCCGCTACCTATAAGCTAAGAAGCACCGACACTCTCAATAAGCCTTCGAGTCGTGTCCGACTCTTTGACACGTGTCCGACATGCTCTGACATGCTTCGACACGTTCTGACACGTGGTCAACGAGTGTCGAAAAATCCGACACGTGGTCAACTCTTCCCGACATGCTCTGACACATGAGTCCGAAATTCTGACATGCATTCTGATACGCACATGGTCAATTTTAAAAATTTTCAATACTTGATGGGTTAAAATGTAAATATATGAAAAATAATGAAAATAACAAAAATAAAGGGGAAAGAAGAAAATTCTTACTCTCAAGTTTCTCACTTATAAGTTTTGATCTTTCCGTGAGTGATGATGAAATGCCCCTCTTCTTGTCGACATCGTTTTGTTGCCCCCACATACTTAAAGTTATAATTTTTTTTACTTCTTTCCGCCTCTCGCAAGGATTGCTTGCGAGTTATCTCTTTTGATCTATGTTATTAGCCTGTGAGTTATTTCTCACATTTTTGTGGTGAATTTAGTGATTTCCTTTTCTTTTGGTCATACTTCGAGAGTTCTTGTTTTGGATTTTTATTTTTCTCGAACCTTGTTTCGCAGAGGAGCTTTAAGCTAGTCTATATCATGAACTCCGAACTCTGTCTAGAACTATAAGAAATCTCACTAATCTTTGATAAGTATAAGAAAATAGGACATGTTCCTTCAAGTTTATTCTTTCATGTTTGCAATTTTTGATTTTCTCGTTTAATCTCTGTCAAATTAAAACAATGAATGATATTAATAAATGTTGGATTAATATTTTTAGTATAAATTAATTCTATGCTCTTTTTATTATTTATTTTATTTTTGTATTTATAGATAAATATATATTTTTAATATAATGTGTTGAAATTCTTTATTTTTTGAGAAATGACGTGTCGACATGTCATGTCCGTTCTACATAGCCAATAAGGACTCAGGTGTTATCACAGTGTAATATTGTCTGCTTTGGGTTTGGGTTTTTGTCCCTCATAGCTTTAAAACACATTAAACAAAGTAGAGAACCCAAGCCTTATCAATTAGCCCATAACTCTCCTTCTTGGCGATGTGGGACGGAAGACATGCGCTAGCCCAAGTATTATCACAGTAATATTGTTTGCTTTGGGTTTTTGGCCCTCACGGCTTTAAAATACGTTAAATAAATGGCCCGTTTGGTTCGGTTTTTGGGAAATGCCCTTAGGAGAATGCAAATATCCTTGAGATAAAGAGGTTTTCCGAAATGCTACACTGTTTGGTAATTTGTAGTCTCAAATGGCATTGAAATGCAACTTTAACATAAATACCGTTTGGCAAATTTTACATTACAAATGGGCTTTTGCTTTTATTTTATTTTTAAAAAAAAATTGAAAATCAAATCTGGCGGCTGACTAACCGCCGGCCAACTCTGGCGGCCAGATCTGGCCGTCCGGCTGCCTGAGGTCACAACCTCAGGCAACGTCGCCGCCACTTGGGAGCGTGACCTCAGGCGCCTAGAGGTGTAGAGGCCAGATTTGGCCTTCCGGTGGCCAGATCTAGCGGCCTGAGGTCACACGGACCCAGGTGGCGTGACCTCAGGCGACACCGTTGCCACCTAGAGGCGCAACCTCAGGCGCCTGAGGCTAGATCTGGCGGCCTCGAGGTCATGCGGACCTAGGCGGTGTCGTCGGTTCCGCGCGAACCGGGCGACGCCGCCTAGGTCCTCGTGACCTCAGGCAGCGTCGCTTGGTTCGTGCACACCAGGTGACGCCGCTTGGGTCGCGGGTCGCGCCACCCCCAGGCGGTGGTCATCGGGGAAGCGCGACCCTCAGGCGGCGGCGATGGCTGCCAGAGAAGCCCGATGGGCGGGGAAGAAGAAGACGCAGGGAAGATGGAAGACGAAGGTGGAAGATAAATGAACAGTGATTTTTCCATTTCCCAAATGCTGAATGCTTAATGCCGCCCCTCCCCAGCTTTTAGCATTTAGCCTTCGGAATGCTCATATTTGGGCAAAGGGGCTTTCAAAAATTTTGCCAAACACCCAAAATTTCCCCCAAGGGGCCCAAAGCCTCTTGGGAATGCCCAACCAAACACCCCAAAAGTAGAGAACCCAAGCCTTATCAATTAGCCCATGACTCTCATTCCGGGCGATGTGGGACAGAAGACATGCGCTAGCCCATGACTCCTCTTTTTGGTGATGTGGGAAAGAAGACATGCGCTTAGTCTCGCCCGCTTTCTGGGTCATAGTCACTCGATGGTGCAACATTCCCTGCCATCTCGATTCTGCTGCTTGCATTCTCTACCATCTCGGTCATGCTGCCCACCCTTAGGGTTGTCACATTCCTGTAAGGACTTGGAGGCTACCACTGTGTAATATTGTTTGCTTTGGGCATCTATATAGAATTGTCAAAAGGTGGTTGCTGATTGTAAATAGAAGGGCAAAGCTTTGGAGAAATAGGCAACGAGGCCGGAGGGAAATGGCTTTCGATCCTTATTTTGGAAGACTCGAATCCTTGATTTGGGCTAGCATCCACTCTCAGGGCCATGTCAAGAAATAATGAACTCGACCATGTGCTATATTACCATATTTTCTGTGTCTATCTATAGAATTGCATATGATGCAACAAAGGTGTGTATGTCAAATATCAACAAAAAGTGTCTATTTGGTTACCAAATCACGAGTTAGTAACTTAATAACAAATTTTTCTTGCTTATTTTAATTATCTACAAACATTTATATCGATAGCTTATCAACATCACAGAACGCATTGACCTTTATAAGAAGTTGTTGACTTCGATCTAACCGGGGCACCGATATTTGTCACATTAGGATTCCAATTAATTTGGGTCATTTATCGACATTTTTTTTTTTTATACTTTTATGATTACCAAATACTTTAATGATGTTAGTGACTTTTGTTCAATTATGACTTACCAAAACTTTAGAGTCAGAGACTTTTGTTCAAAATTTACCAATCTTAATATGACCAACTTGCTGGCGTTCATTCCATTAGATGCTGACTGATTTTAGTTACTTGCTAACTTTTGGTTTTGTCATAAAAACTTGTTTAAGGCGAATATGTTATTTTTTGAGCAAATTTACATTTTATCTTCCTGGAGGAATTAACTTTTAGTCCTTATACTTAATGTGGTCAAAATTCTAATCTTGATAATATTTTCTTTTTCCAATTAAGGTCCTGTTTAATTTCCATTTCAGGTTTGCCAAAAAATTACTGAGTTGGTACTGACTTATTGACACGTGGCTCCTACGTGTACAAACCTCTAAAACAAATTGCACTTTTTGGTCCCCGTAGTGCATACCTTATTACATGAGAATGATAGGTGCGTTTGTTACACGGAAAACGAGTGCTGCTGAAAAACATTTTCCAAAAGTAATCGTTTTTACCACACTTATAAAAATAAATGAATGGAAATTTTTTTTATCACTCACGACAATTGTTAGGCAATAGATTGTTATCAGAAGACATTTTTCATTGATTAATTTTTGAAAATAATATAAACAATTATTTTTCAAAAAATTATTTTCTAAATAACTCATTTCCGTGAAACAAATGTATCCTTAGTCTCAACTTTGTTTTAGTGACAAAACTAAGCCCTATATTACTTTTCAACGATAATGTAATTACTTGCATCAGTTTCTATACAAAATCTCACGAAAATGTCAAATCAAGACCAATTAATAAGTGAATGATGCCTCTATTTACAAGTGTGATTACTAGATTCACCGTCTCACTAAAATTAATTCGACTACATGCAACGATGGCATCCTTTTTTTTTTCAGTTTAGATCTGTATCTAGAGCTAGTCCATAAAAAAAGAAAAAGACATAGATGACCTTTTAATCTTTTAGACATGACTAACTCACTATCTAATCGGCCAAATGCTTAAAATGTTTCATAAGAGCTCTTCTGAATCTAACCATATCGATGAGATAACTCAAATATGGAATCCTTTTATACTTAGTTGTGTAGAGGATCGAACCCGTGTTGTGTGTTTTAATCCACACAAAAATCCATACTTTTGTCTCTATAAGATACGGTTGCCACACAGTTCAGTCCAATTTGTCGATTCTTGTGTTTATTTTTTATTTTTGAAATTGTCATTCAATATTCTTATCCAAATGTTTTCATCCCAATTAAATAGAATTAAGTCGAAACTTTGAAGTTACAATTACTGTCAATTTGTTCAGCATTCCCTCTATATGGATATTGACATAAAAAAAAGAGTATAACGGGTCAATATAAATCCCATAAATAAATGATTTGTAGTATGATCTTACAAGTACAAGGGATTTTCATGTCGAGCGCTTCTTTGGACCTTGTGGTCATTGAACTAACCAACTGTTTTTTTTTTTCTTTTTTTTTTGTTCATAGCGCTGGCTTTTCAGGAAAGTCAAATCATTTAACACACGATGATGCATCTGCATCATCTTCATCAGCATCCAAGCTCTGCCATCTTCAAAAGCATCAGCAAACTTTCAGTAAACTTTAACAGAAACAAGAAAGTTACATGAAGTTTCCGCTGCTCTGGTCTACCCTAAAGCTCCTTAAAGTAAGCCAAGCTGACCAAAAGCATGTTTTGGTTTCTTTCGTGAACTTTAAATACAATGGATACGAGACAGGTCCTTCTGGTCATCAAATATACACAGTGACAGTATACACAAGGCTATATACTCTGTTTCATCAAAGGGCCCTTCATGATGGATGAACCTGCCTGCGACACTCCGGGAAGCCCACTAGTATCCACTCCCCGGCAAACAGTGCAATGCGACATAGGCTGAATGAAAACTCATCGATATATTCTGCAAGCAAAGCATAATTAAGTAAATTGGAGAGCAAAGTTCAAGTTTAGAAGATAGGATATGTTTCATTGTAACGTAATGCTTTTGGGTGCTTGATTAGGCATCAAGTGATCAAATTCGTCCTATGTTCTACAGTACAGGAAATTGCATTCATATAAAATGCAGGGGAAAATGTTATAAGAAAGTTCCAAACCTGCTGGGAATAATCACCGTCTTCCATTTATCAATTGAGTAGCATCTTCCCGACATTGGGCAATGCAGAATTGAGAAAAGTTAAAACGGTGTATATGATGAAGATGCTAATCGCAAAGTTATACTCTGACCGAACTAGCTGTTTATGCAGAGAGTGTTGGAGTGGCTCCTTGAGCTTCCTGAATGCACGAGCAAAGGATCTTTTGTCACCTCCTGCCACGACATTCTGGAAACAAGTCAAGCCTTCTTATTATGGTAGAAGTGTGCTTTAAGCAGAGATCTTAGTGGGGGGCGGATGTTTTGAGCCAGTTTCCAGATTTTAGTAAAGAGAATTTGTTTTTACCTGGGCATTGGAAACGTAAGAGTGATGAGGAGACGGGGTTCTGGCGCCAACTGATAATGAGCCATTTTGTATGTTCTCCTCAGCAAAATCTCTCAATCTGTTAAGCTCTGGCAAAACCACCTTGCCAAGATCAGGCCGATCCTTTTGTCTTAACTCTGCACACTGCAGAGCTAGCTGTGCGAGGCAGAAGGCCTCCTCAACAGGCCAATTAGGCACATCAGGGTCTAACATCTCCAAAAAGTTCCCGTTCTCTATAGATGTGCTGACGTTATGAGTGATACCCATTGGTGGTTTCCCTGTGATTAATTGTAGAAGGACGATCCCAAGAGAATATACATCAGATTTTACGGAAGCATTCCAGTTTGTTGATATTCGGGATCAATATAGCAGAAGGTTCCTGCGGTCGATGTCATTCGGTACTGAGTCACGTTTTCAGCAACGGAAGGAGGAACAAGCCTTGCCAATCCAACATCACTGATCTTGCTGACGTAGTTGTCACCGAGCAAGATGTTGCCTGGTTTAAGGTCTCGATGGACTAGAGGCTCTGGTTTTGTCTGATGGAGAAACATAAGGCCTGTGGCTACCTCTGCAGCAATTCGGAATCGAAGTTGCCAAGAAAGAACGGGGGATTTGCCTCGCCTGAAAAGACGGTCATCTAAGCTTCCATTGGCCATAAACTCAAACACTAGACACCCACGCTCAGGGCAGGCTCCTAAGAGGAGAACCATGTTGGGATGCCTTATGCGGCTAAGTACTTCCACCTGCATCATCATGGTCAATGGACAGATTAAATATGATAATGTGATTAAATTCACTGCAATTCTGCTTCCTCTTTTTGAAAATTATTGTGAAAAAATAAAAATAAAAAAATCTCTTGTGCCTCACTAGTGAAAGAATGGGAAGAATCCTGAATTGCATAACCTTTTCTTTATCACCAGGGACTATAATAGCTTCATTGGCGGTATTAATTTTCTAGAAGATATGCATTTAATGAATTTTTGAAGTATCTCAATCATGTTTTAGCTGTAATTAAACAGAAGTTAGATGTCCAACATTTGCTTCGACCGTCAGCTGCTGGCTTTCCCCATCTCTCCTAAAGTTCCCCTACTCTTTGGACCGAGCTGTATACTGCCATTTACTTGATGGCATTTCCATGACGTTCTTAGTTCCTCAATTGACGACAAACAGTGACATTTGTGAGTTACAAAGGAAGAAATGTGCAAGGCTTCAAAAAAGTTTCAATTCTTCTCTCTCACCTCTTGCTGAAACTGTGATTTTCCATGAGCTGCATCTGGACGTAAAACTTTAAGTGCGACTGGTGTATGATCAAGGTAACACTTGAAGACTGGCCCATAACCTCCCTCCCCAATCTTGTAGGACTCATCAAATGAATTTGTTGCATCTTCAATCTCTTTGATAGTGTACATCCTGCATCTTGCATCACTGCGATTTAATGAATCCAAGACCTTCTTCATCTCCTCTGCATTTTTGAGGGCTTTCATTTCCACATTGGCCCTCCTCAGCGCTTCTAATTCTGCTAGCTTCTGTGCTGCATCGGCTGCTTCAATGGCTGCTTTGCACTTAGCCCTCTCCTTTTCTACAATTGATAATGCAGCTTCCTGAGCAAATCGTGCCTCTTCAAGACGTCGCTCTTCTTCTAGTCTCCAGCAATGCATCTCCATTTCCTGAAGTTAGTTTGGTTTAAGCAAGTACCCTATTTTCACATGAAATAAGTACTTCTCTTCTCAGTACCTTCTGTTTTGCTGTGAGTGCTTCTTTGCATGCTGTACTATACAGTTCCATTGTTTGCTTCAGTTCTAACTTCAGCCTCCTCATTTCAGCTTCGACTTCATCCTGCATTATTTTAATATGGAAAGAAAGGTCGGAAGTCATCACATAAGAATTTCACTTGTACTGCGATGATTATCTTTCTTGGAAACATGACCATTACTTTGATGGATCTAGGTTTTTCAAGAGACTATTAAACCGTGACAGAATATTTATAACTGTGGAGTACAGACATCTTTGTAATCATCTTTTACTCGGCTATGTGCAATTAACACTCGCCTTTTGTTTACCTTGTATGAATGCAATTTGAGATTTGGTCATCCAGTTCTCTTGCCTTGTTTTATACTATTAACAATTGCATGCTGAACACATACACTACATTGTGAATGGCACTATAATATAAGGCACTTCCTCATTTGCAATAGAAGATGATTCTTGTTCGGCCTAATTAACAGTTATGACTGTTTCTGCAACTGAAGAGCGCAAAAAAAATCACCTATTACATCAGAAACTTGTTTGAGATATGCAGGAACCAATATATGACACCTCAATTTCCTACGCTTTAAACTTCTTGGAATAATATATGCGAAAGAAGAATATGAACTCATCATGCCGATAGCTCTTAAAACCATCTCAGGGTAGGTGGGCATTTCTTTACTTAGTCGTATTAGATAAATTTACTTGCAACTTGTCATGGAAAAGTAATTAATTACCATGTATTGTGGCAGATACTTGTAAGTCTAAGATTGAGAAAAGATTACCATGTTATGTGATGAATTTGATGTTCGTCCGCTGTCATATGAAGCTGATGAAAATCCATGCAGAGAATTGGGGTCGGTGAACTTGTGCATTGAATGAACGGATGACCTATCAGGACTGGTGGAAAGCCTTGGAGGGTGGAAGGAGTCACTATGGTCATAGAACACGGAGGATGTGCGTTCTGTGCTTGGCCTTCCCGAGTTGACAAATGATATGTCAGAATCTGGCTCTGACATTATCCCCGCTACATATCCAGGTGACCTTCCTCTATCCCATATTGACCTGTTTTATTATCACAGGCCCAGTGAGTGCACATTTGAAGAAACTGAAGCTGTGAACTGCAGTGACAATGTTCAACCAATTCTCTGCCTCTCCCCTCTCATCATTACTACCTCTAATTAAATTGATGCGCATCCAAAATAGTCAAGAATATATATCACGCTTCTTTATAATCATTTTTTTTTCCTTTTGAACTGCACTTGCTTAGGATATATTGTTGCAACCCCATATTCCTTGGAGGGTTTCCATCTTTTTCGCTGGTGGTGAATAAAGATTTATGATTTTTGAAACTTACTTGATAGACTCATGTTGCCTGCTGAGAGGTCTAGGCAAGGGTCTTTCTGCAGCCATTGGAACACTCCAACAGTTTAATATTCTTGTAATGCTGAAGCATATCTGAAGTGATCGGGGAGAGAAATGAACCTCTTAAACTGTTCTGCAAGTATCTTTCAGAACCGGCTGTTTTCTCTTTGAGGTTCTGTATTTGGTCAAGAAGAGGGGAGGCATGAGGGGCCGGATGAGAAGCTTTCCGCACAGAAGAGACCTTTCCCTTGGAGATGACATAAACGGTGCAGAAATCCGGTACCCCTTTTGAGACATTGCTTGGGATATGCGAAGACTTTAATCTGTTGGAGAAAAATCACCAACTTAGGTAGATCTACACAAACTCTGGTGTTTGTAGCATTTATATTAAGGATGATGTGCAAATTTCATTCTCTTCTTCCTCTATATTACAATCTTTCATAAAGGAAGGTTGTGTATCACTGCATGACGCACCCATGCCTTCCCCTGAGTATTTTTTGAGTCATGAGGAGTTGGTGTCAGAAACACTTCCTGAATGTTGTTTGTGCAAGCAGATTTGCCATCTCTGTTTGGTAAATCCAGTACTCAAATAAAAGATCAAATACCTCAATTAGTTTACATGTGACTGTAAGTCTTGCTATAAAACTTCATAAGTGAAACTATTTGCAGAGGTTAAATAAAGTATATACGTTTGCTTTTAAAAAAGTAAGAAAGGAGATAAAACAAGATATTGTCTGCAAATTTTCTATTGGACACAAGTAGAGGTTGTTACCTGATGAAGCCATGCCGAGATGAAGCACCAAGAACCAAGAATTCAATTGCAGCATAAGAGACATAGTCAGTAAGTGCTCTGACCACGTCTGTATCTTCCAGTACAACATCTACGCTATGTATCTGATTCAAGCAACTAAATTTGTAAATAATCAGAAAGAAAGGGAACAAGGAATGTGGAAACCGAATTCTACATATACATTGAAGGAGCGAAACAACACTATAAAAAAGATGAAGCACAAACATAAGGATTCTGTTAGAGATTGTCCACAAACAAAGTACTTGTTGAACATCTAATTAAGGAAAATTTCAATTTCCAAATAACTAACTTTTTTCAGGTAATGCGCGTAACTGGTGCCTTCAAATTTGAAACTTTCCTCGTCAGGCAAGCATAGGAAGTGCTTCAGGGGCACTTGTTAACACGATCTGAAATATTGATACTGAAAGGATATTCAGCTTTTTGACTTACATCTTTTCGAGTGCAATAACAATGGAAGGTGAGAAACAGGTCCTTGGTTGGCTTGTCGAGGTCCTGCTTCTGTCGGGGGGATGAAATTCCATGAGCAATGTCAGAAGTTGAATGGTGATGGTGATGATGATGTTGCTGGTGGTGGCGGTGGTGGTGATGTTTGTGTGCAACTGCAACCAATCAAAAAGAGAAATAGTCAGTCACATGCTTTTTGGAACCTGCAGGAGCTCCCAATGTCTGGTAATGGATTATGCCATGCAGGGTGATACATAACATCACATTGCTAGCATTTCATGTAATAGTTTTCGCTGCTCGGTCAATTTCCTCTAGTTTTTCTTTCTGGATGACGAAACGTGATGACAAGTTTATGATGTATCTGCGATGGGCTGGAAACTGAGGATGCAAAGCGTGTTCGAGACTGAAATGCAATCTTGATTTCTATGTATGAGAAGAGATAGATGCGAATGAAAATGGTATACATACTAGAAGAGTCGTCGTGAACATGAATGAGGATGACAGTTTGGCCCCTCGAGAGGAGATTATCACCGGTCCACCGGATGGCACATTGGCTGCCTTTGTCCTTGTCGACGGCAATTGCAACTAATCCGTTCCTGGTGCTGGTTTTGTTCTCCCCATGACTCTTTCCAACCCACATTCTTTCTTCTCTGTGACAAGAACTCAGTGCTTCTTTCCTTTTGCCTTATGGTTATAGGTAACGATAACTGTGGAAATGTGCTTGATCAAAGCTTCTGAACAATAATCTGGTGGTTCTCTCTTGTGCAAGTGAAAAAAATCCAGTAGTTCTTTTGTTCCTTCCATATCAGTGAAGAATTGGTACCGGACGTTAATGTGGCTAATAATAGGGAAGAAAATAAAGATGAGACTCCCCTCTAATCTCTCTCTCTCTTTCTCTCTCTCTCTCTCTCTCACACACACACACACACACACACACACAGATATCTTAAATTGAGGAGGACCTTTCTTGTTTTGAATCTGGTCAAACAAAATGGCAATAAGAGAAAACTCAAATCACTAGCTTGGTTCATTAGGATAAAGGAAGTACAATATTGTGGATATGCGCACGTGTTAATGGATCTAAGAACAGTCATTATACCCGTCCTGCTATCTTAATCGACAACACCATTTGTAGTTCTAGGTTAGCACATAATGCGGCACCGTAACTCGATTTCTGCTTACTGAAAATGGCCCAGCCGGAGCTCACGATTCCATGACGTGGCTCAACAAATCAGCCTTACCATCATACAGATCAAATGGGTTATATTTGCATGGATCGAAGAATTTTCTTTCCTTGTGTATCATCAAGAGGACAGCGACATTAAAATGAATAAATTTCCGTGAAATATCGCATCAGTTCCTGTTCTAACAGAAGGGGAAAACGACGCAATTTTTACTCAACACCAGAAGAAAAGGTATAGAAACAATACAAATGCTCCATTGCACCCCATAAGGTGTAGATAGAACGTGTATGAAAACTTGTATTTGATCATTTACATTATTTTTGTATGAAAACTTGTATTTGATCATTTACATTGTTTCAACAGTAATATTGATTATATTACAATGAACTGTGGATACACCATCATCTTAGCTTCAACCATCCATTCTAGGACCGCAAGTCCTTCGGATCTATGAAACCAGAAAAACCACCCACATGGATTTTGAGTTCTGTTATGCCGATGAAATCTACGTTTTCTCAATATGGAAGCCGTGATGACATGCCTTGTTTCTTCAGAGGACTTCTGATGGTAAAGGAACCCGCCTGCGATACTCTGCCAGAGCCCACAATGGGTATATGTTCCTGTAAGCGGCGTAGTGTAACATGCAGTTCTTCATGAAAACTCCAGTGATTTCCTGCCACCCGAAGTTATTGACTATTAATAATCACGGCAGCCATAGTTCATGCTTCGATCATGTTGTTTCGTCGTAAGATAATATCCGAGATATTAACACTATATGAGATCAAAAGTTATAGGAAGGTATAAACCTGTTGGGGATAATCGCCATCTTCCATCTGTGAATTGATCAGCAGCTTTGCGGCCCGGTGCAATGGAGTCGGATCCCTCTCCGTCTGATAGTAGATGAAGTACCAAAGTCAGAAACTTCACATGGAATACTGATTTTTACTATCACAAAAGTATGGTTAACGCGATCTGAGATCCAAACATCAAGACCATCCACTGACCTGCCCTGCGTGAATCAAACCCATCATAGCCCAAGCGGAGTGCACCAGATTCGATCTGTTCCCTTCAAGTGGTACGTATTCCTACATTGACCGAAATGACCATTAGAAAATTCAACATTCCCATGTCGCTAGAAAAGCTTGCAACAAATACAGCTAAAGCCGAACATGCTGTAGAAGGTCCCTCTAGAAATTACCTTCTTCGGGCAAGAAAGATAGCTCTCTCCCCACCCACCATCCTGCAACTGTGTTTGCAGAAGAAAAGCGACTCCTTTGCGCATAGCTGCACAATTGCTATACGTCTTGCCAGCAGCTGCTAGTCCTCCAAGCGCAAACCATGAGCCGTATGTAAAACAGACTCCCCAGTTCCCATACCTGCAAAAATTGCTCAATTGGTTAGTCTTTTCCTTAATTAATCTGAAATATTCAGAAGTGCCTAATGGAAAAGGAACATACCACGAGCCATCTGGATTTTGTATGTTCTCCAGAAACTGTACAGCGTTTACTAAGAAATTCTCAATCTCCTTCTTCCTGTGGCCAGGATACAACTTCCTGAACATAACTAACGCATGGATAGCTGATGATGTGCATTCAACATATTCATGCTCGACAACAATGTCCGCAAAGAACTCTGTTGGATTTAGGAGCTGCAAGTGACACATGATGAGAAATAATGTCTTCGTTTAGTAATTTGTTAACAAAGAAACATGTCTTAGTCTGTCAGGACCATCAAGGAATTCCCACAAATTTTGTTAAATACTTACTTCTAGCCATTCCTGGGCTCCTGCAGGTTCCCATGCAGACAATCCGCCATTTTTACTCTGAAACAAGTGATAAGCATGGTTGATGTGATGATACTATAATATATATCATACTTGGGAATCTGAAAAAAGTTATGAAACTCAAAGAAAGACTTAAATAGCCACACAATTTTGGGATGCATGGAGCAAACAAAGTTTGGCCAATATATCTTGTCTAGGTCAGATAGTTTCTCAAGTCTTGCTCAGGAAAGAAAAACAATGGTGTACTCACTTGTAGAGAAAGTAAGACATTGACAGAATCGTACAACCTCTCTGGCTCCATCTTCTCACCAACAATTTCAGGTGGCATCATTGAGAAAAGCAAGCAACACTGAATAAACAAGAAAAGAGATTCAGTGAGAAACAGAGCAATTTAGGATTGAAATGAACCTGCGGATGCTGTGTAGTCATAGTAGTATTACCTTCAGACCTTCTGCAGTGCAATCAGATACTTGCCAACCGTGATCTTGATCTGAAAATGTCCAAGATCCTTTAGAAATATGACGGTGCATGCTTTTGAAGTCACCAGATGGATTGTCCTTGACCTGGAATTTTGTAGACAGATTGAGGCAGTTCAGCTTACAAGAGGAAGCAAAAGAAACAAGGAAAAGGTTTTGAGGCAAACAGGCGCTTGCAAGAATAAAAATTCAAACCTGAGATTTTTTAATGAAGTCATGTCCTCTAGCTAATACCGGTGCTATCTCCTCAGTCATATTACTGGCAAGCAAAGCTTGGATGGCAAAGCCCGTATCCCACTCCTGGCTACCAAAACTCTGCATATGAATGAGCCAAATACCACACTAAGTTTTCCTCTAGATGGTCTCACTTTATTAAATCAATCTTCTCGTCATTATAACAGTACTTTCATCTTTCAAATATGCAGAAAAGTATTTATCAGTTCAAATTTGAGCCCAATTCTGTCATAGGTCATTGACACTACTACTAACCTGCATCTTCATTCCGTCTTCAGCCACCCAAAGGTAATCCGGTATCCTCGCGAGATGCTTCTTGAAATAGTCACTGTCTGGGTCTTCTACCCAGCAAGCAAGCATGCACAACACCTGTCCAGGTCCAAAGCAAAAGATATATTCTCAGTGTTGTTTCCCATGATGTGTAAATTTTGTGATTTGTGTCTCTCTCCTCTTTGAATGTACGTCTTCATTACCTTTTCGACACATCCAATTGTGATGTATCGACTGTTCTCATCCTCATAGTGAATGTGCTTCATCGTCACCTGAAGAGCCTTTTCTCTAAGTTTATTAAGCGGCCAACGGTTGAGAAAAGGCTCTGTGCATATGTAAAGACTATCCCACATTAGATCCTGTATCAAAGGATGGGGATAGTAGAGATCCTCCTGCAACAACAATTCGAATCATTTTATTAAAAATTTACTTACTTGCAAACTATCTGATTGTGGATCGATATATTGGAACAGCCAGTGATACTTGCCTCGGCACAAAGATGGCGAACTTTCCTCCAGCAAATCGTGTCGTAGGGTTGAGTATGAAGTTCTTCTCTCAACTGTTGAACAAGAGGCGTGATCGGGCCAACAAATTTTTTCCCGTACAAGTACGACATGGGCATGTAAACCATCCGACAGTAGCACCACATTTTAGCTACATCATTCAGGACGGGAAAATT
The DNA here is from genome assembly GCA_014182715.1 of Eucalyptus cloeziana. Classification (NCBI taxonomy): domain Eukaryota; kingdom Viridiplantae; phylum Streptophyta; class Magnoliopsida; order Myrtales; family Myrtaceae; genus Eucalyptus; species Eucalyptus cloeziana. The sequence continues at coordinate 43,861,791 of CM024639.1, forward strand.
TAGTCAACGCATCCATGAAACTAAGGAGAAACGCAATTAAGGGGAATTCTTGAAGGGTTGTGACTTCAATGAAAAGCCAATGCTATTTTCTTGTTGGCGCAGCAAAAATGCCACACGGTTCCAGTGTGAAAATTAGTCCAAATTTGTCTTATTACCCGTGTAAGATTAGGTGTACTGGACTACTGTAGAATGTTACCAAGGACAAGATGAAGAAAATCTGGGAAAACAAACCTGGATGCATGGGGAGGAACGAAGGCAAGATCCAGAACTCAGGGGCATTGGGTTGCTTCCAGTCCAATCAAAAACGCCGAGAATCTACAGAGCACGCACGACAAGACAGCACACAAGCAGAAGCACAATGTCACATATATGATACACTCAAACACATACACAGGACGATCTTGGGAAAATTTTTTGACGATCGATGAAGGAAAGAGTGAGGGAGTACCGAGAGCCAAGTCTTGCCCCAGGAGGGTATGTAGGTCACCCCGCCATGGTCATGAATCCACTTCCTGGCCCGAGCACAAGCATTGTCCTTGCCACCATCGGGCCCTTCCCCGAGAATGCGCATGCATATGTAGCTCAGGGCGGTGCAGAACATGGTGCTGTGACCTTCGATGTGCAAGCCCCATCCACCATCTTCATTCTGCAACAGAAATAACGCAAGACATAAACAGAGTTTCCAGTCAAAGTCTTTTAAAGTTCCTCCGCCATTTCTCCATCCGAGTGTCTTTCTTTTTTGCAAGGAGAGACTACCTGGTGGTTGTAGATGTAGCGGAGAATCTCTTTGCGATGCTCGGCGGGGAAGACGGCGTCAAGGTGGCCGGTAATGTAGACGCACATGACCAGGGGAGGGAGGAAGAAGAGAGGGCCGGCGTTCTCGGCAGGCCAGTGACCGTCGCTAGCCTGCAGGGCGGAGAAGAAGTGGACGGCCCGCTTCAGCGCGGTGGACGCCTTGTCGTAGGTGATCTCCTCGCCATCCTCCACCCTCACTGGCGGGATCGTCTGCTTGAACTGCTTCTCCCTCAGGAACTGCCCAGAAATCATGCGCCATGCGTCAGCTTAAGATTGCCCCCCAACTTGGTATTACCGCCCGGGTTAACAGGTTTTAAACTATATAACAAGCAACAACAGTAAAGCTTTAAAGTTAAAAAAATGATAGCTCTTATGTGTTAGACTTGATTCCATCCCTCAGTGCCAGCAGTGGCTGCAAACGTGATTGGGCTAGTAATCTGCAAAGTTCGAGTCTCGAGATCGAGACGATAGCTTCGCCCAATTTCCGGTGGGCTACAGTGCCGAGCTCTTTTTTTACGTTTTCGTGGACGTGGGGTGATTGAAGCCAGAGCGAAATTGCTGAAAAGGAAAGAAGAGAACGACGAAGCCGAGGAGAGAAAGGGCCGTGTGGTCGTGGGACCAAGGTCGGGTTAAATTATTTGACCCGAGATGTCTAGGGAGCTGGGGTGCTGCTTTGTCTTTCCTCGCTGACCTTCCTTTCAAAGGGTCGAGTCTCTCCTTTTCATCTTCGATCCGTGTGGACCAACCCCGCGTCGATCACACACACAATTCAAGTCCAAAACGAGCATCGACATATAGTACCGCACGTGTTTCAGTTCTTGTTCTAAAAGCCGCCCTCGATCTTCTCATTCAAAAGTGAAGACCCGGCGGCCACCAAAGACCAGGCTACCTACGTCGTCGAAACTAGATGCGCAGTTAGCTAACGTAACTGAAAACTGATTCTACGTATCCGTATCAAGTTCGACAGATATGTACATGTATGCAATGTCTTCCTCAGTTCTGAAGTGGACAGAAAAAATCTGGACGACGATTCGTTCCCACACACGCAGAAACAAGAAAGTTGAGAAAGTGTGATGGGTGCGTGTTCATCAGGTGCGTGGGACGCGTTATGTACCTGCATGCGCCAGAGGAGGTCGCCACAGGGCTTGACTTGGTGGCGGTGGTCGTAGAAGTGCTGGCGAGCAGCCTCGACCTCCGCGCGCTCCTCGGCGGTGCCAGCCTCCGGGTCGAACTCCCAAATCTGTCTCCCCACGTAGTTGTTGGTGCTGTACAGGTAGGGACCGTCCTCCCCTTCTGCTATCTTCAGCCTCCACATTCTCGTTCTCTCTTCCTTCAACCGATTATACTGCGGCTCTCGGTATTCGGGTTCTCGTGAACCGGCCTTCCTGATGATCATGCATACAGAAAAAGGAAAGTTAACGAGCTGCTGCAAATCAAATCTCCTCGGTGACCATGTTCATCATATATATTCATGAACTCTTCGTTTTTCGGAGACTAATATTGCCATCTCTGCATGCATGAAGATGGCGAAGCTCGCCGTGCTAGCGTAGCAAAAGCACGAACAAGATACACAGAGAGACATCTACCTCCTCTATTTGCAGAGAGACTCGCGAGAGCTGACAAGAAAAAGAATCGACTCTCTCTCTCCAAAGCCAAAGCGGAATTATGCTCTTTTGGAGGAGTAAGAGGGACTTTTATTTATACCCTGTCTTGGGCGGCTGGCTTCTTCCTCCTCCTTTCTCTCATTTTTTAAAATATAATTCTCAAATATCTTTGCCAAGCAAAAGTCAAGCAATGCTAAGTTCGCCCAACAAAATTAAATAATTCCAGATATAACTATTTGTACAAAGAGCCATGATTCTCATTCTTGATTTGCGTGCCGTATCAAATGCCAGCACTACCAGCATTTTCTTTTAATTATAAATAAATATCATGAAAAACTTCACCTAAGATAAATTTGCTTAAAACTAAATTTTTGATCATGAAAATCTCAAAGTTAATACACTCATGATATATTTATCTTAAATCAATTTTTTTTATCATAAAAAACCTTAAAATTAATTTTTTTTTACGAAATATCATAAATTGATGTATGTACGATAAACAAAGAATAAAATCCTTAATGAGTACACTCATCAATTATCACATGTCATCCGATTTAGTAATTTGATAATAAATTTAATAAAAAGTAATGGAAATTAAATTTACGATGAATATATTATTATGAGATTTTTTGTGGTCATAGTTAGATGTATGTTTTTCTTATTATTAACTTTATAATTAAATTGGCAAGGGATTGAGTACACTCATCAATTATCACATGTCATCCGATTTAGTAATTTGATAATAAATTTAATAAAAAGTAATGGAAATTAAATTTACGATGGATATATTATTATGAGATTTTTTGTGGTCATAGTTAGATGTATGTTTTTCTTATTATTAACTTTATAATTAAACTGGCAAGGGTGTGACATCTATAACTCGCCGCTCGGCCTATCGGAAGAAGCTTGGCCCGAGGAAAAGTACAACCCTCCACAGAATTGACAGGCCAGTTGACGCGGGGAGCGGACATGGTCAGTACGAGCCTGTCCGATCACTTTGCAAACTGAAATCCCACGGTCGACGAATGGGATGTGTGGACGAAGTAACATGTCGGGGTACTTACGGGTGATTTTGACTTCATGTGCCGAATAAAGTTCAGATATGCCTATAGCAGATAGTGTCAAATTCGATCGAGCATATACTGCTCATTAATGATGATGCCCCCCCGGCGGCTCCGACAACATTAAATGACGAATTGGGTGGGAAGGAAACATAACCGCCGGCGTTTAAATGTGGCGCCGGATTAGGTTCGTGGAATCGGGCTGACCTTTCGTTGTCATCTGATTCTGATCCAGTGGCTCACCCGGCCCCCCACGATATAGACCAGAAAAAATAAGTAAGGTGATCACTGCAAATCGATTTCTTTACTCTCCGGCCGGCCGAGATGCCCGTTCTGAGACGCATCGATGACGCATTGATACTAGAACCGTTTGGCATCTAAAATTTGATTCGGAGTCCTTGAAATGCTGGGCTCGTCACTTTCCGACCCCCCTCAGGCCGTCACGATAGCAATCATTAGAAAGACCAGCCCCGTAGGCATGTTGAGATTTAATAATCTCGACCCACGTCACTTAAGAGGCTAGATTTGTAGGGACTTAACCTTAAAGTATTCAGCATCGTTTTTGGTCTATTTTCAATAAAAATCGTTAATGTAGATGCTGACAATCTTATATGACATGTTGGGATAGCTAACACTAGTGTGGAAAATTTTTAATAATTTTTTTTTCCTTTCTTAGTTTTTCCATTTTCTTTTTGCTAGTGGTTAGCAACTAGTTATCAACCACACCAAAGGTGATGGGCGGCAAGGGTAGACCTTGTCTAGGCAAGGGTTGGACTAACTAGATTTGGCAATGGTGCCCCTCATTGGCGCTCTTCCTTACTCAGGGAAGACTTGACAACGGGCAAAAGGGAAAGAAAAAGAAAGAAAAAATTAAAAAAATTCAGAAAATTTTTAAAAATTTCCAAAAACTATGAACGTCAACGTCAATTATACCACATAGAATAGTCAATATTCATGTTAGCGATTTTCGATCAAGATTAGACGAATGGATTATATTGGTAAATCATCAAAAGTTTTAGAATTAAATTGATCAAATTAAAATGTTTAAGACTGAATTGATATAAATGCAATGAATTTATGATTTTTTTTTGGTAATTTCTCCTAAAATAATACTAAGAGTCCTAACAAATTGATGTAGGTATAGTACTAAGCTATGTAGCACCGACACGGACATGCGACACGCGAGATGACATGACACAACACGACACGACACGCTGACATGTCATTTCTCAAAACATAGAGAATTCCAATACATTTTGACATGTTATATATTAAATATAATTTTTTATATAAATGCAAAAATAAATAAATAATAATAAAAAGAGCATAGAATTAATTTATACTAAAAATATTAATCCAACATTTGTTAATATCATTCATTGTTTTAATTTGACAGAAATTGAACGAGAAATTCAAAAATTGCAAACATGAAAGAGTAAACTTGAAGGAACATGTCCTGTTGACAAGTATTAATGAGATTCTTATAGTCCTAGATAGAATTCGGAACTCATGATATAGACTAACTTGGAGATCCTCTGCAAAACAAGGTTCGAGAAAAATGAAAATTCAAGATAATAAGTCTTGAAGTATGACCAAAAGAAAAGGAAATCACTAAATTTGCTATGGAAAATGTGAGATAACTCATATGCTAATAACATAGACCAAAAGAGATAACTCACAAGCGATGTTTGCGAGAGGCAGAAAGAAACAAAAAAAATTATAACTTTAAGTATATGGGGGTAACGGAATGACACCGATGAGAAAATGGGCGTTCCATCATCACTCACGGGAAGATTAGAACTTATAAGTGAGAAACTTAAGAGTAAGAATTTTCTTCTTTCATCTTATTTTTGTTATTTTCATTATTTTTTTATATTTACATTTTGCCCTCTCAAGTATTGAAATTTTTTAAAATTGATCTCATGCATGTTGGAATCGCGTGTTGAAATTTTGGACTTGTGTGTCGGAGCGTGTCGGAGTGTTGAACACAACACGAAGGTTTCCGAAAAGTGTCGGTGTTTCTTAGGTACTAAGAGATTCAAAGGACTAGTCCTTCGTGTTATCACACATAGCCATCATGTCTCCCCTTATTCCTCTTATTCAAAGAAAAGCGCTAAGATCCTAGCTCGCCAAATCTCTAGTTGACCCAAAAAAAAAAAAAAAAAAAAAAAAATACCAGCAGACCAAACCGTGCTTTAGAGGGTGGAGTATCCCCTGCTTCGATTCCGCTTCGCTTCCAAATTTCTTCGAGTTCGATGGGAGCCATTCGGTGAGACCTGGTTATGAATTCCGATGTGAGGGATAAAGGTATTTATGTATTTGTAGGGGCTAATCGATAGTTCGAGTCAATAAGAGTTATGGTTTAGGATTTAGGGTTCAGAAGGATTAAAATATAAAAATCGACGATGATCTTACGTTGTTTTGGGACGTAATGCATGAGAGCATAAGTGCCATGGAACTTACCGCCCTCGGGCAGCACGCCGTCCCGAACAACCTGTACCCGGTAATGGCGGTCCGATGCTGATTTGATTTGACCAAGGTCCGGCGTACCGGCAATTGTGGAGCGGCAGACAAGATGATTACTATTTATAACCAATATATTAAGGAGGAAAACTTACGCACGGAACGAAGAATCATTGGAATCACAAGATCTTACTAAAACCTCGTATAAAAAATAATTGAATTATATTGCTTATATTGATACCTGCTTGTTGTTGATAATGAATGTGTCCCCATGCAGCTCCCGGTTGCAATCATGTCGATTTTGGGCTGTAAATAATGCCGGCATTACCGCCGTTGGCATGTGGTGAGGGTATGGACCTTGTGGGAGGACTCGATTTGTGTGCCTTTCCGCCTCGCCTCTTTCCATTTCAGGGGGTTTCCGATCAATTCATGTCCGTAACTCTTCTCGTACTCGACCTTTCCAAGAGTGGTCATATTGGGGTTTCTCAAAGGAAAGCCCTTCTTGGGGCTTACTCATTGAAACTAGAATGTGTGACACTCTTGCCTTGAGCAATTGATTGTTGACGCTCTTCCTAGGTGACCATAGGGAACGATTGAGAATTTGAGAATGAGCATTCACACGGATCTCCAATTTGAGACCCTTAAGAAATTGGTAGATCTTCTCTACCTTTTTTTTACATACTTCGTGACTGCAACATAGGTACATTTTGGGATATCCTCATAGTCATTGAGTTCATCCCATAAGACCTTCGACTTGGTGTAATATTCCATTATCGGTAGTCCTCCTTGCCTATACCAACCTAATCTCGATCTTGGTCTCGTGGATGTGAGGTTTGTTCCCTTAGGTGGAACTCTGCTTTGGCTCGTTCAGCATTACCTTTGCTTCCTTTACATATATCACGCTTCCTTATAAACTACTGTCGAGATAATTGAAAATCCATTAAGTTACCATGCAATTCATGTTGTTAGGTCTGACTTCTCTAGCGATCCAATAATAAACTCGAGTTTGCTTTTTGCTTGCAATGCGCATCTGGTCCCCTTTGACCATGTTGTCTAGTTGTCCGCACTCAAGCATACACGAAACGAGGATTGTCGAATGTATTAAGATAACATGGTAAGACAGTGCAATCGCCGGTCAAATTATCTGGTGGGTTTAGATCTCTTCGCTCTAACCATAACAAAAATCACAAATTGCCTTTTGTTATTTGTCGTCGCAAGGTATTGCCCAATAGAAGCGGCAAGCAGAATCTTCCCTAATATTCCCCAATAACTGTAAGAGAACCGGCAGGTGTTATACTAACTTTTAAAAAATCACCTGTATTATTCTTCTTTGACGCCGTAAGCTGATTGGGTAGAAACCCGTGAGAGAGGCAGGCGAAGGCAAGAAGGTTGGTAGATATAGACAAAATCGGAATTTTGTTTTAAAGTGGAGGATTCGATTGAAGGTAGCGCCAAGCGAATGCGTCAGCAGTGACCATTCTTCACATGGGCGGGGAGGGAGGGAGATCCGGAATCGGAATGCAACGAGCATCTGAAACTTTCGATTGGTTGTTCGAATTTCTTTTACCAGTGTGAACGTCTTTGGCCAACCATTTTTGGTCGTTGTGCATTTCCGTGGTTGATTTTTCTTCTTTCTTTTTTAAGGTTCTGGCATTTGGGGCTATCAGTATAAGACTACTAATTCCGACAGTAAAAAGAGATTCCCGCTTGATTCACATGTGGATGATGTACCGTGTACGCTTTTGTATTTGTTGCTGATCGGATGTGGATTACTTGAACTCAACGTAGCACTCAATTTCATACAGCAAATAATAGGAATTGGCAAATGCGTGGTGGAATTTCTTGGGACCACTCCACTAATTTGTGGGCTATTTATGCGCAAAGCTTGGAGGAAATCAAGGACGGCTCACATCCATGGTTCGTTCTCAACTCAAGATTTATATTATCTTTCACGGTCGTTTTCGAGCTATTTTTAACCCACACGGTGTGAACCTCGCTCTTGTATCATAATTGGAAAGAGATTGTGAGAGCGCTTCCTTTTCGCTCTAAGCTCAGCTCCGCAAGCCTATTGTTACATCAAAACGATCATTGCGTTTCGGATTGTACAAAGGTCTTAGGTAGAATTTCCAAACGGTGGCATTTCTTGTATCGAAAGTTTGAGGCAGTTGACGTGTTCCCATTTTAACTCCTCAAGTTAAGAGATTCGGACATGAGGAAGTCTTTAAACAGCTGTATTTGAGATTTTATGTGGATCTCGATATCCCTTGAATATTGAATATAGAGAGGGTAGAGACAAGTGTAGAGTCAATAAGGGAGAATAGAGTGTGGATACTGACACGTTAAAATAAAAAATATAGTCTAGCAGCCCGTTACATTAGTGGACAGGGACATACGATCTCTGTTTGGTGGAGTATCACCCGCCATGATGAAGTAACCCTGAACCGACACCAAAGATCAAACTTAGAAGTTAATGTGGCGCAAAAAGTGCAAATGAAATGAATGTTTGGTTTGACTTTTGGGTCGTGGCTTTTGCCTATGATGTTTTTACTTTAGTTTTAACAATAATATATGGCTGCTGGCCGGTTGGTAATGTACTTGCGTGTGAAAGTGTCCTGCATGGGATATTAGAAAGAAGTTCGTGGGTTAAATATGAGAGGACTGTAGTGAATGTCATTAAAAATAAATATGAGCTTTCAAGTGGATCTATGAGCATGGAACCGCCTCCATTATGATCGATTTGATCTTAACTTGGTGCTTGATTGATAGTGAGGGCATTGCTGTCCTTTAGCTTCCTGTGTTACCTAGGTAAGAGACAATCATAGTTCGAAACGTCGTACAACGTACCTTATTTCATATCGTCGTTTTGATTAGATAAATTTCGTAAAAATTATATGGTAATGTTAGAATGTATCATCGTAATCAATAGTAAAATTTTTCATAATAAGCAAGTTGTACGAAACTCTAGTATTGTAATGACCAAACACGTTTTACATGGACTAAACCTCCTCAAAATGGTACTTTGAGTAATAACACAAGTTGGTGACTATTTAGGGACTCTTTTTTATTCAATGTGTGCTCTCGTCCATTCCAATTCCCTCATCTATCTTAGAAGTTAGTCAAGAACTGTATCTTATATGAACCCTCTCATCTCGACAGTATCCCCACCTTGTCCAATTTGATACAAGCTTAGTTTGTTTACAAACCACACTCCTGCTAGGTATCCTACTTTAGTACCATATATAAAGATCTGGTCATACAAGGTGGTGATCATGTAGGGTGGAGTATTGACTTATAAATCATTTAATGAGATCTCCCCTAACCGATATAGTACTTAAAATGTCGCAAATATACCGTAGAAATTCGTTGTCCCCATCACTTGGGCTGGGGTGGGGGAGGAGGGGCTGGACCTTTTCTTTTTCCTGCCATCTGGAGCTTGATGTACTTTTTTTTTTTTTGGGTCGGTGAGCTTGATGTACTTTACGTGCAGCAAATTCAGAAATTCTGCTCGATTTTAAGTTTATTCAACGATATGTGCGGTGCTTTTGGGATTGATTTTTCTTTTGTTCACTTCTACCCTTTTTGACTGTAAAATAAAGTTGCAATAATTATAAGAAATTCCTCTTGATTCATCATGGGTAACATATCGCGCACATACTGTATCTCTCGCTATTTGGATGCCGGTCAATTCCTTTACTCAATGCCCAAGCTATCAAACTCGATTGGTCCACCACTTGATAATCTTGCTTAATTTGGAGAAACTGTTGCTTACTAAATTTAATTAATTGGAAATATTGAAAATGGTGAAAACCATATGGGTCACATCAGCTCTAACAATTCAAATTGAGTTTTGCTATGTGTATTAAGTTGACTAAATTATTTGATTACGCTTTGGGGCACGTATAAAAGTAAGTAATTACGCATTTTCAAGTGCAGAAAAGGTACTTTACTCATTCCCCATCTGAAGTGTGAACTCAGTAACACATTCAAGGCTAGAGGTTTTAGTCTTTCTCAAAGTAGGTATGGAGCACCATGTGATATGGACTTTCTTATTTTTCTTCAAGAATCTATCAACACCAACACCAATGTTTTTTGATTAGTTGGATGGGTCGTCACCCATGATATTAGTGAAGCACTTGAAATACTTTGCATTGTACTAGCCACTGGGGTTAATTGGAGTACTTAAACGTTTGGTTTCGATCCTATCCGGCAAATATTGTGGTCAAATCATGCCACCTCCCACTTATCAAAGTAATTCTCGAGAGTCACGCCCGATTACCACCCTGGATGGAGCCTTACCCGATTTAGGTCGCGATTAGGGAGAGAGGAAAAATTAATGTTTGCGCCGAGTCACCACCGCGATGCCACTTATGTCCGCACCGAATTAGCAGAGAGACATAACTTTTCAGTCAATTTTTTCCACCCACCGAAAAAAAGGGTCAAAGCTCTCTTTGTCCGTCCACGTGTCCGTCCCGTGTCCAAGACTTCTCCATCAAAAGAAAGGAAGAAATCATGCGATCTTTCTGCAGACCCATTTGGACTTACGTTAGCTTCTCTTCGTTCTGCATTCGACGACCCCCGCTTTTAAACAATTCACACGGAGATTCCAATAGGCTTCCGATTGCTCTTTCAACGAATCTATCGTGTATCAGACAAAAGCATATGTTACGAGCTATTGAGGTTATGGGAAGAAGCCTAACTCTTTCGTTGAAGAAACCCTACAGGTCCACTTGGCTTACTTTCAAGGGGCGATAACGATGCATGAATCCGCATGTTTCTGGGACATACCCACGTAATGACTTACGTAATCAGGTCCTGCTAGTCCGATATTGAGATCGCGTTTGTAGCCTATATTCGTTCTTTTCTCTTATAGTATTTGACATTTAACCAGTAGTTATATCACACATTCGAAGTCGTCACAAATTATTATTATTAAAATATTAACAGGTTGGCTCGTTAATGACTTTCATGTTCTTACTTCTTTTGCACACGTGATTGCCACCTACCCAAATTAGAGGAATTTGCCTGTTGGCTGAGTTAGAGGTAGATATGGCTCTTTCTTGCAATTGATGTAATCTTTTCTCCATTCACACTAGAGCCAAGTACCTCTAGTGTCATATCTTAGGTTGAATTAGTGCATTTCGGTGATTGAAATTTAAAGTTCTATTGACATGATTGTTAATTCCACAATGATAAAAAAGAAATTTGTCTGCATAGTTTGATAAGATAAGAAATATACTCGTAACAGAAAATTTTTATTTATATTTCGATATCTTTATAATAAAGAGAACATAAGTGTATTTATAGGTTTTACGAGATAACTATATAAGGTAACAAGATATTACGATTTCAATCATTATCAATTAGTGATGTGCATAATCAAGAGAGATATATGTACAAAACTGAGAGATTGTAGAATCAAAGGAAATAATCTATATATCTCTAACATGGGAAAACATTTTAGAGAAATATCCAAATTATCTCTAACATCCCCTAAAACTCAAGGTGCATAAAAGAAGTTAACTTGAGTTTGGGTAAATATCTGAAAACACTTGTGTGGATCGCCTAAGCAATTTAGTGTACTGAAGAGAGAACCGACTAATGTTGATATGGTTGCTTATGTGGTTGTTATGTGTTGTTGGGGTTGTTGTGCAACTAGACCTATTAAATGGGAGGGTCAAGTCGGGTTTGGGTCGAGTGAAAATGGTCCAACAAAATATATCGATTTAATTCATTTTGACTCAATTTCATGCAATGCAAATCTAGTAATTCATAGTCGACCCAACTTATGTCTAACACACTCAACCTGAGCCATATTGTTAAAAACTTTCATATTTAACCTAACCTACGAAAACTCATACTTAAACTAAGATAAGAGTGCAGAGTGAGCGAGCGTGAGATTGTGTGAAGGCAAGAAAGAATGAAGAGAGAGCCATAGAGGTGGGTTGAATTTAAATAAGTTGTAAACCTGTTATGACTCATTTAAGACTCATACTATGTTTAAACCCATTTACGAGCTATTTACTTATTATAATTAATCCATTTATAATCCGTTTAACACCCATATGGGTGAACAAATGGGTCAATGACCCATTTTGATGGGTCCATGTGCAAGCTACATGGCAGGAGTTTGTTACTGTGGCAGGATGTTTTCGTTACGGCAGGAGGCTGGTTGTTATGACAGGAGTCTATTGTGGCTATTGTGACAAGATATGCGACAACATTATAGGCTGACATGACTATCGGATGAGATAGACAACATTGAGAATTGACTTTAGAGAGGGATATTTTTAGTTTTTAGACAAAAAGAAGATGACATGACATACGAGATTCACATTGGGTTGTGCATAGTTGTGCATTAAGGGTGGACTAAGGAGTGCATCGGGTGCAATGTGCACTTGTGTACCTCAGGATTGACTAGCTCTGATATTAAGATAACTGGTCCAATTGAAATACTTAAGTCAATAGTGAAGGGAGATCACATGTATATAAAAAGTATATAAACCCTATTATCAAAAGTATTGGATGTTTCAACACTCTTTAAAGGTGCACGTTGAATTAAGAGTGGCACATGAAATTTAATTAACGAGGGTAGGGGCAAAATCTGACTTTGATATCATGTTAGAAGTTTCTATCCAAAAATTTTGGCCTATATGATGTCTAATATGATCACTTGGTTCCCTCTCTTCTTTCTCTTCAACCCCAATCAAGTTGTTGTGTATATAGACATTATGATAGGTTTCTCATTGAAAAACAATTTATGGAAAGAGAGAGAGGAATATGTTGTCAATTTCTGTAGTCTAGATCATTTTTTAGCATATCTCATAAGATGATGATGATAATAGACATGTATGATTTCCACCACCCAAGTTGACGAGAGGTATTTGCCTCTAGCCCGAGTCAATTAGAGATAAAATATGGCTCTTCCTTACTAGAAAGAATTTAATATATCAGTAATCGAATCCATGTGCATGGTGCGACTAGTCAAATGGATACTTAGGGCGTGTTTGGTAACAATTATGTTTTCGGGAACAATTTCTTATCAGAAATGATTCTTTTTTATTTTGTTCCCAGAAATGATTTTTGAGTAAAATAACGCATTTGGTAACTACACAAAATTTCTTATTCTAGAATAGAAAAAGAACAAAAATACATTTGGTAATCGCATAAAATTTTTATTCCTATTCTTTTTCAATTACCTTTTTAGATGAGTGTAAATTTGATATTGAATTTTCATGGACCGCTCACCAATATAATTGTCTTCTTATGAGTAAAGAAATCAAATTATATTTTCAATTTCAAAAGAATTCGAATTTAGAATTCTATTCCATTTTAAAATTTTATCAAATCATAGAAATTCTATTGATTAATTATATTTATACTAAGTAATGCAAATATTAACTAATCAAATTTTTATTAAATAGTTAATAATAAACTATAGTATAAACTATAAATATAAATACTAAATAATAAATTAAAAAATAAAATTAAATATGTATTCTATATATAACAAAATTTCAATTCATACTTCAAATCATTTTTTTTTAAATTTTAAAATAATGTTATTATTTTTTTCCTTTTTCTTCTTTTCTTTTTTTCCTTTCTTTCTCCCATTCTTCTTCTTCTTCTTCAAGGTGGCCCGGTCGCCGGCCTTGGGATGATCGGTGATTGGCCAGATGAGGGCCGGTGACCTCATTGAAGTGTCGCCGGCCCTCGGCGAGGCCATGCCTTGTCAGCCGAGCCTTAGTTGGGTGAGCGGCCTCGCTCGGCTAGGCGAGGCTTGCCGGTGGCAGGGGGAGGCCTGCCTGGGCATCGGCGAGCTCGCTAGACCTCGCCTTGGCCTGGCGAGCCTCCAGCAAGCTTGCTGAAGACTGGCGGATTGCGAATGGCGAATGGCAGGGGGTGGCGATGGTAGAACTTGAAGAACAAGGGAGAGGGAAGAAGAACAAGAAGAAAGAAGAGTAGGTTAACTTGATTATAAAATTGTTCCCATGAACAAAAAATCAACTTTTTTTTTTTATTCTCAATTCTGTTCCAAATCTACTTCCGGGAACAAAAAAATAAAAATTTGTTTCCGAGAACAAAAATTTTACCAAATGCATTTTTGTTCCAAATCTACTCCCGAAAACAAAAAAAAAACATAAATAAGCACTATTTGGCAAGTTGTCAAACAGGCTCTTACATGCCATGCATCTCAACTAATTTTGCACTCAAATAATTTCAATTTTTTCTTTGGATTGGCCTATTTTTTCATGCGTCATTATATGGTATATAGTAAATGTGCACTGAACAACCTTCTCGAATTAATTTAATCTAACCGAAGGTTGCTTTGACAAGAATGCATCGCATGGCAAGTGGAAACTGACCTATAATTTGAGTTGAGCACAACGACAAAAACAACAAAACAAACGAATGATTAATCATTGACGCATCGTATGCTATCGTAGGCAACCCTCGACAATCATAGTGCATTCCAACATTATGAAGTACTACAATCATAGTGCATTCCAACGTCATGAAGTACTCCTGATTATGACCAGAAAGCCTCACATTGCATGACTAGAGAAAAATTAAGTAATTAATGATATTTAGTTGGCCACAACTCAATGAATTAAATTTTTTAGTGAAGATGGATCAAAATAAATTGTCAATCAACTCAAGTTATGAGCTCCTTTTTGAATTTTCCCATGAAGGTACTGTATTTCTATGGTGCTTCCCTCAATAGCGGGGTCACAGCCAATGTTTGATCAGATGACTCACAATATGCATCCATATCTAGAGAAAACATGGAATCCAATGGACCTTTGTAATTGCCGAGTGTGGTTGAGCAGACCACGGATGAAGGGCGTGTTTGCATTGATCGGCAACGATTGTAAATCTGGGTTGAGATTTGTTGGTTAGAAAAAATACTGAGCTTGGGTTGAGGGGGGACTAATCCAATGTGTTAGAGACTCACTTGTGAAGGGAAAAATGTTGAGTACACGTGGGAGCAGCACGAAGGAAAAAGAAGACCCACAAGGGATGTCCGGAGCCGAAGAAGCAATCGACAACATGAAGTTTTCTATTTTTTTCATTCTCTTTCCACAACCACCTTAGTGAACACATGTTAGTTTTCGCTGCATGTGAGGCCGGCCGAGTCTGCCTTCTTTGAAAGTCTA
Source organism: Eucalyptus cloeziana (assembly GCA_014182715.1). NCBI lineage: Eukaryota > Viridiplantae > Streptophyta > Magnoliopsida > Myrtales > Myrtaceae > Eucalyptus > Eucalyptus cloeziana. Next base: position 43,876,869 of record CM024639.1, read on the forward strand.
GTTGGACCGCACCGATACAATATCTTTCTTCATATACTTGTGTCTCAACTCCACAATGGAGCACTTCGGTCATGTCATCAACACTTTAACCGACGCCGAGGACGACAAGAAGCTTGCTGGTGCTGTCTTGGTGTATGGCTTTCCACACTCATCAAGTCCACCTTAGTGTTCTAGGCAAATCATGAATCCGTTCATTCGCGGACCCACGTTTGTCAATTCTTTTATCTTTTTAGCATCGCGTTTTTATAGTGCGGCGATTGATTATATAAATGCATCTTTTTCATACTGTTCCATACATCTTTTCTCATTCGTGGCTTCGACGTCCAACAAGTTCGGCTTGACTTGTTGAGATGAAACCCACTACAAAAGTTTACAAACATTTTAGTGGAGCTTCTCAACGAAAAATAATATGTGAATAGAGAGAGGGGGTATATTGTTAATTTCCCTAGCTTAGATTAATTTTTTTTTTAGCATATCTTACATGTTGATGATGGCGGAAGGCATGAATCATTGCTACCGCCCAAGTTAATAGGAGATATTTGCCTTTAGCCCCACTCAATCATAGAAAAACATGGCTCTTCCTGACTAAGCTTAAGCTGTTGGTCTGGTCATTTGCATTTTTGCCTAATACTAAGCGTGAAAATTTAATTAAGGAAGCAAATTTGGGTCTAGAAAAAAGTTCTAATACCATATGAGATTTTATGAGATCACTGCCAACTATTCTAAAATGTAATTTTATATTTAATTACTTTAATAGATTACATGATTCATACGAATGGTGCGATGGGCCATATGAAGATACTCTCATAGACATTGCATCTCAACTAATTCTGCATATGAGTACTTTCGAAATTCGCTTTCAATCGGCCTACTTTTTACGCGTCATTATGTGGCGTGTGTCCGTGTATAGCTGATGCGCACCGAACAACTTTCTCAAATTAATTTAATCTCATCCTAGGATACCTCGTTTGACTGGAACGCCAACATTCCGTCCCGTGACAAGTGGGAACGGAACTGCAAATTCAGTGGACCGCAAACACCAAAACAAGAGAACAAAAGAAGCCATCCTCCATCCTGGAGGCGTCGTATGCTATCACGGGCCCATCTCGATATGCGTATTCGTATTCGGACATTATTGAACCGCTCCCAGCTATGACCAAGAACGTGAAGGTTCTCTGGACGGAGCGAGACGGATCTGGTGTACCGACCATCGGCTTTCTCGATAGGTGTTATCTTTTGGACCGAGACCTTCTAAGATCAGTATCCTCTACGTTCGGATAAATCTGCCTTCCTGAGATTTGGACGCATCAGCTGCCGAGCAAATAGACGAACCGGAGTTCTCTGAATTTAGGCGAATCGTATCGATAAACGTGAGACGATGTGATGCGAAGTCCATTTCAGACGCGCCTCCTTATTTGGACCTCCATCGACACTTTCGTTGAAAGCCCATCACGGTTCGGCATTAGACCGTGACAGCATGATTATCTTTATATAATATATCGACTTCGCACTTCGGTCATCTCTGTACGACAAGAAGACAAGCAGTTTGCTCCTGGGGCAGCTGCTCCTGTACTGGTAGTGGCATGTCTTCTGACTCTCATTCCAACCAACTGGCCCACTAAAATAACCTTGGGGAGTCTATCTTGGCGTTCCATGCAAATCATCTACCTAATTCATTCATGGGCCCACGTTCATGAAAAATTTAGCATTGCGTTTCTGTAATGATGCGAGCTTTGAGCAGAGATTGCTTAGAGCCGGCATCGAATTCATGCGACTGGGTGAGTTCTTTTCGTTTAAATTTGTAAGATTTGAGTCTGAGTACCGTTCGAGGTTATTGTTTGGGAAAATCAATTCATGTTTGCACAATGATTGCATCGAGTTCATGGAATCGGCGCGGCACGTGGAGCGGGTCGAAACTATATATTACATTTTTTTTTTTATTTGTGGCTTCAATTTCCACAAAGATTGACTTGACTTATTGGGATGAAACCAAACACAAAGTTTGCAAAAGTTTACAAAAGTAACTCTTGATTATCTTACCTAAGGCGAAATCTTTGCACAAATCAATCTTTTCAAACCTTATCTTTGGCAAACCACGCTTCAAATCCTCTCTGGACAGCTATAGAAATTGCTCGAGGCTTGTATGCCATATTTTGCTTTCATCTTTTGCAGAAACAGGACCACGTTCCTGGAGAAGGTTAGATTCTTCCACATTCAATGAGCATACATTTCCCTACCTTTTGCCCATGAATTTTTTTATCTTGATCTTTGACCAATCCCGCACATTTTTCTTCCTTAAACTTATCTTATATAGTTTATCGCAAAAGTTTACTAATTTTCAATAAATTGTGAGTCAACCCCTTGACCAAGGAGACATTTTTTCCTCCCATTATATGTCATAACCATCCGCTAACAAGATATCATTTGTATCTCTTCATCTTCGATGGGTTGGACACGTCCAAGAAAAACTTGAATTCATTTTTCCTTCGGTCTTTCTCATCAGACACATAATGCGATGTTGCATGTGTTTTTTTTTTTTGCAGCCTCGTTGATGGTAGTAGATCAGTTACGTCTATCACGGGATTGATCACAGTTATTACATGAAAAATACTGCGCGCCCCTTGGCTTTAGAAAACTGGTGTGAATGTTCCACCGCTTCCAGCCACATTGTGTTTGATCATTTCCATTGTATTGCGATGAATTATAAGTACAACGTCATCTTAGCTTGGATCCTCCATTCCACGACCGTACAAGAAAAAATCCCATGCATGGGTTTTGATTGTTATTGGGCTCGTGAAATCTACGTTTTCTGAAGATGCAAGCTCTGACGACACGCCTTGTTTCTTCAGAGGCCTTTTGACGGTAAAGGAACCCGCCTACGATACTCTGCAAGAGCCCATGATTTCCTGAAACGCAAAATTATCGACAATTAAGAATAACACCAGGCAAAGTTCGTGCTTAGATCGTGTTTCGTCGTAAGGCGATTCTTACCAATCGAGTTCTCTCTATCTAATTCAATCTTTTTTCCTTTTTCTTTTTTTGCAATAGTTCGGGATGATGTTTCGAGTGATTAAACAAATTGTTTGTAAGATAATATGCGTGGATGTTCATGTCTAGCTTCTCCTCATTGTATGATTTAGTGATAGGAAATTCGTTCCAAGAATGGAAATTATCTTAAATAAGAGTTTGAAATGTGTGCATTTTCTCAAAAAGAGCCTAGAGTGACCCTCATAACAAATATGAGCTTAAAGTAATCCACTTAGTTTCAAATAAGGGCGAGCTCCTGACCGGCTAATTTGCACGTGTAACTCATGTGTTTATTTGGACAGTAACATCAAGAAGCCGAGAATGACTATCAGTCTATCACTTACGTCAGTGATATTAAAAGGATAATTTCCCTAAGAACCCTCAAAAAAATTTCCCTAAGAAAATCCCTCGAAACACCCTAGCTTCTATTTGGGAATTCCTCAAACGGGGTCAAAGCAGAATATTTCTAACAGAATTTACCATTGATGTTGCCGCCTCGCCGTCAGATTAAGCATGCAAATCGTACGTGCAAGTTGGCCAGCAAAGATTTGGCTTGCCGACGAATTCAAACTTTTATTTGAGACTAAATTATAGAACAAGATCCATTCCTAGTCATCTTTCGATAAAACGACCTCTCTTCATATTCTTATTTGAGACTGAGTTAATCACGTTATGTATTTATTTAAGACAATGTCTACCTTAGATCATCTATTGAAAAAAAAAAAATCCAACATCATACTCTTACTAATTTTAAATCCTTTAATAATGTTCACAAGACGACGTCGAAAGTGCGCACGTATCACTATCGACCATTGGTCACGGCAGGCCTTGCATTATACGTGAAAATAGGGGAAGGCAAAAAGGTCCACATAGGCAGGCGAGGAGACGGATCTGATGTCTGTTTGTATTCTAGTTGGCAATTGGGTAACGATCTTTAGATATCACAAAAAATCAAATAATAAATAATTACAAATTTACGTGAGGTGGATTCCTCCAAAAATTTGTAATTCACAATAAGTTATTATAATAGCCCAATGACTGTTACGCTAATAAAGTTCTATAAAAAATTCATGGATGATTTATCTCATGGATTATATTTTTTAATATTTGTATTAGTTGCTAATATTAAATCCGAAGCAATTTGTCTCCTCAAATGCCCAAGCTATCATAATCGATCGGTCAATCGCTTGATGATCTTGCTCGATTTTATGCTGGGATGCATGCATCGTGGGTATTCACATGTTTCCCTTTTCAAACGCGGCCTTAATTAGATATTAAAGTGAGGGATAAAGCGTTAAAATAGTTTTCCTTATTTTCCTTCAAAAATCTATTTTGACGACACTTGTGATTTTTTGGTTAATTGGACAACTGAATGTCAAGGCGATTATTTCAAATCAATCTCAAACCCAGTGAACTGAAGTATACATATAAATTGGATACAGATATGGCTTTCATTAGCTTAATCTTCTGTGGCTTCCACATGAAATTGTAAGGAACTAAGAATAATATAAGTGCCATAACTTTCATATGGTGTTCACTTGAGTGCTACGGTTTCTTCATAAAAAATAAGAAGTTCACTTTAATGTTATAATTTTCAATCGATCAATTGAGTGACGTAACCTTTTTAAAATGTTCATCCGAGTGTTGAAAATCTGATGTAGCATGACATTGATGATACATATTTTATGGCATTCAAATAATCGATTAAAAAGTATATGTCATTCAAGTAATTGGAAAAAAAATTATGACACTCATTTGAGTGTAATATGAAAGTTAGGATACTCAACTGATCGGACTTTTTATTGTAATTCTCAAGGGAGTGCCTTATAAAAATTACAATACATGTGGTGTCCATTTCCCAAGTTGTAATATCATTGGTCTAAGCTTGTTAAGAGTCTATTCGGTATAAATGTAATATTATTGTAACATGTTCTCAGTAAAAATAAATGAATCGCATGGTACGTGTTAAGCGTATTTAGCAACACATTTTATAAGACTGGATCACCTTAGAAGCCTCGTTTGCTTTATAGGATATGGAATCGAAGTTGATGAGGATGTAAGTACAACTTTTGGAAGAACATCCGGCAAAATAAGAATACGATTCTAGAGGATATAACAACAACTAAAATATGACATTCGATTGCTCTCATAGTCCTGTTATTATGATTTCAATTTCGTAAGTTCCTAATTTTGACGTGGATTCTGCATTGAAGAAATGATACGTTAAGTTTTGACTTTCAAATTAGAGATAATGATATTTTAGACTATGGACTTTTATTTAAGGGTTTTTGAAGGGAGACTATAAAAGGAATGTGTTTAATGACGCATTTATAACCCTAGCCTCCACATAATTTCCCTTCTTTTATTTTTTCCTATCTTCTTCTTGGATCTTTAGATCTAGTGGTTTTTTTTTTTTTTCAGTCCTACTCTATTCCTATTCTACACTCACGCTCGACTTTTACCCCGCTCTCTTGCGGGCGTGGGAGTCGAAACCCACTCTTGAAACTTACGCGTCCCCACCCCATTCCCCCCCTGAGAAGGTGGGGATTTGAACCCCTCACCTCCCCATTCCATATTGGAAGGGTGGCCACTAGGGCGAATCCCAGTGGTTCACTAAGTGGTTTTTTGAGCTTTTGGATCGTACTCTCGTATTCTTTGTTGAAGATATTCCTTCTCTGTCCATGTGGTTTTTCCCATTTTGGATTTCCACGTATATCTTGCGTCACGTATAATTTCGATTTTGCTTTCAACCTTTATTACTTTTGCTTCGATCGGTGCATCTCTTGGCATTTTTCCGCAACATGACGAAACTTCACGTTATTATTTAAACTTTCTGTTTCAATGCTGTGACAATCACGTACGCCCTCACACCTAAATTTATTTTTAATTGACTCTGTACACGGCTGATGTAAATCTGTAGCTCACTAATCAGATTTTTTTTTTCTCAATTAGGGACGGAGGAAAATAGAACCCGATTCTAAGAGTGAATTACGAATATAATCCTACCTGTGTTTTTGACAACAACAATACAAGAAGGTCAAGGCAAAGAAGCTTTCTAGACGTTTAAAATTGATGCGTTAAATTATGAATGACCATTGAAAAGACTGGGCCGTACGTCACACCTCAATTAAAATCTTGATTTACATGGCTTAAAAAAAATTTGAGCCCATAAAACAAACCCAATCCTTCTCTTGGATTGCATTAAAGAGCAATTCATGAAAAAGACCCACTTTTCATTTAGAAAAGATTTAAATCCAAAATAAGAATCATACTCAAGACTAAAGAAGCGGATATTTTTCATGAATTGTATTCAAGAGGCGGCTTAATCACGACTTACATTATGGAGCAATCTAAAAGCAAAAATTTAGGGATGCGAATACCTAGAGTGCCAAAGTTTGACATGGGAGACACTTGACTGTCAAAAGCTTATAAAGGTATATTTAAGTGTTAAAATCGGAGCAAAATAGATCAGTTAAGTGCCAATAGTGAGAAAATTCGGCCAAAATACTAACGTGGTATTTTTCCAAAGAGACAAGTGCAAATGCTAACGTGACTAGATAAGCCGAAAACGATATCGTTTTATATATTGACTAGGGGTATGCACCGAGAACTGCCCGAACAAGGAACCGCCTAGACTGAATCGGACTAGTCGGTTTTGGACAGTTCCCAAAGAGGGCGGTTCGGTTCCCGGTTCTCGCTTTTGAAACCGGTGGCCGGTCAATTTCGTTCCAAGGTGGGAATCGGACTGGTTAATTTTACATATATATATATAATATTTTTAAATTTCTCAAGAAAAACCCTAATTTCTACAAAATTTTCCTATTTTTCATTTTATTTTTGGCCTAAAATAGTAAATTTACCATCTCCATTGGATCAAACCAGACCAGTTGGTCGTCCGGTTCCCGATCTCGAAATTTGGGAATCGGTCCTCCCGATTCGAGTTCGAGGTGGAATGATGTCGTTTTGCCTTAAATTTGAATTTTAATATAAATATTAATTAAATTAAACTAAAAATAAATTTAATAAATAAAAAGAAAGAAATAAGGAGAGAGATTGCAGAAGGCGAGAGCTATGCAAGCCCTCACTGTTATGCAATCTCCTCCCCTTTTTTTTTTTTTTTTTTAAATTTAGTTTTTAATTTAATTTAATTAATACTTATATTAAAATTCAAATAAGAGGCAAAACAACATCGTTTTAGTGTCTCTTTGCTAATTCAACTCTCCAACGAGCCATGTAGACAAATTATATTTAAAAAAAATGTTATGTAGGATTTCCGGTACCCTTTACTGAAGTTGGCAAATGTCCCATTTTTTAAAGAAAGTAATACTTATATGTATATTTCGTAACTTTTGACACTTAAATGTCCCATTGTGCCAAGTTTGGGCATTTGTGTTGTACTTCTGCCCCAAATTTTATATTGTTGGATGCTATGAAAATCTCATGTGTAATTCTTTTTTGTAAGATTGAAAAAGTATTTTTTGAGAAGTTTTGAGGACTAAAACTATGCGAGTTATCATGATGTAATTGGGGATTGAAAAACACTGAGAGTATCTGAATGTTTCGAGTGTAGTTGCAATATTCGTTATATCGCTCAATTGTGAAACCCTACGCTACTCTTCTCATGAAGGAGGTGCTGCGTTACTAAACACCAATATATACACGTGTTCATGAATCTAAGAATAGTTATGATAGAATCTTACATAGATCAAATGGGCTATATCTACACATAATAAATAGAAGAACCGTCATGTCTTGTCTTGTGTGTCATTGCGAGGATAAGAAAGAAGAGTAGACAAGAACGACAATAAAATTAAAATGAACAAACACCCACTAATCTTGTATCGGCACCTATTCTCATAAAAAGGGCAAGATGACATAATCAATTTTTACTCCACCCCAGAAGAAAAGGAAATGAAAAAATTATGTAAGATGATGCTGTATCCATAGTTCATCGTAATCTAATCAATATTATTGACGAAAATAAAGTTAAATGATCAAATACAAGCTTTTACACGTTTTATCTACACCTTATAGGGCGCATTAGAGCATCTGTATTGTTTCTCTTCCTTCTCTTCTATCATACAAGTAAAACCACAGACATAGGATTTGAATTCTGGTGTGCTTATGAAATCTATGTTTCCTCAATATGCAGGCTGTGACAATATGCCTTGTTTCTTCAAACAGCTGTTGACGGTAATGGAACCCACCTCCGATACTCTGCGAGAGCCCACAGTGGGTATATGTTCCTGTAATTGGGATAGTGCAACATGCAGTTCTTGTTGAAAACCCCAGTGATTTCCTGCAATGCAAAGTTCATGCTTAGATCATGTTGTTTGGTTGTAAGGCAATTCTTACCGAATCAGTTCTCCCTCTCATTCAGTTTTCTTTTATTTGCACTAGTTCCTGACGATGTTTTGAGGAGTTGAACCAATTGTTTGTAAGTTAAAAAAAAATGCGTGGACCATAATCATCTCTAGATTTTCCTAGTTGTATGGATTAGTTCGCAGGAAATTCTTTCCCAGGATATTGGTGGCACGCACTCTCTTATTTCCTGAGATTTTAACCCTGTATCAAATCAACTTTCTGAAAGGTACAAACCTGTTGAGGGTAATCACCGTCTTCCATTTGAGAATTGATTAGCAGCTTTGCAGCATGGTGCAGGGGAGTCGGATCCCTCTCTGCCTGATAGTAGATGAACCAAAGTCAGAAACTTCACATTGAATATTGATTTTTTACTATCACCAAAGAATGTTTAATGCCATGGAGACCAAAACGACACTATCATCAACTGACCTGCCCCGCGTGAATCAGACCCATCATAGCCCAAGCGGTTTGCACCAGATTTGATCTGTTTCCTTCAAGCGGTACATATTCCTACATCAACCCATTTGGCAAACAGAAAATTCAAGATTTCCGTGTTGCCAGAAAAGCGTGCAACTAAAACAGCTAAAGCCAAACATGCGGTGGAAGGTTCCTCTAGAAACTACCTTCTTTGGGCAAGAAAGGTAGCTCTCTCCCCACCCGCCATCCTGCAACTGTGTTCGTAGAAGAAAAGCGACTCCTTCGCGCATAGCTGCGCAATTGCTATATGTCTTGCCAGCAGCCGCTAGTCCTCCAAGCGCAAACCATGAGCCATATGTAAAACAAACTCCCCAGCACCCATACCTGTAAGAATTGCTCAGTTAGTCAGCTGTTTCTTTAATTTATCTGAATTCTTCAGCAATGCCCACTGGAAGAGGAACATACCACGAGCCATCTGGCTTTTGTACATTCTCCAGATACTTCACGGAATTTGATATAAAATCTGCAATCTCCTTCTTCCTGTGCCCAGGATACAACTTCCTAAACAAAACTAAAGCTTGGATAGCTGAGGACGTGCATTCAACGTATTCATGCTCGATGACAATGTCCTCAAAGAACTCTGTCGGATTTAGGAGCTGCAAGTGACAAATGATGAGGAAGAAGTCCTGCTATAGTAATTTATGAACAAACAAACATGTCTTAGTCCGTGAGGACCACCAAGGAATTCCAAAAAATTTATCAAGTACTTACTTCTAGCCAAGCTGGAGCTCCTGCAGGCTCCCATGCCGGCAATCCGCCATTTTTACTCTGGAACAAGTGGCATTCATGGACGATGTGATGATATTGTAAATATAATCAAACTCAACGAAAGAATTAAGTGGCAACGTGATTTTGGGATGCGTAGAGCAAACAAAGTAGCCAATATTTCTTGTTTGATCAAAGATTTTCTCAAGTCTTTGTCAAGAAAGAAACACAATGGTATACTCACTTGTAGAGAAAGCAAAATGTTGACAGCGTCATACAATTTCTCTGGCTCCATCTTCTCACCAAAAATTTCAGGTGGCATCGTTGAGAAAAGCAAGCAACACTGAATAAACAGGGAAAAATTCAGTGAGAAACTGAGCAATTTAGGATTGGATTGAACCTGCAGATACAGTGAAGACATTCATTGGAGTATTACCTTCAGACCTTCTGCAGTGCAATCGGAGACTTGCCAACCGTGATCTTGATCCGAAAATGTCCAGGATCCTTTAGTAATATGACGGTGCATGCTTTTGAAATCACCAGAAGGATTGTCCTTGACCTGGAATATAATGAACAGATCGATGCACTTCAGTTTATCCGAGGAAACAAAAGAAACTAGGAAGATGTTTGGAGATAAGCGATGCTCGCAACAATCAAAGATCAAACCTGAGATTTTTTTATGAAGTCGTGTCCTCTAGCTAATACCGGTGCTATCTCCTCAGTCATATTACTGGCAAGCAAAGCTTGGATGGCAAAGCCCGTGTCCCACTCTTGGCTACCAAAACTCTGCATATGAATGAGCCAACCACCAAACTAAGCTTCCCTCTAGACGGTCCCACTTTACTAAATTAATCTTCTCCTTATTATAAGAATGCTTCACTTTTCAAATATGCAGCATAAGCACCTATCATTTCGAATTAAGCCCAATTCTGCCATAGCTCGGTGTCACTACTACTAACCTGCATCTTCATTCCATCTTCGGCAACCCAAAGGTAATCCGGTATCCTAGCAAGATGCTTCTTGAAATAGTCACTGTCTGGGTCTTCTACCCAGCAAGCAAGCATGCATAAAACCTGTCCGAGTCCAAAGCAAACGACAAATTCTCAGTAATGTTCTCCCACGATGCGAGAATTTTACACTTAATGTGTCTTTCTCCTCAAATTTATGTATTCATTACCTTTTCTACACATCCGATTGTGATATATCGACTGTTCTCATCTTCGTAGTGAATGTGTTTCATCGTCACCTGAAGAGCCTTTTCTCTAAGTTTATTAAACGGCCAATGGTTGAGAAGAGGCTCTGTAAATATGTAAAGACTATCCCAGATCAGATCCTGTACTAAGGGATGGGGATAGTAGAGATCCTCCTGCAACAACAATTCGAGTCATTTTGTTAAAAATTTTCTGACTCGTAATCCATCTGATTCTAGAACGATATCTTGGACCTGTTATGGATACTTGCCTTGGCACAAAGATGGCAGACTTTTCTCCAGCAAATCGAGTCGTAGGGTTGAGTATGAAGTTCTTCTCTCAACTGTTGAACAAGCGGTGTGATGGGGCCGACGAACCTTTTCCCATACAAGTACGACATGGGCATGTAAACCATCCGACAGTAGCACCACATCTTAGCTACATCATTCAAAACAGGACATTCAGACAACATATCCATACAACTGAGGAGAAACGTAGTCACACGAAACAGAAGTTGAAACTTTCTATATTTCAAGGGGAATTCTGGAAGGGGCCATTTCAATATCAAGCCAATGCCATATTCTTGTTCATTCAGCAAAAACACCACCTTTTTCAATTTGAAAATATTCCAAAATTATATATGCTAGACTACTATAGAATACCATCAAGGACAAGATCAAGAAAATCTGCAAAAACAAACCTGGGTGCATGGGCAGGAATGAAGGCAAGATCCAGAACTCTGGGGGCATTGGGTTGGTTCCAGACCAATCGAAAAGGCCAAAAATCTACATAGCATGTGACAAGACAACACACATGCACAAGCACAATGTCACACATCCAATTCACCCAAACACCTGCACAGAACAATCTGGAGCACAAATTTTTGTCAATTACTGAAGGAAGAGTGAGAGAGTACCGAGAGCCAAGTCTTGCCCCAGGAGGGTATGTAGGTGACCCCACCACGGTCAAGAATCCACTTCCTGGCCCGAGTACAAGCATTATCCTGGCCACCATCAGGCCCTTCCCCGAGAATGCGCATGCATATGTAGCTCAGGGCCGTGCAGAACATGGTGCTGTGACCTTCAATATGGAAGCCCCACCCACCATCTCCATTCTGCAACAAAATTAATGCAAAACACACAAATAGTTTCAAGTCGAAGTCTTTCAAAGTTCCTCTGCTATTTTCTCCATCTGGGTGTCTTTCTTTTTGCGAAAGAAAGAGTAACCTGATGGTTGTAGAGGTAGCGGAGAATTTCTTTGCGGTGCTCGGCAGGGAAGACGGCGTTGAGGTGGCCGGTGATGTAGACACACATGACTAGGGGAGGAAGGAAGTAAAGAGGCCCGGCAATCTCGGCAGGCCAGTGGCCATCACTGGCCTGCAGTGCGGAGAAGAAGTGGACAGTCCTCCTCAGGGCGGTGGACGCTTTGTCGTACGTGATCTCCTCGCCGTTCTCCACCCTCACCGGCGAGATCGTCTGCTTGAACTGCTTCTCCCTCAGAAACTGCCCAGAAATCAGGCACCATGGATCAGCTGTAGATTGCCCATTACTTCGTATTGCCACAGATTAACAACAGTAAAATTCCAATTGGCGTATGAGAGTTACTGTCTTTCTCATTTTCAGAACACAATTAAAATTCAAACAACTCTCCTATTAGTTTACAAATGATATACCAAGGTTCTAAAGTGATTTTTGTATGTGGAAGACATAATTCCATTCCTCCATAAGTGTGTTTATGATATGATTTATGATTTTGTAAACAGCTTTCGGTAAAAATATCTGTCCCTCATCGTTAGTAGGGGCAACAGAGGATACAGATTAGTTATCTACAAACCCCAAGTCTCGAGATCGATACGATTGCTCAGCCCGACTAATGCATGAGATCCAGCATTCCTTCTTTGAATATGGTGACAAGCTCATATTAAGAACACAGCTAAGAATTTTCACGTTTTGGTGGACTTGGGGGATTGAGCTAGAGCGAAATTTTTGGAAAGGAAGAAGAGCCCTGACGAGAGGGCGTGTGCCATGGATCTTCTCATTCAAAGTAGAGGCCCGACAGCAACTGGATAGCACGCTATCTCCGTCACTGAGACTAAATACAAAATTAGCTAACGTAATTGGGAATTGATTCTACCTATCCATGTCAAGTTTGATATGTATGCCCGTGTACAATGTACAGTTGCCTCCTAGTAAGCCTGTTGCTACATGAGAACGAGTAGGCATGTATGTGTGTTCAGGTACGTGGTGTAGATTATGTATGGGTGAGCAATTTTAGGTTCTGTATAGGTTCTATATAGAATCTGAAATACATTTGCTGAAACAGGTTCCTCAATTTTTGAAAATTAGATCCTACCCCACATACGTTAGAACTTGGAACTTATCTTGCTATAGGTTCCAAGATCAGTTTCATGGTCTACTCAGATTCCATCTATATTATCAATTGAACCATTATAATGAATTAAAACCCTTAATGACCATCACTTGCTGTTACAATTTACTGACTATAAAGACAAGAAAAATATTAACATTAATAAAGTAAAAGTCTCAGTCATAAAATGGAAGCTCAAATTAATACTTTCAGATTATACACTTATCATCGAATAGTATGGGATGTTGTAAGATCGCACGAAGACATGAATAAAAAAAAAACATTAAAACTTATTTTAGGTTCTAGGTTATAGGTTACAGATTATAGGTTCCAATTTTTGTATTCCTCCAAGTAAGAACTTGGAACCTACCCGTCAAAATAAATCCATCATTTTTGAAATTTGGAATCTACTCGCATACCTTGGAACCCGAAATTTACAAGTTCCCATCGGTTTGATTCTTAGTTCCAGATTTTACCCTAGAACTATGCTCACTCCTAATATTATGTACCTGCATGCGCCAGATGAGGTCGCCACAGGGCTTGACTTGGTGGCGGTGGTCGTAGAAGTGCTGGTAGGTGGCCTCAACCTCGGCACGCTCCTCAGCGTTGCCAGCCTCAGGGTCAAACTCCCAAGTCTGCCTCCCCACGTAGTTGTTGGTGCTGTACAAGTAGGGGCCATCCTCTCCTTCTGCTATCTTCAGCCTCCACATGCTGAGGTCTTCTCTTTTTCTCTCTTCGTTCAGCTGATTATATCGGGACTCTCCTGTACTGTCCTTCCTGATGATCATGCAAACGAACAAGTAAAACAACCCGCACAAGAAAATGATGAATCAGTTGCCAGTTGCCACAAACCAAAACTCATCGATGAACAAGGTCGCTATATATCCATGAACTATGCTTGTTCTCTAAGGTTATGTCACTACGTGCATGCATATCGCATTATAGATATCAAAAGATATCCCGCAGCGATCTTGGTTTAGCATGGCTAAAGCATGAACTTATCACACAGACAGACAGAGAGAGACACCTCTTTTGACAGTGAGGGATATGTGAGAGTTGATGAGAAAAGAATCGAGCTCTCTCTCCAAAACCAGGTGTTGCTGTGGTCTTTAGGAGAAGAAAGGGACCTCTATTTATACCCACGTTTTGAGTCGCCAGCTTCTTCCTACTTTCTTTATCTCATTTATTACTTAGGGTTTGCCAAACAAAAGTAAAATAATGCTAGATATATCATCCTATCATCCCTAATAAGAGCCATGGCTTTTTCCATCCTCTGATTGGGTAGCAATACTGGAACGGGCATACAAACTCGACCATGAATAGCTTTCATAAGCTCAATCCTGCGGAGCTTCCATATCAAGTTGTAATATCATTGGTCACCGTCCAGAGTCTGATATAAATGTATTTGTATTATAACACATTCGTAGAAATGAAAAACGTATAATACATAACACGTTTATTTGGCCACACATTATGTAGAATCGCATCACCATAGAAGCATCGTTTGCTTCACGGGAGGGAAATGGGATCTAAGTTCAAAAGAATGTAATTACAGCCTTTTGAAAGTACATCCTACAAAATAAGAATAAGGTTCTTGAGAATTCAAATCCAATTAAAATGCGGCATCAAATTACTCTCATAGTCTTGCTATTATGATTTCAGTTCCGTGGCTTCCTAATTGTGATATGTATACTTCTTGTAATAAATGATGAAAGATGTTCGTGTACTCCCCGTATAATTCAAGTCATGGATGATCCAGGCAACAAATTAGTGCTGACCTACGGGCATGAGCTCCTTTCCTCTGTTACTGACATAGGGGATTGAGATTATATGATTGTGGATACGGATAAGTAAATACCATCAATCTTCTCAAAAGTATGTGACAAAAATTTTGGCTTTACTTTGATAATACTCGAAAATTCTGTTATCATGTAAATATACCGACCATATTATGGATGAGAAAACTTACAAACAAAAAAAATGACCTTTTGAATTACAAGATTTTGTGAAAAACTCACATTTGCCTACTATCTAAAAATAAATCAAAGAAAACTACATTTTTGTGCATTGATAGGTCGTGGACGCTACCATAACTTTGATTTATAAATGACAATTGAATTGGCATTTTGTTGATTAATAAATGAAAAGATGTTAACTAAATTGAAAATCGAAGTAATTTTTCCAGAGCACATTAAGGCATGTGCTCTATACATGCATACTACATTATACTTTAAAAGAACAAGTATCTTCTAAAAGTTTAGTGAAGGTGTGAAAGGGGACAGGATTTTGTTAAAAGTCATGTATATATGCTTAATAAATGTAAGAACAATATTCATCGCAAATTTAAATATTTCATTAAATTATAACTAGAAGATTACTCTTGAAAAACGTTAACATTTTGTTATGAAAATCTATTATCGTAGTTCACACCACAAGTTAAAATAATAAAAAATTCTGATTGATGTGAGGATTCAATAGAGTAGCTAACTGTACTTTTCTATGTCAAAATCAGTGAGACTAATCAGTGCCCCTTTCGTGCATTTTTCTCCTGTTATAAACATGTGAGAGGTGGACAAAGGCAAGAAGGTCCTTAAAGGTGGGCGAGAAAAATCTGACCTCGGTACGGGAAGGTGTGCAATTAGTTGGCATTTTGTTGATTAATAAATGAAAATATGTTTTTTTTTTTTGGTAAATTCTACTCTATTTCTATTCTACACTCACTCTCAGACTTTTGCCCTGCCTCTTGTAGGACGTGGGAGTCGAAACCCACTCTTGAAAACTTAAGACATGCTCTATACATGCATACTACATTATACTTTAAAAGAACGACTATCTTCTAAAAGTTTAGTGAAGGTGTGAAAGGGGACAGGATTTTATTAAAAGTCATGTATATATGCTTAATAAATGTAAGAACAATATTCATCACAAATTTAAATATTTTTTAAGTTAAAACTAAAAGATTACTCTTGAAAAACGTTGAACTTTTTGTTATGAAAATCTATTAACATGGTTCACAAGTTAAAATAATCGAAAATTCCGATTGATGTGAGGATTCCAGGAGTAGTTAACTGTACTTTTCTATGTCAAAATCAGCGAGACTAATCAGTGTCCCTTTTGTGCATTATTCTCCTGTGGAAGACATGTGAGAGGTGGACAAAGGAAAGAAGGTCCTTAAAGGTGGGCGAGAAAAATCTGACCTCGGTTTGGGAAGGTGTGCAATTAATCCTCGTGGTTTCGTGGATATCTTGATTTACTTTACCGAATATTGTCCAAACTCAGCTAAACATCAAATTTCGGATGCCGACATCACCCTTCGATGTGAATGGTGTGAAAGAAAAGAAGTCGAATGTCAAATACCCGAAGTTAAAAAGAAGCAACGATGATGCCGCATTGGCCTATGACTCGATAAGTCAAGCGTTTAACTGGGTTTTCAATGGCTTCTAAGTCATGACTTCCGTCTAGGATCTCCTTCCCTCCACAAGTGTCACGCACTAGGCACTGTTTCAACGCTACTCAGCACTTTAGATCTCCGGTCTCCGCGAAGTTGCTGACAAGACACGAAGAAATTTCGACCGAGAATCCTGCGTCCCTGCCTCGCCAGCCTCAAGGCACGGTCAAACAACGCCCCCTCCACCCACCAAGCTCCTCCAAGCGTGGGGAAAATTCGTACAAGTGACGGTGGATCGTGAACGATACAATGCCTACATATCCCTTCTATTTCGTGCCTCAATCATTATCACCTGCATTTCACGAGGCTCGTGAGGCGCGAAGTGCGCATAAGAACCCGTTTGTTCATGGGGGTTTCAAGGTCCCGCACGTGAGACTTACGCCTGCCTTTGTGGAAAGTTGAACCGCGAGAGACTTTCGACCCGGCAATACAATTTTCATTTTTTGTCTCGACTTTTCAGTAAAGCACCTGGGCCATGTCTTTGAACTTAGCGATGTCGAGGACGACAAGGAAAGACGGGCTGCTGGTGCCGTATCAATATGGCTTTCCACACTCATAACTGAAATAACTTTTGAGTCCATCCGAGTGTCCCCAGCCAATCGCTTATCGATTCATCCGTGGTCTCACGTAGATGTGGCAAGATCGATGGTGGACCCATACTTTAACTAGTAATTAATCTCGTCGGTGATGTATGAGTTACCTAATATTTGAAATATAGGTAAGAATGAGTCTAATAAACCAAAAACCAATTAATGATAGGTTTATGATGGGTTAAGAGAGAACCCGCTTTCAACCCATTTAATCAAAGAGTAATGGGCAGGCATCTTGCTCTCACACTCTCTAATGCAACATTATAGAAAGCAAGCTGTATTAACTTCTTCAATTAAAAGTACCACCAAGACATGCATGCATATTGGGAAATCAGATATAAATTACACTGGTTTTTTAAATAATCTATTTTTTTTAGAATAAATAGTGGAACGTTCAATTATAGGAATTAAAAAAATTAAGACAAAAGGAAGACAATGACTTGTTGAAGTTATTAAAAAGAAAAAGAAGAAGGTCTGTTTACAAAGCTTCTTTGAATTATATTACAATTGACTTATCAAAACACCATCGTCTTAGCTTGGGTCCTCTATTCTAGGACTATAAGTCCATCGGATCTGTCTTTATGATAACAAGAAAAACCACAAAAGTGGGTTTTGATTTCTGTTTTGTATTTATTATATTTCAAAGCCCTTGCCTCTCACATGCTCAGTTTGAATCGTAGGTATGTTACGCTAAATTAATCCAAACTTGCTTGCTGCTCACACCATAAGCGTACTCGTTTTACTCGATGTAACGAGTCGAGGTGGACCGACGTATTCATGTAGTCTCATGAGGATGCACTCAAGAGAACAGCCCGTGATGACTGTTCAATCCTCAGGACCGAGAGAATGGTGCACCGGAGAGAAACCAGTGGAGTGCCAAAAAAGCTTTGCCCGACGTCGCCATTCATGTCACGCTCGATTCGGGTCCTATATTCCCTCTAGCCTAGGTTGCAACGAATTAGTACCAACCCATGAGCTCCTTTCCTCTGTTAGTCACAGGATGGAAATTACACGATGCGAGATACGGACGGATGTATACCGTCATAATACACAGGAATATATAAAAATACATAGTTTACACAATACTGTCTTCCACATGATATCGGGGGAAGGACAGTACACGAGAGTCGCATTATAATCAGTTGAAGAGAGGAAATGAGAAGACTAGCATGTGGAGGTTGAAGATACCAAAATGAGAGGACAGTCCATTTTTGTACAGCACCAACAGCTACGTGGGGAGGCGGATTTGGGAGTTCGACCCTGAGGCCGACACTACCGAGGAGTGCGCTGAGGTCGAGGCCCGCTCTCCGGCACTTCTAAAACCACCGCCACCTCGTCAAGCTCTGCGGCAATCTCCTCTGGCGCATGCAGGTACATGACATATGCCACGCCCATAAACACGCGCTCGTTCCAATTTCTTAGTTGTGTGTATGCGGGAAAGAATTGTCGAGCACGTCTTTTTTTTCTTTCAGACTTTAATTTGAGGACGAATCGAGCCGCAGGCACACCTAGTGATACCGGACACTGCATGCACGTACGTTAGTGAGTAATTATGATAGCGTGGTAGCCAGTTGCTATTGAGCCTCTGACATTTGAAAGAGAAGATCGTGGCCCGACAATCTCTCGGGTGAAAGAATTGAGCCACATCGTCCCCCGACTCAAACCAGACACGCTCTAGCTTCAAGCCTTCCATCCCCCCACATCCCACCAAAACGTGAACATTGGAGTCGTGCTCTGAACATGAGCCCATCACTACAGCCTTATGAGAAATTCTAGACTTCCTTTTGGCATTATTTCGGCGAAGCGATTGCCTCGACCTCGGGACTTAATATTTTGTAGATAGTCCGTATCATTTTGCTGCAACAGCTAGCGAGGAGGGACGGATGAAAATGCTTATGGAGGGAACACGTCTAGATCTCACTTTCATCAAGTTTAAAACTTTGGTATATCATTTGTGAACTCATCCGAGAGTTGCTTGCGTCCCTGTCATAAGTCAACATATCGATTGTGTTCTGAAAACGAGAAAACACATACACTCTTGTTATACTTTATTAATATGTCCATGATGGGATGTAATTAGAATGCACCATTTCGTCTTGATATGTTATGATGGAAAGACACCATTTGAAAAGATACGAGGGAGTCATATAAAAAAATTCTGAAAATAACCGTTGAGATGGTTGGCAAAACGTATGTGCAGAAAGAAATTGTTCTTTTTTTCTCTCCCATTTCCATTAAAGAAAAAGAAGGCGTTTCATTTCTCTTTTACGAAAACAATTGGCATTTATGCTACGGAAATTAGATGTTTTGCTCGTGATTGCATTCAGACCAACATGAAGTAATATGTTCGTCATTCATCCGCAATTCAATGTTCGTTCCGGGGTAAATTATCAATTGCGAATCAGAAATAGGTAAGTTGTCTTCCGCTGACTTTCTTCCAACAACTCTCATGCACCAATTGATCTTGCCTTCTTTCCTCCCGTGGATCCAGGTTTGCTTCGCAGATTACCTTGATCTTGTCTTTGATTGTATTCTATAATAGTTCTCTACATGTAGATGTGTCAAAATAGGTCTTAAATCTATATATGACCCATTTAAATCATAAATGGGTTATATATAAGTCATTTGCATTTTGAAAAGATTAGTTAAATGGATCTAAAAATTAAAAGCTTAAGATAAACGGGTCTTAAATAGATTAGACTTAGAATTAGAGGCGTCAAAATGGGAGTTTACCCATTTAAATAAGGAATAGATTATATATGGGTCGCTTACATTTTGAGGAGATAGGTTATGAGTTTAAAAATTAAAAACTTAAGATAAACGGGTCGTAAATGGGTTGGACTTAGAACCCATTTCCAAGACAAGTCTCACACTCTCTTTTCCCTTTTTAATTTTTATATTTTCTTTTCTTTTTTCTTTTTTCTTTCTTTTTCTTTTCTTTTTTCTTCCTCCTTCCTTAGCCGATGGTTGACACGGCGACGATCGGCAACTAACCAGCGAGACTCGAGTTTGCCGATCCGGCGAGGCAAAGGCCTTGTTGACGCGAGCTCGAGTCTTGCCGATCTAGCGAGCTTGAGCCTCACCGACATCCGATGAGACTTAAGCTTGCTAATTTGGCAAGGCAGCCTTGCCAACGACCGGTCGCCTCAAGCTCACCGACATTGGGTGAGCTTGATCTTACCTATGGGAGGCTCATTGGCATCAAGCAAGCTCAATCTTGCCTATGGCCCGTTGCCGGTCATTATCATAATTGATGGCCGACCAAAGAAGGAAAAAAATAGAAAAATTAAAAATTATATTTAAAAAATAAAAGTAAAAAAAATTGAAAAGTTGATTTTTTCAAAAATAAAAATAATTAAAAATTCACCGTCTGGGGTTTTTGGTGGTCTTTTTCCATATTATTTTCATGTCAATTATTCGCTTATCAAACTTTTTCTTATCGAGAATTCTTCAAAATGATTTCAATTTAAAGGTTTTTCACATTTTTTTTTTTTATTTTATTTACTAATTTTTTATTGTTTATTTACTTTTTAAAATTTGATGTGAAGTTTTTATTCAAGTGACATATATTTGAAGAGCTTAAAGCGAATTAAATGATTGCGTATGGATTAACCTAAATTGAGTTAATTATTAATGTGTATTTGGTAATATGGGTTGAGTTGGGTATGAATCGGGTCAGGTATAGGTCATCGAATTTATATTGCATGAAAATTGATCAAAACGGATTAAATTCGTCAATATGAGTTAGACCATTTTCGACCCGACCCACCCATTTGAAGGTCCTATCTATATGTAATTTTGCATAAGCATTAAAACAAAGTTGTTGGACTAGTTTTCAAATTGAAACCATAGGGCATTTTTGCTACGTCAACAAGAATATTGCATTGGCTTGTTATTGAAGTGGCCACCCTTCCATAATTCCACTTAGAAGATAGAAAGTTTCAAATTCTGTTTTATACTTGCTTTTATCCTTAGGTTCATGGATGTGTTGTCTAAATAGTCCCGTCTTGAATAATTTAGCTTTGATGTGGTGCCACTGTCGGATAATTTACATGCCCGCATCATACTTGTACGGGAAAAAATTCGTTGGCCAGATCAAGCCTCTTGTTCAACAGTTGAAAGATGAACTTCATACTCAACCCCACGACATGATTTGCTGGAGAAAAGTATTTCTAGCTGTTCCAAAATATCAATCCCGAATAAGGGAGTAGAACCCTAAGTGTCGCGACCTGTTTTTTTCGATGGGTGAAACACCTAAAACTAGGTTAATGGATTACTAAGTCCGAAGACTTGGCACGGACTCTCCCAAGTCCTACCAATCGCGATTAAGAAATTAACCCATTTAACATGCAATTATATTTCAAAATTGGAGCCGCCACTAACCAAATAGGGTTGATTAGAAACCCAGGTAAAGTATGGGAGAATACTTTACCTATGCGAACCAGAGATTTAATGGATTCGGGGACATGGTTACGCTAAATTAATTTAACGCCCTTTCGGTACCTTTTCTTTAAAAAAATAACATTTTTTTTTTTGCAGGCAGTCTTGATCAATTTTAACCTAAGATACTAACATGCAAATGATGGTCATGCGGGTGCACAATCAATTAAACAACATTTAATAAATCAAAATGCTAAGAAATTATAAACTACAACCTTATTGAAGTCTAAAAGAAAAAACTTCTAAAAATGTTTAAAATGCATGCCCTAAACATGATTTTCTAAATGACATGACGCCTAATTGAATGCATGACATCTAACTAGATGCAATCTTAGTCTATTTTTGATATGCATGACTTTTACTTTAATGATATGCGAAATGCAATTCATATGGCCTAATATGAACTATATGTATGCAATCTAATTTATATAATTCTAATATGCATATTCTTTTTGTGATTTTTTATGATTCTTTTTTTTTTTTAATGTATGCAACCTACACTAAACAATGATGATATAAAATGGGATTAATTATGAACTAACCTATTAATTAACCAAGTAAATGACTTTTGTGTTTTCTCTTTTATTTTATTTACTTTTTAAAAAAAATGAGCGAATAATTTTTATTAAAAAAAAAAAAAAGTAACGTAATGATGCAGTGCTAATTTTTTGTTTTTGTTTTTTTTGTTTTTATCTTTTATTTTATATTTAAAAAGACTACATGATGGGAATACTAAAAAAAACATTAAACTATGACCCACTAATTAAAATGCAACATGTAACGTGCACATTATGAAATCTATATAACCTAAATAACATTTTTTTTTATTAAGAAAATTAACCTAATTCTACATGAATCTTAAAAAAAAAACTAAAATGCGTTGCTTAAAATGTGAAATGTGTATAGACCTAAATACCTAATATGATGTATGACATGTGGTGAGCAAATAACAATAGCATGCCAAAAAAAAAAACATCCATAGAAATCAATGGCATATTATTTTGATATGAATTAATGATGCAAAGCAAATCATGAATTTTGCCATAAAAAGCCTAAATAATCAAAAATCTAACCCGACGTCTCGCGGCTCAAAATTTTTGATTATTTTGATTTAATATGACAAATTTCCTAATCAAATAATACTAATAAAAATTAATCACAACAATCAAGTTAAAATAAAACACTATGAACATAATATTTGATATGAATTTAACCTAAAGAAATTACCTAGTCAAGGCATGGCTTGTTGTTGCTAAAAAAACACCTGCACAAGGAAAGATAAAGAAAAACCCCAAGGAAAGGTCACGAGGCAGCGGGGGCGTCGCTCGGGCGTGCGGCTCCGGCGAAAGGTGGGCGACGCGCGGGCTGCTGGTGCGGGTGTCGGGGGTGGAGCGGCGAGGTGATGACCGGTGAAAGCCCGAGCTGCAGAGGTGTGCAATGGTGGTCGGCGCGGCTCGGGGTGGAGCACCAGTGAGGCGGACGGCGTGCGGTGGTCGCGAATGTGGAGGGCTTCGGGGCGGCTGGTTGAAGAAGAAGCACAGTAATTTACTTTTTACTGTGCTTCTCTCTCCTCTCGCTACTTTTTGCTTTTGCTTTTCCCTCTTTGATTGATTTTCTGCTCTTCCGACACTCTCTCACTTGTCTCTCTCACTCTCTTTCTCTGCCTTTTCAATTCTACCGTAGGGAAGAAAACTTTTACTTTCTCCCCATTGGTATTTCCTTTCCACCCAGAGAAAAGAAAAACTCCAAATGACCGAATTTTTGCTCTGAATTTTTCGAATTTTTCACCCCCCCTTCTTACGAAAAATAAAGCTCTCTTTATACCGATTCCGAACGCAGCTTTGTATGGCATATTTCAAACTTCCATATTTTGTTGCATTAAATCAAGCCTGCAAATCGAAACGTGATTTCGTAATCAGCTCGATTTTACTTGATTCCTTCCATTTTATCAAAATCCCTGCCCTTTGTTCACCTGATTTTTAATTGTTTCTGCATTTATCAAAATCTGAATATTCATCAAATTTCAAATTTCCATACATAATCAATCAAATCAATTTCCTCCATTATTTTTATTTTTCATTTTATTTGTTCAAAATGCAATTTTATTTTTCTAAAATTAGGTGTCAACAACTGCCCCTCATTTTATTTGTTCAAAATCAGCTCGTAGAGGTTTCCTTCAAAGATATATGACACCTAAATTTAAACCATGCAAAATGAAATATGAAATGCATACGCAAATGTTAATGACTTGACTTTTTTTTTTTTTTTTTTTTTAAGAATAAAGGATGCAATGTAAATGCAATGATCTGGTTAGGAACATAGATCTTCATGTGTCTATGACCAATGAAATGCAAATGCAAATAAGAGCACGTACCTGTCATACCTGTTTTGAGGATTTAGGTGTGAAATGATTCCGATGAGACCCGTCAATCATCCGGAACTCCCTTCGAGATAATTGAAAGGCTCAAAGTCTTTAGGGATCTGAATTCTCATCAGATTCTAAGCACCTGGAAATTGCATCAAGTACTTGAAACTTCAAAAATCTGATTCTTATGTCGACATTTGAAAACTTTTACTAAACGTCCGGAAATCACATCGATGTTTGAAAAGACAAACGCTTGGAAATCACATCAAGCGTTTAAAAGTTCAAATATCTAGAATTCACACTAGACATTTGGAAACATTTTATAAATAGGTACTTGGAATTCTCATCAAGTACAAAGATGACTGAACAAATTCAGGGTTTCAAAGACAATTCTTTTTGGTCTTTGAGGAAAAATTCAATGAAGGCCCATACATGATGGCTTTATCAAGCTTCTACCGGAAAAATTATCAATAGGACAATTGAGACCTAATTTTAATTATGCACATGCACTAAATGACTTTTTGCTGGAAAATGAATTCCTTTTTTTTTTAATGTAATATATATGATGCGTGGAAATGCTAATACAAATGATAAATGAACTTACCTGGAATAACTTACCTTCAAGGAGGGTAGAGTGAATCAAGATAAATTGGTGTTACACGTCCAGGACCCATACCATTCTACAGTCGCCCAGAATAGTAACATGACTTTGTAAAGAAAACTGCTTTCCTAGGACCCGTACCATTCTATGGTCGCCTAGTATGACAAAGCTGGTTGTGTCTAGGACCCATACCATTCTACGGTCGCCTAAACGGGGATTTACCTTCCAGGACCCGTACCATTCTACGGTTGCCTAAACGAGGTTTCGCCTTCCAGGACCCGTACCATTCTACGGTCGCCTAAACGGGGTTTTACCTTCCAGGACCAGTACCATTCTACGGTCGCCTGAATAGGGAAATAAGTTTTGTCCAGGACCCGTACCATTCTACGGTCACCTGAATAGGGAAATAAGTTTTGTCTAGGACCTGTACCATTCTACGGTCGCCTAAATGGGGTTCGCCTTCCAGGACTCGTACCATTCTACGGTCGCCTGAATAGGGAAATAATTTTTTGTCTAGGACCCGTACCATTTTACGGTCGCCTAAACGAGGTTTTGCTTGGCTAGGACCCGAACCATTCTTCGGTCGTCCGGCATCGCAATCTAGGGAAAAATCTTTAGGGACAACTCCATCGAGTGTCAAATTACTCAAAAGTGAAAATACCTGTACAATGACAAGTATTTAAGGTATAGATAGAGATATACTTACCTGATGACATCTCTGCTCATTGGGGATATGTCTCTTGTAAAGATGGGCCTTGGGCTACGAAAGCACGCCGGGATAATATAAAAGGACATCGGGCTACAAAAGCACGCCGGGTCAATAAAGAGGGGACTCTGGGCTACGAAAGCACGCCAGGTCAATTTAAAAGGACACCGGGCTACAAAAGCACACCGGGTCAATAGAAAGGGGACTTTGGGCTACGAAAGCACGCCAGGTCAATTTTAAAGGAACAGCTTGACCAAGTCAAGTGTCGAGAATGGGTAGAGATATACTTACCTTATGATATCTCTGATTCTTTGGAATATGTCTTCTGGAACTTAGATATCTTGTGAAGGCCTTTCACCTCCTGGTAGAAATAAATTTTGGAACATCAATGATGCACCTTGAATGTTCATGATGGTTTCTCATCTCCTTATATCATGAGGCATTTTGAAAGGAATCTGAATGTTAGGAGTTCTTGGGTCTTTGAGAAAAAATTATCTGTCAGACATGATTAGAGCAAAAATGCATTCACCAAAAAAATAAGCAATTAAGGCTATTATGGAATGCATACTTCAAAATCTATTGAAGCTTTTATCAATTCAATCAAGATTCATGCATAATGACTTTTGCATCATCCAAATTTCCACTAGAGAGAATTATCGTTCAAGACAATTTTCACTCATGACATGGATTTCTTAGGAATACCAAATGAGAGACTTTCGGTTAGAAAGGACTTTCAACTCACTCTAATTTAGAATGGCTATTTTATGAGACTCACTCAATTTCATCATATCGACATGGGTCCGAGTATTCTCGCAAGCGGTACGATCTTACCAATCTGAGGGGTCTTTAACAGGGACCGTAATGTGGGCTTGGCCAACGGCTTAACAAATGGACTCTTTGAGTCAAGGATATTGAATGAACAATCTTGTAATCATTTCCGGGTTTATAAGTCAAGAACCCTGCAAAAAATGAGAAAGAAATAATCCTGCTCGCACTTCTTCGAGCGATGCTTATAAACATATGAATTCCTACGTTAATTCAAGTGTCCTAATCTGAAGAGACTTTGTAAGGGACGTAACGTAGGTTGGGTTTATGAGTTGAGAAATGAAAGGATCATTAGGCTCAAAAAGTGTGTAAAGGGTGAGAGTGGATGATCATCTTAGCATTGCCACTAGTTTTCTTTTTCACCATCGGGGATTGTCTTCATGAAGTGCCCTATTGATTGTAGAAACTCGACATTTGAGTTCTTTGAGTATTGCTCCCTTGGGATTCAATTCTTGCAATTGACAGTCACTTATTTTGACTTTCTTTTTTCATCTATGGGCATTGGCCTTGCTTTTACCAGGCACACTACTTTTTCATGCCCCTAGTTCTCATGCATTTTTCCTTCACTTCTTTTTTCATGGGCATCGGCCTTGCTTTTACCAGGCACACTGCTTTTTCATGCCCCTTAGTTCTATTTTGAATTTAATTCTTGTGCATAATGCATGCGTCAAGCAATTACACTTTAAATGACACTATAACTTTTCAAGAGTCTTCATCTGCCTTTTGCCTTGCCCCAGTGTGGGGGTTGATCATCAACTGGTTTTGCCTTGCCCCAGTGTGGGGGATGATCATCAACTGAGTTTAAAGAAATGAAATTGCAGGCTCAAATGGGCTATGCAAAGGATATAAGTGTATATGATAGAGAAAGAAATGATGTTCGTCATCCTAAGGCACTTAAATTAACACATGAATTCAATGTAATAGCATGACTTGAAGATTGATGCAAGTGAGAGCAAGAAAATTTCAATTCATTTTCCTCACCTCATGATGTCCTTTGATCTCTTACTTGCCCCGATGTGAGATACTTCTTAACAGGGGTATTTTGAAAAGAACATCCACAAGTGTATGGGCTCAAAAGGGTTAAGCAATGGATCACTTGTAGTGTTTGGGATAGAGAAATGAATTGCCTCTCATCATTTCAGTTGCCGTACCTTTTGCGAGAGAACTTTTTACCTTGTGTATATGAGCTTTCTTACACTCATCTCACAAGTGTATGAGTAGGGGACTGTGTATAGGATAAGGTTTGCCTTTCATCATCCCGACTCGTCTCATTTAATATGCTCAATCAATTCCGCATCATTCATTAAATTAATCCCTCTTGATGCTCTTTAGTGGGATTGGTGGATAAAACATGTAAGAGTCATTATGCAAAATCCTTTTTTTTTAAAGAAACTCAACAGCTTTAAACATGTCAACTTCAAACAGTTTTCTATAATGCAAAATGGTTCTAAACATTCATCCAAGGATTCCTCCACAAAGGGAATTGCCTCTGTAGTTGATGTCTTTGGATTGTCCCTATCATTCAAGGCTGAAAATCCACTTTTGACCCTGCACAAGAGAACGTACATCAATATGATATTATGCAACATCAAAGTAATTTCCAATTGCACATCCATTTTGGCTCAGATCAAGACTTTATCCCAGTCAGGTCACTACCAAAATCTGTCATGCCCACAATCTTGTCATATCAATTCCTTAGAAATGTATCCTTGATAGTTGGGCCAATTGCAACCTGGTGTATCTTTTCAAATGCCTTCTCATCAGACTGAAAAAGTAATGCTCTAAAACATGAAGTAAATGAGTCAGAAAATTAAACGGAGCTAACCTAAAGCATGCTTTTGGAAATGGCTTGAAAAATGATTTTTTTTTCAATGAAATGTTTTTTTGTTTTTGAAAATTTTTTTAGGAGGAAGCATGAGAAAGTCCAGCCCTCAGGATTTCTCCGTGGATGATTTTTCATGGTTGGATATCGTCATTGGACTGGTTTGGTATACCCCATCATGTCCTCAAAATTGAAAATAAAATTGTAATTTCATTGAATAGAATCAAATGAATTATATTATTGGAATGGAAATTGCGATTCGATACCCCCTAAAAAATCGAAAATGATTCCTAGAAAGTGAAAACGATTCCTAAAAAGCGATAAAAAATTCTCATGCAGGAGAATATGTTAGGTCACTCTTCATGGTCCATTTCTTCCAGAGGTTCTTCATCAATGTCTCTCATGACGAGGTCATCGAATAGACCTGTGATACCTTCCAGGGCGTCATCAGAGTTCTCTGTCTTTGGAGGTGTCAGATCGTCCATGTCATCCCATCCACTTGGAATTATGTTGCGGGAGTCAAAGTAAAAGTTGGGAGGAGCCGAATACTTCACCAGGTAATCAAACTTGCCACTAGGCTGCCCTAGAGTGTCCATCACTTCCACTTCATCTTGCCTCATCTTAGGGACATTGTCAGGCTTAGTTTTTTCGACAATGACCAACAGTGGATCATCTTTCAGGTCAGGCATGTCATCATTGCTTATTTGGGTCTTGCCTGACTGCTTCAGGACTACTGTCTCGGAGAGAGCAAGTGTAAGAGTCAAATCCGCTCGGAGAGATTGGATTTGAGCTATCATGAATTGTATAGAGGCGAGCAACTGTTGGAGTTGGTCTTCCATAGCGGAGATATGATCACACATTTCAGTTTGGTCGGCCATTCTAGCTCTTGATCACCAAAAGAAAATAGGTGAAAATATGTAAGTACGAGGTGTAATGAGAAAACCAATCCATGACAACAATCTATTTTTTAGTCAAGAAAAGTTCACATATGAAAATGATTTTCTAAAAATAGACTAGGAAAACAAAGACATGGGATGCCCCAGTAGGGACGAAATTTTTTTAACATGAACTAGGAAGAGTCAAGACATAAATTGAAAACAAATTTCCAGTTTTTTTTTTTTTCCAAATGATTCATTGCATGGCAATTTCCTCATTTCAATTTTAATTGTCAAAGGAATTAAATCAATGATTGACCTAAATTGTCATGAACCGACCCAAAAGTATAACAAAATAAATTGCATGGTACAGGGATAGGAGACTTACTTTACCAAAGAAAAATAGCAACCACAGACAGGCGCATGAGATGTGAGGCTTAACACCTAAACTACGAGGCTTAGCAAGTTAGAACTAAAAGGATGAACCGACTTGTCGCAGTCTCGCGTACAAATGTCGGGTCCTCTTAGCTCTGGCTTAGTCAAAAGAAAATCCCATGGTCACGTAGTTTCGTGAGCAAGGATAAACGTTTTGACATCAAGAAAAATTTTCGGGGTTGAGAAAGGCAACCTCTACATCGCAGTCTCGCGTTCGAGGTTGATTCATTTCTCAACACTATCCTAGAATTCTTAAATGTGGTCCAGGTCCGACGGCAGGTTGTGTGTGCAATGTTTAGTGCTAAAACAATTTAAAAATTATGCATAACAATTTATAATACAAACAGAACTTCAATGATAAGAAAAACATTCAATCCCAACACCTTCCTACAAAACAAATAGTCAGCAAGCACTACTCCCCTTATACCTCCTTTCTGTAAAAACATTTAACACTTCATGTTAGGAGCGTACCTTGTTTCCATGCTACCAAACAAAAAAAAAAATTGAAAAAAAAAAACAGGCTTATGTCCACTATGAGTTCTAATTCTAAGTCCCCAGTGGAGTCGCCAAGCTGTCACGACCTGTTTTTTTCGATGGGTGAAACACCTAAAACTAGGTTAATTGATTACTAAGTCCGAAGACTTGGCACGGACTCTCCCAAGTCCTACCAATCGCGATTAAGAAATTAACCCATTTAACATGCAATTATATTTCAAAATTAGAGCCGCTACTAACTAAATAGGGTTGATTAGAAACCCAGGTAAAGTATGGGAGAATACTTTACCTATGCGAACCAGAGATTTAATGGATTCGGGGACATGGTTACGCTAAATTAATTTAACGCCCTTTCGGTACCTTTTCTTTTAAAAAAATAACATTTTGCAGGCAGTCTTGATCAATTTTAACCTAAGATACTAACATGCAAATGGTGGTCATGCGGGTGCACAATCAATTAAACAACATTTAATAAATCAAAATGCTAAGAAATTATAAACTACAACCTTATTGAAGTCTAAAAGAAAAAACTTCTCAAAAATGTTTAAAATGCATGCCCTAAACATGATTTTCTAAATGACATGACGCCTAATTGAATGCATGACATCTAACTAGATGCAATCTTAGTCTATTTTTGATATGCATGACTTTTACTTTAATGATATGCGAAATGCAATTCATATGGCCTAATATGAACTATATGTATGCAATCTAATTTATATAATTCTAATATGCATATTCTTTTTGTGATTTTTTTATGATTCTTTTTTTTTAATGTATGCAACCTACACTAAACAATGATGATATAAAATGGGATTAATTATGAACTAACCTATTAATTAACCAAGTAAATGACTTTTGTGTTTTCTCTTTTTATTTTATTTACTTTTTTGAAAAAAATGAGCGAATAATTTTTATTAAAAAAAAAAAAGTAACGTAATGATGCAATGCTAATTTTTTGTTTTTGTTTTTTTTTTTTTTTATCTTTTATTTTATATTTAAAAAGACTACATGATGGGAATACTAAAAAAACATTAAACTATGACCCACTAATTAAAATGCAACATGTAACGTGCACATTATGAAATCTATATAACCTAAATAACATTTTTTTATTAAGAAAATTAACCTAATTCTACATGAATCTTAAAAAAAAAAAAAAAAAAAAACTAAAATGCGTTGCTTAAAATGTGAAATGTGTATAGACCTAAATACCTAATATGATGTATGACATGTGGTGAGCAAATAACAATAGCATGCCAAAAAAAAAAAAAAAAAAACATCCATAGAAATCAATGGCATATTATTTTGATATGAATTAATGATGCAAAGCAAATCATGAATTTTGCCATAAAAAGCCTAAATAATCAAAAATCTAACCCGACGTCTCACGGCTCAAAATTTTTGATTATTTTGATTTAATATGACAAATTTCCTAATCAGATAATACTAATAAAAATTAATCACAACAATCAAGTTAAAATAAAACACTATGAACAGAATATTTGATATGAATTTAACCTAAAGAAATTACCTAGTCAAGGCACGGCTTGTTGTTGCTAAAAAAAACACCTACACAAGGAAAGATAAAGAAAAACCCCAAGGAAAGGTCACGAGGCAGCAGGGGGCGTCGCTCGGGCGTGCAGGGCTCCGGCGAAAGGTGGCTGACGCGCGGGTTACTGGCGCAGGTGTCGGGGGTGGAGCGGCGAGGTGATGACCGGTGAAAGCCCGAGCTGCAGAGGTGTGCAACGGTGGTCGACGCGGCTCGGGGTGGAGCATCGGTGAGGCGGACGGCGTGCGGTGGTCGCGAACGTGGAGGGCTTCGGGGCGGCTGGTTGAAGAAGAAGCACAGTAATTTACTTTTTATCGTGCTTCTCTCTCCTCTGCTGCTTTTTGCTTTTGCTTTTCCCTCTTTGATTGATTTTCTGCTCTTCTGACACTCTCTCACTTGTCTCTCTCACTCTCTTTCTCTGCCTTTTCAATTCTACCGAAGGGAAGAAAACTTTTACTTTCTCCCCATTGGTATTTCCTTTCCACCCAGTGAAAAGAAAAACTCCAAATGACCGAATTTTTGCTCTGAATTTTTCAAATTTTTCACCCCCCCTTACGAAAAATAAAGCTCTCTTTTATACTGATTCCGAACGCAGCTTTGTATGGCATATTTCAAACTTCCATATTTTGTTGCATTAAATCAAGCCTGCAAATCGAAACGTGATTTCATAATCAACTCGATTTTACTTGATTCCTTCCATTTTATCAAAATCCCTGCCCTTTGTTCACCTGATTTTTAATTGTTTCTGCATTTATCAAAATCTGAATATTCATCAAAATTTCAAATTTCCATACATAATCAATCAAATTAATTTCCTCCATTTTTTTATTTTTCATTTTATTTGTTCAAAATGCAATTTTATTTTTCTAAAATTAGGTGTCAACACTAAGTATCAAAACTTGACACGGATGGACATATAAGTGCCAAAATTTTAAAAATATACACTTAAATACCAAAATCGAAGAAGAAAAGAACACTTAAGTATCAACGGCGAGAATTTCTAGCTAAACAGCTAACGTGACATCTTCGACCAAAACTTTAAATGATATGGTATTTCTTAAAATAAAATAAAAAAATTATCCACGTGGCACTAACATGACTACCAAATTTGATGGCCCTTGCTGATTTCCCTTTTTTTTTTTTTTTTTAAAAAAAAAGCCTTTTTAATTTACTAATATTTATATTTATATTAAAAATTAAATTTGAGGGCAAAACGACATCATTTTGGGATAATGATTGTTAAGTAAACATTCTAGCAAGTCACGTAGACAGTTTTATTAATAAATTAACGCAACGTCAAATTTCTATCAAGCCTCACCGGAATTGCCTTTTAAATATCCAATTTAAAAAAAAAAAAAATAGCATTTAAAGTGTACTTTTTGGAAGTTTTAGCACTTATGTGTCTGTTTCGTGCTAAATTTTGGCACTTTGGGTGTTTTTATTCCTTCTTAACCATTGGCCGTTTAATAAACTTAGAGAACATTCTTTTCAAATGACAATCAAGCACATTCATTACGAAGATGAGAACAATCTACATATCACTTTGTTGGTTGTGTAGAAAACTGATGAATACAAGGAGAAGAGAGACACAAAAGTTGCAAAATTCACAAATCATGGGAAGAAAGATCGGAAGGGGGGGAGAGGTGCCGAAGGGAGGGGGCTGAGGGCTAAGTCGTCGCCACCGCCGCTGGGAAGGGCCGGCGACGGAGGAGGGAGGGTCGCCGGGTTGGCCGCCCTTGGCAAAGGCCCGTGACCCCGGCCGATGCTCCCCCACCGTCGCCAGCCCTTCCTGCGCGAAGGCGGGAGGCGGCAAGGGCTGGCCACCCTGGCTGACCCACCCCCTCCGTCACCAGCCCTTCCCGACAGCGACAGGGAGGCGGTGGCGGCAAGGGCTCAGCCCTCAATCCCCTCCTTTCGGACACCCCCCTTTTTTTAAAATTTTTTTATGTTTTTTATTTTTTTAGAATATTTTAAATAAATTTAGTTTTAAATTAAATTTAATTAATTTTATATTAATTATTTACACATTAGAGAGAAAACGACGTCATTTTTGCATTTTCTCGCCATGTCAGCATGCAAAACGACACCGTTTTACACTCACCTCGCCAAAAAATTGCCACGTCAGCAATTTGTCCGAATTTTGGCTGGAGTGACACTTAAATGATCCATTTTACTCCGATTTTGGCACTTAAATGTACCTTTTCAAAGTTTTGGCACTCCAAGTGTCCATACCTCGACATTTGCCATAGTTTCAAGTTCTTACTGTTGGACCAAAAGCATTTGCCATATGATCTTCTAACCATACCGTCCTATCACACAATACAACTAGCATGCCAAAGATATGAGAGAGAGAGAGAGAAAAAAATCTACTTGTATGCAAGCAATGTATTCATAAGATCCATCATTTAAAAAAAAAAAAAGCTCATCAATTTAGAGTTACCAAAGCGGGAGAATTACCAAAAAAGTCATAAACCTATTGCAATTGTGCAAATTTAGTCATATATATATATATATATATATATTTTGCCAATTTAGTCCTAAATCTTTTACAATTGTGCTAATTCAATCCATCCGGCCAAAATTGGCCAGCTGGACGCTAACATGGACACTGGCCGTTCGGTGAACGCTAACGTGGCAATTTTTAATTTTTTTTTTTTCGAAATTTTTAATTCTTTTAATTCTTTTTTCTTTTTCTCCCTTTTCTTCTTCCTTTGGCCGGCAGCCAGCCAGAGGCTAGGGCCAGTGAGGCTCGCCCCCGCCATAGCGAAGGCAAGCCTTGCCCAAGGACGGCAAGGCCGCTGTCGCCACATCCGGTGAGGCTCAACCTCGCCCGACCATGGCACGGCGAGGAGCCTCACCAGTGGTCAGTGAGGCTGCCGTCGCCAAATCTGGCGAGGTCGAGCCTCGCCGGTGGCCGGTGTGACATCTTTAATTTCAAGTTCTATTTTCGATGGAATAAGTTGGGATTTTTATCGATGCGCCTATAGTTCTTTTCCCTGAGTTTGCCACTTACGAGATAACTAGCATATCAGATGGAGCTATTAAGGGATTCTAACACAATAGACTTCAAAATTCAACCAGAAATCGACTGCTCGACCGTGCTAATCTACAAGGGTCATTATAGCACTGTCAAATCAACCGGAGACCGGAGATAAATCGATTCGACAGAGGTATGTGATTAGTGTGTGAGTAATTCCACCTAATTGCAAAATTCTCGTCAAACGGCACTAGACATATTTTT
Organism: Eucalyptus cloeziana; assembly: GCA_014182715.1. Taxonomy (NCBI): domain Eukaryota; kingdom Viridiplantae; phylum Streptophyta; class Magnoliopsida; order Myrtales; family Myrtaceae; genus Eucalyptus; species Eucalyptus cloeziana. The sequence goes on from CM024639.1 coordinate 43,911,394, forward strand.
CTGTCATTTCGTACCATATGCTCGTATTTGAAATTTTGAGATTTTCACTACAACAAAAATCGCCAATATATCGAATATGGCCAATGTATCGAATATGTACAATGTGGCTCGAAAATAATCGACCATGGGTTAATTGCACTAACAATTCCTAAAAACTACCCGGTAGGTTAGGTCACGCTAAAATCGCGTCAGATTGAAATTAACCACGAAATTGAACTCAATTTCAGAAATTGAAAGTTATGTCGTATCACAACTTATTTTAGGAACGTCGACTCATCCTTTGAAGAATTTTTGGCGAGCCCAGGATTTTTACAGAAAATCGATTCAGACGATTCGGAAACGAAAGGAAATTTAGAGTGGCCAAAGCAAGTGGATTTTTGGCCTTTAAAAAGGGACTAGTTGTGAGAACAAGTGTGGAAATTGTGTAGGCTTCCTCTGCAACAAATTTGGCCATCAAATTGGAGAGATTTGTTAAGAAACTGAATTTCAGATGAATCGGAAAAAGGAAAAGAATTCGGATGGGAGAGAGAGTGGTCATTTTTGCTATCCAAGACTTGTTATTTGTGGGAATTTACATGTGAGGAAGTAAGTGAGGACCAAGTATATTAGTATGGAGATTTTTTTGGGACCAAATCGGATTGAAATTGGTGTCCGATTTGATGAATTCGTAGGCTTGAGGGGCAGCTGTATTTTGATCCTCAATTTAACTCTAGTTGATGAAGTATTATGAAGAAATTGGCCCTAGGGTGACTAATTGAGATTGTGGGCTGAAGATAAGGGTGACAAAGGGGATGAACATGTGGAATTATTGGGGGACCAAGCATTAATGGTGAGATATTTTCCATTTGACTTCTTTCCTCTCTCCCGCGGCTTCTCACGCACGCCTCATTGATCCCCCTCCTTCGGTCTCTCTTCCGCACACGCCAGCGCGATCAACTTCTCCTCCTTTGCAACTCCAGCTTCTTCGCTTTTTTTTTTTTTTTTTTTTTTCTGTAACTAAGCACCCCCTCTTTCATTGCCAGCGTTCCCTTCGTTTCTTCCCTTGCTACCAGCCGTCTATCTCCACCGACTGCCCTATTTCTCTTCGTGTCATCTCCCACTAAGTCAACAACCAACAGCCCTCACGAAGTTGACTCCATTCCCTTCATCCATGGCCATGTCCAGCCTCAAATCAAAGCAGCTCTTGGATCTAGCCCATTCTCCCATGCCAGCTGCTCTTCTCACCTCCTCATGCCCAATGTCCATCACCACTCACCGAACCGTCCAGCCCAAAATCACAGTCGCATGTCCGTGATTTAAACCCCCCACCGAGTCAACCTTGTCCCCCAGCAAAGTCGAAGTTGACCTCGCAAATCCAGCAGCAACGTTTCGCGAGCCAAACAGCCATCGTCCCTTGATCTCTCCCCTGTTTCCTTCACGGCTCGCTCCATTTAGCCACGTGATAGCCCAAGTCCAGAACCGAGAAGCTCAACTATGGGCTTCGTGGCCTATTTCGGGCCCTCTTGAGCTCCCGTAGGCGCCACCGTGAGTTTGAGTTTTGGCCGTTGTCGCATGCCATCGCCGTGAACCGGTTTTTATGCTAAACCGGTGAGTTTACTCACTAATCCCTGCTTAGGGAGTTAATTATGTTTAAGAGTTGATTAGTTTAAGTTAAGCATGGATTATGTGGTTAGTTAGAATAAATTAGCAATTTAATTAATCGTTATTGCATGTTAGGTAGTTAGAGTAGTGTAATTAGAGACTACATAAGCTATAGTATTTATCTAGTTAGGTTTGGAAATTTTCCGGGCCCGTTTCAGTATTTATTTAGGCTTTTCCGGCCTAAGTTGCATTTATTGGCATTTATTAATTAATTTCCGTAATTATTTAATTAATTATTATTTTCCGAAAATTAGACCGAGATAGTCGGTGACCGGAATTTCGTGCTGATTGCAATGGTGTGCTTGGTTTATTTAATTGAATGCTGCATTGTGCAAATTGAGTGAAAGTTGGAATTTTTGGTATTTATCCCAAAATTAAGTAATTTCAGTAATTAATTTGAAAATACCGGGCGTCAGTTTACAACACCAAAAATGTGTTTATGGACTATATTAAATAGTGGGATTTTCTAAAAGAAAGATATTGTATTTTTAGCTTAGGTCGACCGTGTACCCACACATAATAATTTTTATTGGGCATTTTTAATACGAAGAAAATAGGCCAATATATTATTTTAATTGAGGAACTTAAGTGCGAAGCACCATGTCCTTGGCCGGGAGTGAATAACCGTGTGGTGGTTTATAGTCAAGGCAAGTTGACAATTGAAAGTTGAGGTGATATGCGTCGTGTTGAGGGAACCCAATGGGTCGTAAGCAGGTAAATGACTAAGTATTACACAAGGATGAGACTTCGTGTGAGTCATCTCTAGTGTCTTATACTGTTGCTTATAGTAATCAAGGGCTAAGTGTTACATGGCGACTTGAGTCGCATGAGAATTACCTCTAATGTCTTGCAGTATTGTCATGTATAGTGAAGGGCTAAGTATTACACGAGGATGAGATTTCGTGCGAGTCACCTCTAGTGCCTCTTACTATTGCCTAGTGCAATAAAGGACTAAGTACTACACGATAACGAGACTTCGTGTGAGTTGCCTCTAGTGCATTATAATATTGCTTGTTGTAATCAAGGGCTAAGTGTTATATGGCGACCTAAGTCGCATGGAAATCACCTCTAGTGCCTTGAGTTTGATCTTGAGTCTGTTATTGGAGTATTAAGATTGAGTATTAAGTATCGAGATTTCAATTGAATTTGAGTATTGATTAAAGAATTTGAATATTGAGAGTGAATATCAAGTGTGGATTGAACCACCGATATGATTTACCCGCGCCTGATTATGGGACGAAATTGTGTGACACGGAATAGGATATGTCATAACGATTTGGCCTTATAATTGGGACTCTTGTGGATTGATTGATTGATGGATTGACTAAGATTGATTGAGACGTTCCAAATGCTCGGGTGTTGTTACTACACTTATGTAATATATAAATCGTGCTAACATGCAGGAAGGAACTAAGACGATGTAAGTTCTCTGTATTGTGTGGCTAGGCCACCCTTGAGTGTTTTTTCTTCCTAATTGGGGTTTAGGGGGCGAACTTGCTGAGACAATGTCTCACCCCATCATTGGCTTAACTTTTCAGGTCCCTAGTGTGAAGAACCCAGAGTTTAAGGCGGAAGGGTCAAAAGCATGGGTGGCTCAGAAGTTCTTGTTGGAGATAGACCTCTTGTACATAGGCCCTAGAGTTGGCCTCTGTTTGTAAACCAAACTGTGGTTTTAATAATGTGTTGATTTGAAAATTGTTGTCCTGCTTTTCTATCCCATGTATGTTTCTGTCAGGGGATTAGTTTATATGCTTTTGCATATGCATTAAAATGAATGGGTCGGCGACGCATCCTGAGACGTCGACAAATTTTATTGACCGCCGGGGGATGGGCACATGCTCGAGGATCGAGGCATGACAACCGGCGAGGCTTGACCTCGCTTGTAACATCCCAGATTTTCAACCCTGTCTTCTACTGAATAAATCGGGCATTTCATTGACACGCATATAAGGCTATTCTCAGAGCTGATTACTCTCGAGATAACTAGACTATTTGAATAAACCATTAAGAAATTTTAAGGTAATAGACTTGAGAATTCGATCAGGAATAAGCTTCTCAACCATGCTCATCTTTAGAGGCTATTACGACACAATTAAAAATCGATTTGAAATCAGAGATAAACTGGTTCGACAGAGATGTGTGGCTAATCGTGGGTGACACCACTAAATTAGAAAATTCTCGTCAGCCGGTACTAGACTGATTTTCGTATTATTTTGGTACCCTGTGTCCGTATTTGAATTCTCGAGATTTTCACGACAACCGAGAGTCGCCAATGAGTCGAGTGGGTTCATAATGGCTCGAAGAAAATCAACCACGTGTCATTCGTACTAAAAATATCTAAAAGTTACCTAATAGCCTAGGTCACGCTAGAAACACGCCGAATGGAAATTAACCGTCAATTCGAGTTCGATTTCAAAAATTGAAGTTTCTGTCATGTCACAATAAATTCTAGAACTGTCGACTCAGTCTCAGAAGATTTTTCTGGAACTCAAGACTTTTTGGGAAAAAGTCATCACCGGGCCATTTTTGTGCAGAAAAAGCCGAGAATTATTTTTGGTCGCACCTTTGAGATGCAAGATGGATTCTTGGATGAGAAAAAAATGTCAATTGAGCATTGAGGTGTTAATTGATTTTATGGAGGCCAAATGAGGTGGAATTGAAGTAGACCAAGCCTCCAATTGAAGTCAATTGGTGCCAAATTCGTGTGCCCCCTTAGCCTTGCCCAAAATGGACCAATTCAATGTTACAAAGGAGGCTTGGCCTAGGTTGAGTGTAGAAGATATTTGTTGTGGAAAATTTGGCATGTGGCCCCCTCCATCTCTCCCTCATCTCTATCTTCTCCCTCTTTCTCTCAACCGGCCGAACCCTCCTCTCTTATCTCTCTCTCAGCCCATGTGACCACTAGCAACAAGAAGCAGACCAACAGCTCGTCGCCGCTTGGACGTCATTGCACGCCAAGTCGTCGCCGGAGTCGCGCCACTCACCCTCTACCCAGCCGCACGCTATCCGCTCCTCTCCGCCCAACCGTGCCCGTCCAGCCCTTTGTCCAGTCATCCAACCCTTTGTTCAGCCGCTACAAGGGGCTGAGGAAGCCCCCGGAGTTGTCGGTTTGGACCTGAAACCACCTTATTGTTCATTCTCGAGCTTTGCCGCTCATTTCACCTTGTTTCCCCCTGTTTTGCAACTCAAAATAGAAGGTTTTTGTGTGAGTTTCCAGCCACCTTATAGAATCGATTTGAGGTGTTTCCGAGCCCTGCACCTTAGGCCCGCTTTGGAGAAAAACGTCCCCCGCAACTTTCCTAACGTTTTAATTCGAGCGGATTGTTAAACGAGTGAGTTTAACTCACTAAACCCCGCTTAGTTTGCTAATGATGTTTAGGGATTGATTAGTGTTAATTAAGCATGATTAGGAGGCTAGATTAGTTTAGAATAATTAAATTAGTAGCTCATGTTAGGTGGTTAGACATAGTCATTAGCAAGTAAATAGGCTTAAGCAATTATTGAACGAACCTCGGAAATTTTCCGAGTCCGTCTTGGCTTCCAATTAAGCATTACGGGCATACACTAGATTTTTAGTATTTATTAATTAATTTTCGAAATTATTTAATTAATTAATTATTTCCAGAAATTAGACCGGGATGGTCAACAACCGGAATTTTATGCTGATCATTGTGGTGCAGTCCATTTATTTATTTTAGCTTTAATTTAAGCTGAATTGAATCATTTGTAATTTTATGATTTTATTCATAAATTATTTAATTTCAATAATTGATTGGAAATTAAACTAGCATCGGTCTATAGCGCCAGCAATATGTGAATTGGGTTATAGAGAGTAGTGAAAAGAGAATGTTGTATGACGTGGCTCGGTGATTAGTGAAATCGCCTCAGAAAATGCACGTGACTTGTTGATTGGATCCATCACCTCGGAGAATGCATGTGACTCGGTGATTATGTACATCGCCTCGAAGAATGCACGTGGCTCGGTGATTTGGATATATTGCCTCAGAGAATGCACGTGACTCGGTGATTGAGTACCTCATCCCAAAGAAAGCATGTGGCTCGGTGACTAAGTACGTCGCCTTTGTGAATGCACGTAGCTCGATGACTAAAATGACCGGGAAATGGTCTGATTGACATGTAATCGACTAGGTCAATTAATCGATGTTTCGATCTGTGATTGATAGGGTGCCTATTTGAACTGTGCTAATATGCAGGTGGAATCTGAGGTTAAGATAAGTCCTCTGACCCATGTGTGCATAAGTAGCCCTTATGGCGTATTAGTTTACTAATTAGATCTTAGGGGGTAGAACTCGTTGAGACGTTGTCTCATTGGTTATTATATAACCATTTCAAGCCCCTAGATAGTAGTACCTCCACCTCCTCGTCCTCCTATGCATTTTGGCATCCCTGAAGAGGTTATAGAGATAGCATACCACTTCCATATACATCCTCACCCGAAAGGACTAGAATATGTGCTGGTTAAGTCCATTATCTGGGTTGACATTAGTCAGGACGCCCTGAGGCCCCATGAGTATCGATCGTGGTACCGTCATTACTTCGATGGGTGGAGAGAGGGTCCCATACTTGAGGGTGATGTGCCTAAGTATGTTCGAGAGGAAGCGTTCAAAGAAGGGACTGCCGATCATAAGGATGGGTTGGTAGTGGATGCTAAGGACCCTAAGGAAGAGGATGATGCTCATACTCTCGTGTACTCAGTCGATGACGACAACTAGAATGGAGAAGAAGGGGAGATCGTAATGCAGGAGGAGTGGCAAGAGGATTAGCCTATGGAGGAGGAGCCTAAGGACGAGCCGACAGATGAACCTGAGGAGGAACTGGAAGAGGAGGAGTCTGAAGAAGAAGACCTTGAGGAAGAGGAGTCGGAAGAGGATCCAGAAGACGATCCAGAGTATGATCCCGACGAAGATTGAGACCTCTAGTTTGTTTTGCAAACCTGGGTTGGGAACTAATGTGTGATAGTTCAACCTTTAGTGAATAGTATTGTAATATATACTATGTGGTTTGCTTTGTATAAAAGTATGGTTGTGGTTTTTCAGTTATGAAAAATATGGCTCTACTCTTCTATTCCATTGTTTTATTGTTTGGGGATTCTATTATATGCTTCCGCATGCGCATATTAAAATGACAGGGTCAGCGATGCATCCTGGGACGTCGCTATTAATCTACCAAGAGAGGGATGGGCACGCGTTCAAGGATTGGGGCATGACATCGCCAGATCTGGCTACGGCAGCCTCGCTGACCACTAGCGAGGCTCCTCGTTGGATGTGGCAACGGCGACCTCGCCATCACTGGGTGAGGCTCGCCTTCGCCAATGGCCGACGAGGCTAACCTTGCTGGCCCTAGCCCCTTGCCGGCGCCGGTCGACCAGAGGAAGAAGAAAAGGGGGAAAAAAAGAAAAAAAAGAATTAAAATTTTTGAAAAAAAAATATTAAAAATATTAAAAATTGCCACGTTAGCATTCGCTAGACGGCTGGTGTCCACGTCGGTGTCCAGCCAGCCAATTTTGGCCGAATGAACTAAATTGGCACAATTATAAAAGGTTTAGGACTAAATTGGCCAAAAAAAAAAAAAGTTTATGACTAAATTAGCACAATTGCAATAGATTTAGGACTTTTTGTAATTCTCCCTTATCAGAGCATAGAGATTTGTGAATTACCTTCGTAAAACAGTAGAAAGCTCTATCTGAGTCCTCCCAAAGCCTCCAGGCCAATACAATACATACTCTCTGGCTGTCAACAATGGAAACATTTTATTCGTTCGACCAATTTCAGTTCCATTATTTATATCCATATGCAACTGGAAATGCTCAGTGACAGTTTTGTCCTGTTGCTGCCTGTAAAAATTATCCATGTGAAAGTCTCGCAGCAATTCAGGAGAGCAATTCTCAAATACTGTCGCACTCAGGTATTTCAGGGGGCCATCCTGTAAGCAACCAAAAAGAGAAAGGCAAGAGATAGCTCACAATCAGCTCATGAAATTCACGAAAGCAAAGATATTGTCACTAGACCATAAAGAAGCAGACAAACTTTCTGAGATTGACTCTGATGATGAGATTATTCAGTCAAAAGTGAAACAATATGATCAAGCACTACGAATTGTTATGATACATCCTAATGTATAACCACGTAATGGGGTACTCCTTGTTCTTTCACCCAATGTAAACCTCCTTTTTGTAGGTATCAATAGTTTCTTTGGCACTAGGTTTAAAGTCGCTTCTCGGGGAGGAGGGCAGGGCCGAGGACAAAGCGAGCGGCGGCTTCTTCGCGTGGCTTCCGCTGCCGCGTGACGCTCATCGTCTCTTTCTCTGTCTCTGTCTCTCTCTCAGAACTCGCTCCGCGCCCCGCACCTGAAAGAGGAAGGAGGGAACTTCTTAGCTTGTGTTCTAGTCTTTTCTTTGCCTTTTGCGGGATCCAATGAATGGGAGGTGGTGGTTCACTGGTTGTTAGCATCCATGTCTAAACGATCGAGAGAGTCGCCCCGGATTATCCCGACATCATGTGGCCGAGCGCAGCTCTCCCGAGGTTCGATTCCACAACCACACCCCCCCCCCCCACCGCAAAGCATTCCCGGGCTTTCTAGGATTGCGTTCCCATAAGTTTCGATAATTTTAGAATTCCTAATATATATAAATAAAAAAGACCTTAGGTGAAAATTGGGAAAATTTCAAGTAAGGGTCCTAAAATATCCTCATTTTCTCAAATAAGAATCTAAAGTGAATCTCATTTTAAATAAGAGGTTGAAGTATTGTCATTTTCTCAAATAATAACCTAAAATGGAACTTGTTTCAAATAAAAATATAAAATAACTATATCAATTTCAAATAAGAACATAATCTTCTAGTTGGTCAAGAGTATTTTCTTCTTTTATCTTTTTTGAATTTTTTCCCTTTTTTTCTTTATTTTTTCCTTTTCTTTTCGAGTTTTTTCTTCTCCTTCGCCAATGGCCGGGACTAGCTACCGGAGATGCCTGAAGAGGGCTGGGTAAGGGTCACCTTTGCCCTCACCAGGAATCAATCTCGCGTGTCATTGCAAGGATAAGAGAGAAGAGTAGACAAGAACGACAATAAAATTATAATGAACAAACACCCACGAATCTTGTATCGGCACCTATTCTCATAAAAAGGGCAAGATGACACGATCAATTTTTACTCCTCCCTAGAAGAAAAGGAAACGAAATTATGTAAGATGATGCTGTATCCATAGTTCATCGTAATCTAATCAATACTATTGACAAAAATAAATGTAAATGATCAAATACAAGCTTTTACACGTTTTATCTACACCTTATGGGGCGCGTTGGAGCATCAGTATTGTTTCTATTCCTTCTCTTCTATCATACAAGTAAAACCACAGACATAGGATTTGAATTCTGGTGTGCTTATGAAATCTATGTTTCCTCAATATGCAGGCTATGACAATATGCCTTGTTTCTTCAAACAGCTGTTGACGGTAATGGAACCCACCTCCGATACTCTGCGAGAGCCCACAATGGGTATATGTTCCTGTAATTGGGATAGTGTAACATGCAGTTCTTGTTGAAAACCCCAGTGATTTCCTGCAATGCAAAGTTCATGCCTAGATCATGTTGTTTCGTTATAAGGCGATTCTTACCTAACCAGTTCTCTCTCTCAATCAGTTATCATTTATTTGCACTAGTTCCTGACGATGTTTTGAGGAGTTGAACCAATTGTTTGTAAGATAATATGCGTGGACCATAACCATCTCTAGGTTTTCCTGGTTGTATGGATTAGTTCGCAGGAAATTCTTTCCAAGGATATTGGTGGCGTGCACTCTTTTATTTCCTGAGATTTTGACCCTGTATGAAATCAACTTACTGAAAGGTACAAACCTGTTGAGGGTAATCACCGCCTTCCATTTGTGAATTGATAAGCAGCTTTGCGGCCCGGTGCAGGGGAGTTGGATCCCTCTCCGCCTGATAGTAGATGAAGTTCCAAAGTCAGAAACTTCACATTGAATATTGATTTTTTACCATCACCAAAGTATGGTTAATGCAATCGAGACCCAAACGACAATATCATCCACTGACCTGCCCCGCATGACTCAGACCCATCATAGCCCAAGCGGTTTGAACCAGATTTGATCTGTTTCCTTCAAGTGGTACATATTCCTACATCGACCGATTTGGCAATTACAAAATTCAAGATTTCCGTGTTGCCAGAAAAGTGCAACTAAAGCAGCGAAAGCCAAACATGCCGAGGAAGGTCCCTCTAGAAATCACCTTCTTCGGGCAAGAAAGATAGCTCTCTCCCCACCCGCCATCCTGCAACTGTGTTCGTAGAAGAAAAGCGACTCCTTTGCGCATAGCTGCACATTTGCTACATGTCTTGCCAGCAGCTGCTAGTCCTCCAAGCGCAAACCATGAGCCATATGTAAAACAAACTCCCCAGAACCCATACCTGTAAGAATTGCTCAGTTAGTCAGCTGTTTCTTTAATTTATCTGAATTCTTCAGCAATACACACTGCAAGAGGAACATACCACGAGCCATCTGGCTTTTGTACATTCTCCAGATACTGCACGGAAATTGATATAAAATCTGCAATCTCCTTCTTCCTGTGCCCCGGATACAACTTCTGGAACAAAACTAAAGCTTGGATAGCTGAGGACGTGCATTCAACATATTCGTGCTCGATGACAATGTCCTCAAAGAACTCTGTCGGATTTAGGAGCTGCAAGTGACAAATGATGAGGAAGAAGTCCCGCTATAGTAATTTATGAACAAACAAACATGTCTTAGTCCGTGAGGACCACCAATTAATTCCAAAAAATTTATCAGGTACTTGTTTACTAGAACAACCATAGAAGGAAGGTTGGCCTGGCGAATTCCACTCACCAAGTGCCGCACGGGTTATTTCCATGATTAAGGAACTATCGACCCGTGGCACATGCATTCCATCCCATTGGAAGGGGAAACTAACCCATAATATGAGTTGAGTACGACAACAAAACAATGAAATGAAAGAACCAATCCACAACCATTGAGGGATCGTATGGTATCATAGGCAACCCTCGATATTCACAAGAGTATTCGAAAATTATTGAACTCTCCCAATTACGACGAAGTATTTCAATTCTTTCAACGTAGTGATTGCATTTGTATATTAACTATTGGTTTTGGAAATAAATTATATCTTTTAGATTGATATTCTCTAAATTCAGCATACATAAATTTGGGCTCTTAAGAATTGGATACTGTCAGCTGCAGAGCAAATAGACAATTCGGATCGATTGTCTCTATTTTCTTTTATTTTTTCCTTTTCCTTTTCCCCTCTCTTTCATCCTATTTGCTCTCTTCCCATTTTGCTTCTACCCCAACGAACTGGTCAAAACTCTTCTGATCCTATTGAAGATGGAACAGAATCAGACTTGACCTGCAACCTCCGGTGTATGGGGAGGCCATGAGAGAGACTTGTAAGAATCACTGTCACACATGATATCATTAATTAATGATTTAATAATTTTTGAATGCTATACAAAAAACATTGGTAGTCAGAAAGTGCAACTCTTATGAAAAGGTGTAATTTTTATTAGATTGTGTAATACTTATGAAAAAGCGCAACTCTTATGAAGATACAATATGCTTTGATGGAAGACACCTATTGATAATTTATATAAATAAATAAATAAATAAAAAGTCTAATCCTCTCTCCACCCAAGACAACGAAAGTTGATTCTGCATTTGTCTAGGAGAGTGAATGTAGACTTAATATAAGCTAAATCACTTAATGTGTTTACAATATCTATTATCTCTTCATTCGTTTTATTATCTCTTAATAGAATTACTTGCATTTGCTATTGTTAAACTGATTCTGCATCTACCAGAGTTTAATATGAAGTATTCCTCGAATAATTGTCAAAAGCATTTAAAACAAATTATCCATTTAATTTGTATTGTTAGCCTCAACACATATTTATACAAATTAAATATAGAAAAAATGGAATTCCTAACCATTATCGTTCAACATAAACAACTGTTTTGTTGTAAAATAATGTGTAAGCTAATGGACCGTGCAATTCAATATTAAACACAACGAGATGAAATTGCAAAGAACTCAATAAGGGACAATGAGGACATTCGAAATAAAGGCAGTTCAGTCTAAGTGTTGCTATCTAGAGACTCAACCATGAAGGAAATTCACTATGAATTGCGAGAATTACAAAATTATAATCACTTAATCGCTGAAGTCTTTGGCAGTCTCAGATTAGTCTCAAAACAAACTCACAAAGTGTTATCTCACAATATATCATAAAGAGTTCACTCAGAAAACTCATAAAGGAGAAATCCCAACACTCTTATTTGCTTTAAATAGGTGAAAAAGCAAATTTAAACCTCGCGTGTTTGACGTCGGTCCAAGACCCGAGCAATGGGCACTTCCCCTGAACTTAAGTACGTGTTTGAGATGAGCAAATGCGTATGTTGGTGGTGTGAAAGGACAAGGACCCACATTGGATGTCCAAAGAAAGATTAAATAATCCATAATTTCTAATTGACCGACAACTCAATGAATTGTATTTCTTAGTGAAGATAGATTTAACTAAATTGTCAATAGGCTTAAATTTTGGTTTTCCTCTTGGATTTTGGTATTATGAAGGTAGCGCACTTCTACGGCACTTCGATATAATAGCCGATGATGGTTAATCAGTGGCAACTCAATGTGCATTGGTATCCTGGATTATATAAGGAATCTCACGGATCTTCGTGATTATCAAGTACGTATTGCCATCACGGTTAGGCCCACAAGGAGACCATGGGTGAAAAGCATGTTTGCATCGATTGGCAATGATTGGAGATTTGGGTCAAAATTTGTCGGTGCAAAGGAACATCGGACTTGGATTGAGGGGAATTGGCCCAACGTGGTAGAGACTCACATGTGAGGGGAAAATGTTTGAGTGCTCAAGTGAGTTGTATGAAAATAAAGTAGTCCCATATTAGACGTCCAAAGTTAAAAGAAGCAATTGATAATACCCAGTTAAGGAGGACCTTTCTTATTTATGAAGCCCGTCTAATGAAATGCCATAAGAGGAACTCAATCACTAAATTGATTCACTAAAATAAATAAAAACACCCTCATCTATGTATACACATGTTAATGGATCTAAAAGCAGTCATAATAGAATCTTATATAGATAAAATGGGCTATATCCACGTATGATAAATAAAAGAACTATTTTGCCTCGTGTATCATTAAGAGGATGAGAGAAAAGAGTAGGTCATTAAAGAACGACAATAAAATTAAAATGAATAAATATCTGTGAATCTTGCATCGGTACCTATTCTAATTAAAAGGGCAAAATGACATAAACAATTTTTACTCGATACAAGAAGAAAAGGAATAGGAAAAAATGTGTAAGCGCTCCAATGCTTTCAGCCACTTTGTATTTGACCATTTCCATTTATTTCAACACCAAATTAGATTACATAACAATAAATTATGGATACACGGTTATCTTTGTAATAATGAGCTGTTACACTACTTAAGCCCATTATTATGTTAGCCTTAGCAAATATATTATTTAAGGACTTCTTCTTTCCTTCTTCGTAAATAACAAACGAGAAGGACCAAGAACATTATAAGGAAATAACAGTGAACATACACTAGGAGAAGAAAGAAAGGAAAAACCTAACCAAGGGAACTTGATTGCCTTTGTCACAGCGTTAAATTTGACCATAGTTAGACACCAAGTATTAGATCAGTCCATGGAATGAATCATTAACATTTGACTTGTTTGAGATTAATCAATGGAATAGACTATTAATGATTAACTTGTTATTGTGAGTTGATATTATTGATTGATCTTATACGTATAAATTTTCATTGGAAAGATTTTATCCACTTTTGATATTTTACTTATATCTTATACCGGATCTTGGATTGTGAGTTATGATATCGATTTATAATAATTTGCATATAAAAAATGTACTACTTTTTGGGCTATGATTACTCATTTTTTTCATCTTACTTGCTTTTCAGGTTCTTCAACTAATCATAAGCAAGTAAAATGAGAGCATTTACATTATCGGGATGACATTTTGGATATTATATCTCAGATGAACTCTTGAGTTTAGTTGTTAGATTGACATATACCTATTCTTTTGATGGTTTATAGAAACTCTAATATTGTAATCAGATGACTCTTTATCGCACATATGGATGTATATTTCAATAATAGGTTGATAGTAATTATGCTTAAGGTAGCATCTTTTGAGTGAAAGGATGGCCATGTCATTGCCCATGTACTTGTAGAATTGGGGGTGTGACAATCCTCTATTCTATGACCGCAAGTCCTTCGGATCTACATATATCATACAAGTAAAACCACAGACAAAGGATTTGAATTCTGGTGTGCTATGAAATCAATGTTTTCTCAATTTGCAAGCTGTGATGGTATGCCTTGTTCCTTCAAAGGGCTGTTGACGGTGAGGGAACCCGCCTACAATACTCTGCGAGAGCCCACAATGGGTAAATGTTCCTGTAATTGGGATAGTGCAACATGCAGTTCTTGTTGAAAACCCCAGTGATTTCCTGCAATGCAAAGTTCATGCTTAGATCATGTTGTTTGGTTGTAAGGCAATTCTTACCGAAATTAGTTCTCCCTCATTCAGTTTTCTTTTATTTGCACTAGTTCCTGACGATGTTTTGAGGAGTTGAACCAATTGTTTGTAAGTTAAAAAAATATGCGTGGACCATAATCATCTCTAGATTTTCCTTTGTATGGATTAGTTCGCAGGAAATTCTTTCCCAGGATATTGGTGGCACGCACTCTCTTATTTCCTGAGATTTTAACCCTGTATGAAATCAACTTTCTGAAAGGTACAAACCTGTTGAGGGTAATCACCGTCTTCCGTTTGAGAATTGATTAGCAGCTTTGCAGCATGGTGCAGGGGAGTCGGATCCCTCTCTGCCTGATAGTAGATGAACCAAAGTCAGAAACTTCACATTGAATATTGATTTTTTACTATCACCAAAGAATGTTTAATGCCATGGAGACCAAAACGACACTATCATCAACTGACCTGCCCCGCGTGAATCAGACCCATCATAGCCCAAGCGGTTTGCACCAGATTTGATCTGTTTCCTTCAAGCGGTACATATTCCTACATCAACCCATTTGGCAAACAGAAAATTCAAGATTTCCGTGTTGCCAGAAAAGCGTGCAACTAAAACAGCTAAAGCCAAACATGCGGTGGAAGGTTCCTCTAGAAACTACCTTCTTTGGGCAAGAAAGGTAGCTCTCTCCCCACCCGCCATCCTGCAACTGTGTTCGTAGAAGAAAAGCGACTCCTTCGCGCATAGCTGCACAATTGCTATATGTCTTGCCAGCAGCTGCTAGTCCTCCAAGCGCAAACCATGAGCCATATGTAAAACAAACTCCCCAGCACCCATACCTGTAAGAATTGCTCAGTTAGTCAGCTGTTTCTTTAATTTATCTGAATTCTTCAGCAATGCCCACTGGAAGAGGAACAGACCACGAGCCATCTGGCTTTTGTACATTCTCCAGATACTTTACGGAATTTGATATAAAATCTGCAATCTCCTTCTTCCTGTGCCCAGGATACAACTTCCTAAACAAAACTAAAGCTTGGATAGCTGAGGACGTGCATTCAACATATTCATGCTCGATGACAATGTCCTCAAAGAACTCTGTCGGATTTAGGAGCTGCAAGTGACAAATGATGAGGAAGAAGTCCCGCTATAGTAATTTATGAACAAACAAACATGTCTTAGTCCGTGAGGATCACCAAGGAATTCCAAAAAATTTATCAAGTACTTACTTCTAGCCAAGCTGGAGCTCCTGCAGGCTCCCATGCCGGCAATCCGCCATTTTTACTCTGGAACAAGTGGCATTCATGGACGATGTGATGATATTGTAAATATATTCAAACTCAACGAAAGAATTAACTGGCAACGTGATTTTGGGATGCATAGAGCAAACAAAGCTTAGCCAATATTTCTTGTTTGATCAAAGATTTTCTGAAGTCTTTCTCAAGAAAGAAAGACAATGGGTATACTCACTTGTAGAGAAAGCAAAATGTTGACAGCGTCATACAATTTCTCTGGCTCCATCTTCTCACCAACAATTTCAGGTGGCATCGTTGAGCAAAGCAAGCAACACTGAATAAAAAGGGAAAAATTCAGTGAGAAACTGAGCAATTTAGGATTGGATTGAACCTGCAGATACAGTGAAGACATTCATTGGAGTATTACCTTCAGACCTTCTGCAGTGCAATCGGAGACTTGCCAACCGTGATCTTGATCCGAAAATGTCCAGGATCCTTTAGTAATATGACGGTGCATGCTTTTGAAATCACCAGAAGGATTGTCCTTGACCTGGAATATAATGAACAGATCGATGCACTTCAGTTTATCCGAGGAAACAAAAGAAACTAGGAAGATGTTTGGAGATAAGCGATGCTCGCAACAATCAAAGATCAAACCTGAGATTTTTTATGAAGTCGTGTCCTCTAGCTAATACCGGTGCTATCTCCTCAGTCATATTACTGGCAAGCAAAGCTTGGATGGCAAAGCCCGTGTCCCACTCTTGGCTACCAAAACTCTGCATATGAATGAGCCAACCACCAAACTAAGCTTCCCTCTAGACGGTCCCACTTTACTAAATTAATCTTCTCCTTAGTATAAGAATGCTTCCACTTTTCAAATATGCAGCATAAGATCCTATCATTTCGAATTAAGCCCAATTCTGCCATAGTTCGGTGACACTACTACTAACCTGCATCTTCATTCCATCTTCGGCAACCCAAAGGTAATCCGGTATCCTAGCAAGATGCTTCTTGAAATAGTCACTGTCTGGGTCTTCTACCCAGCAAGCAAGCATGCATAAAACCTGTCCAAGTCCAAAGCAAAAGACAAATTCTTAGTAATGTTTTCCCACAATGCGAGAATTTTACACTTAATCTTTCTCTCTCCTCAAATTTATGTATTCATTACCTTTTCTACACATCCGATTGTGATATACCGACTGTTCTCATCTTCATAGTGAATGTGTTTCATTGTCACCTGAAGAGCCTTTTCTCTAAGTTTATTAAAGGGCCAACGGTTGAGAAGAGGCTCTGTAAATATGTAAAGACTATCCCAGATCAGATCCTGTACTAAGGGATGGGGATAGTAGAGATCCTCCTGCAACAACAATTCGAGTCATTTTGTTAAAAATCTTCTGACTCGTAATCCATCTGATTCTAGAACGATATCTTGGACCAGTTATGGATACTTGCCTTGGCACAAAGATGGCAGACTTTTCTCCAGCAAATCGTGTCGTACGGTTGAGTATGAAGTTCTTCTCTCAACTGTTGAACAAGCGGTGTGATGGGGCCGACGAATCTTTTCCCATACAAGTACGACATGGGCATGTAAACCATCCGACAGTAGCACCACATCTTTGCTACATCATTCAAAACAGGACATTCAGACAACATATCCATATAACTGAGGAGAAACGTAGTCACACGAAACAGAAGTTGAAACTTTCTATATTTCAAGGGGAATTCTGGAAGGGTGGCCATTTCAATAACAAGCCAATGCCATATTCTTGTTCGTTCAGCAAAAATGCCGCATTTTTCAATTTGAAAATAGTCCAAAATTATATATGCTAGACTACTATAGAATACCATCAAGGACAAGATCAAGAAAATCTGCAAAAACAAACCTGGGTGCATGGGCAGGAATGAAGGCAAGATCCAAAACT
Organism: Eucalyptus cloeziana; assembly: GCA_014182715.1. Classification (NCBI taxonomy): domain Eukaryota; kingdom Viridiplantae; phylum Streptophyta; class Magnoliopsida; order Myrtales; family Myrtaceae; genus Eucalyptus; species Eucalyptus cloeziana. The sequence continues at coordinate 43,928,777 of CM024639.1, forward strand.
CAGGGGGCATTGGGTTGGTTCCAGACCAATCGAAAAGGCCGAAAATCTACATAGCATGTGACAAGACAACACACATGCACAAGCACAATGTCACATATCCAATTCACCCAAACACCTGCGCAGAACAATCTGGAGCACAAATTTTTGTCAATTACTGAAGGATGAGTGAGACAGTACCGAGAGCCAAGTCTTGCCCCAGGAGGGTATATAGGTGACCCCACCACGGTCAAGAATCCACTTCCTGGCCCGAGTACAAGCATTATCCTGGCCACCATCAGGCCCTTCCCCGAGAATGCGCATGCATATGTAGCTCAGGGCCGTGCAGAACATGGTGCTGTGACCTTCAATGTGGAAGCCCCACCCACCATCTCCATTCTGCAACAAAATTAATGCAAAACAACAGTTTCAAGACTAAGTCTTTCAAAGTTCCTCTGCTATTTTCTCCATCTGGGTGTCTTTCTTTATGCGAAAAAAAGAGTAACCTGATGGTTGTAGAGGTAGCGGAGAATTTCTTTGCGGTGCTCGGCAGGGAAGACAGCGTTGAGGTGGCCGGTGATGTAGACACACATGACTAGGGGAGGAAGGAAGTAAAGAGGCCCCGCAATCTCGGCAGGCCAGTGGCCATCACTGGCCTGCAGTGCGGAGAAGAAGTGGACAGTCCTCCTCAGGGCGGTGGACGCTTTGTCGTATGTCATCTCCTCGCCGTCCTCCACCCTCACCGGCGAGATCGTCTGCTTGAACTGCTTCTCCCTCAGAAACTGCCCAGAAATGAGGCACCATGGATCAGCTGTAGATTGCCCATTACTTCGTATTGCCACACATTAACAATTTTTAAACTTAATGACAAGCAACAACAGTAAAATTCCAATTGGCGTATGAGAGTTACTGTCTTTCTCATTTTCAGAACACAATTAAAATTCTGAATTATGACAGGGATTCAAACAACTCTCCTATTAGTTTACAAATGATATACCAAGGTTCTAAAGTGATTTGTGTACGTGGAAGACATAATTCCATTCCTCCATAAGAGTGTTTATGATATGATTTATGATTTTGTAAACAGCTTTCGGTAAAAACTGTGTCCCTCGTCGTTAGTAGGGGCAACAGAGGATATAGACTAGTTATCTGCAAACCCCAAGTCTCGAGATCGATACGATTGCTCAGCCCGACTAATGCATGAGATCTAGCATTCCTTCTTAGAATATGGTGACAAGCTCATATTAAGAACACAACTAAGAATTTTCACGTTTTGGTGGACTTGGGGGGATTGAGCTAGAGCGAAATTTTGGAAAGGAAAGAAGAGCCCTGAGGAGAGGGCGTGTGGCCATGGATCTTCTCCTTCAAAGTAGAGGCCCAACAGCAACTGGATAGCACGCTATCTCCGTCACTGAGACTAAATACAAAATTAGCTAACGTAATTGGGAATTGATTCTACCTATCCATGTCAAGTTTGATATGTATGCCCGTGTACAAGCCTCTAGTAAGCCTGTTGCTACATGAGAACAAGTAGGCATGTATGTGTGTTCAGGTACATGGTGTATATTATGTATGGGTGAGCAATTTTAGGTTCTGTATAGATTCTATATAGAATCTGAAATATATTTGCTGAAACAGGTTCCTCAATTTTTGAAAATTGGATCCTACCCCGCATACGTTAGAACTTGGAACTTATCTTGCTATAGGTTCCAAGATCAGTTCCATGGTCTACTTAGATTCCATCTATATTATCAATTGAACCATTATAATGAATTAAAACCCTTAATGACCATCACTTGCTGTTACAATTTACTGACCATGAAGACAAGAAAAATATAAACATTAATAAAGTAAAAGCCTCAGCCATAAAATGGAAGCTCAAATTTATACTTTCAAATTATACACTTATCATCGAATAGTATGGGATGTTGTAAGATCGCACGAAGACATGAATCAAGAAAAACATTAAAACTTATTTTAAGTTCTAGGTTACGGAGTTCTTTTGTTACAGGTTCCAAGTTTCGTATTCGTCCAAGTAAGAACTCGGAACTTATTCGTCGAAATAGGTTCCTCATTTTTGATACTTGGAATCTACCATGCATACCTTGGAACCCAAAACCTACAAGTTCCCATCGGTTTGATTCTCAGTTCCAGATTTTACCCTAGAACTATGCTCACTCCTAATGTTATGTACCTGCATGCGCCGAGGAGGTCGCCACAGGGCTTGACTTGGTGGCGGTGGTCGTAGAAGTGCTGGTAGGTGGCCTCAACCTCGGCACGCTCCTCAGCGTTGCCAGCCTCAGGGTCAAACTCCCAAGTCTGCCTCCCCACGTAGTTGTTGGTGCTGTACAAGTAGGGGCCATCCTCTCCTTTTGCTATCTTCAGCCTCCACATGCTGAGGTCTTCTCTTTTTCTCTCTTCGTTCAGCTGATTATATCGGGACTCTCCTGTACTGTCCTTCCTGATGATCATGCAAACGAACAAGTAAAACAACCCGCACAAGAAAATGATGAATCAGTTGCCAGTTGCCACAAACCAAAACTCATCGATGAACAAGGTCCCTATATATCCATGAACTATGCTTGTTCTCTAAGGTTATGTCACCATGTGCATGCATATCGCATTATAGATATCAAAATATATCCCGCAGCGATCTTGGTTTAGCATGGCTAAAGCATGAACTTATCACACAGACAGACAGAGAGAGACACCTCTTTTGACTGTGAGGATATGTGAGAGTTGATGAGAAAAGAATCGAGCTCTCTCTCCAAAACCAAGTGTTGCTGTGGTCTATAGGAGAAGAAAGGGACCTCTATTTATACCCACGTTTTGGGTCGCCAGTTTCTTCCTACTTTCTTTATCTCATTTAAAATAGTACTTAGGGTTTGCCAAACAAAAGTAAAATAATGCTAGATATATCATCCTATCATCCCTAACAAGAGCCATGGCTTTTTCCATCCTCTGATTGGGTAGCAATACCGGAACGGGCATACAAACTTGACCATGAATAGTTTTCATCAGCTCAATCCTGCGGAGCTTCCATATCAAGTTGTAATATCATTGGTCACCGTACAGAGTCTGATATAAATGTATTTGTATTATAACACATTCGTAGAAATGAAAAACGTATAGTACATAACACGTTTATTTGGCCACACATTATGTAGAATCGCATCACCATAGAAGCATCGTTTGCTTCACGGGAAATGGGATCTAAGTTCAAAAGAATGTAATTACAGCCTTTTGAAAGTACATCCTACAAAATAAGAATAAGGTTCCTGAGAATTCAAATCCAATTAAAATGCGGCATCAAATTACTCTCATAGTCTTGCTATTATGATTTCGATTCCGTGGCTTCCTAACTGTGATATGTATACTTCTTGTAATAAATGATGAAAGATGTTCGTGTACTCCCCGTATAATTTGAGTCATGGGTGATCTAGGCAACAAATTAGTGCTGACCTGCAGCCTGCGGCCATGAGCTCCTTTACTCTGTTACTGATATAGGGGATTGAGATTACATGATTGTGGATACGAATAATTAGATACCGTCAATCTTCTCAAAAGTACGTGACAAAAATTTTGGCTTTACTTTGATAATACTCGAAAATTCTGTTATCATGTAAATATACCGACCATATTATGAAAACTTACAAACAAAAAAAAAATGACCTTTTGAATTACAAGATTTTGTGAAAAAACTCACATTTGCCTGCTATCTAAAAATAAATCAAAGAAAACTACATTTTTGTGCGTTGATAGGTCGTGACGCTACCATAACTTTGATATATTAATGACAATTGAATTGGCATTTTATTGATTGATAAATGAAAAGATGTTAACTAAATTGAAAATTGAAGTAATTTTTCCGGAGTAAATTAAGGCATGTGCTCTATACATGCATACTACATTATACTTTAAAAGAACGAGTATCTTCTAAAAGTTTAGTGAAGGTGTGAAAGGGGACAAAACATTAACTTGTTGTTATGAAAATCTATTAAGGTGGTTCACAGGACAAGTTAAAATAATCGAAAATTCCGATTGATGTGAGGATTCCATGGAGTAGCTAACTGTACTTTTCTATGTCAAAATCAGCGAGACTAATCAGTGCCCCTTTTGTGCATTATTCTCCTGTGGTAAACAGGTGTGAGGTGGACAAAGGAAAGGTCCTTAAAGGTGGGCGAGAAAAATCTGACATCGGTATGGGAAGGTGTGCAATTAGTCCTCGTGGTTTCGTGGATATCGTGATTTACTTTACTGAATATTGTCCAAACTCAACTAAACATCAAATTTCGGATGCCCACGTCACCCTTCGATGTGAATGGTGTGAAAGAAAAGAAGTCGAATGTCAAATATCCGAAGTTAAAAGTAAGCAATCGATGATGCCGCATTGGCCTATGACTCGATAAGTCAAGCGTTGTTTTTCTTCTTCCCTCTAGGATCTCCTTCCCTCCGCAAGCGTCACGCACTAGGCACTCTTTCAACGCTACTCAGCACTTTAGATCTCCGGTCTTCTCGAAGTTGCTGACAAGACACGAAGAAATTTCGACTGAGAATCCTGGGTCCCTGCCTCGCCAGCCTCAAGGCACGGTCAAACAACGCCCCCTCCACCCACCAAGCTCCTCCAAACGTGCCGAAAATTCGTACAAGTGACCGTGGATCGTGAACGATACAATGCCTACATAACCCTCCTATTTCGTGCCTTCAGTTCTGGAGAACCTATCTCGTGCCTCAATCATTATCACCTGCATTTCACGAGGCTCGTGAGGCGCGAAGTGCGCATAAGAACCCGTTTGTTCATGGGGGTTTCCAGGTCCCGCACGTGAGACTTACGCCTGCCTTTGTGGAAAGTCGAACCGCGAGAGACTTTCGACCCGGCAATACAATATTCATGTTTTGTCTCGACTTTTCAGTAAAGCACCTGAGCGATGTCTTTGAACTTAGCGATATCGAGAACGACAAGGAAAGACGGGCTGCTGGTGCCGTATCAATATGGCTTTCCACACTCATAACTGAAATAACTTTTGATGATGCATTGATACTAGAAATGTTTGGCATTGAATATTTGATTGGACCTTGGAGTCCCTGAAATGCTGGGCTCATCACTTTCCGACCCCCTCAGGCCGCTGCTATTGCGATGGATCATACGCAATCGTTGGAAAGACCAGCCCCATCAGCATGTCGAGATTTAAGAATCTCGACACACGTTATTTACGATGCTAGATTTGCGGGGACTTAACCTTAAAGTATTCAGCATTGTTTTCGGTCTGTTTTCATTGAAAATCATTAACGTGGATGCTAGCAATTTTATATGATACGATCGGACGGCTAACGCTAGTATGGATAATTTTAATTTTTATTTTATTTTTTTCCTTTTTTAGTTTTTCCATTTTCTCTTGCTAGTGGTCAGCAACTAGTTATGAACCACACCAAAGGTGATGGGCAGTGAGGGTAGACCTTGTATGGGCAAGGGTTGGACTAACTAGATTTGGCAACGGTGCCCCCCCCATTGGCGCTCTTCCTTACCCAGGTAAAACTTGACAACGGGCAAAAGGAAAATGGAAAGAAAAAGAAAGAAAGAATTAAAAAATTCAGAAATTTTTAAAAATTTCCAAAAACTATCAACATCAATGTCGATTATACCACATAGAATAGTCAATATTCATGTAAGCGATTTTCAATCAAGATTAGTCGAATGGATTATATTGGTAAATCATCAAAGGTTTAGGATTAAATTAGTCAAATTAAAATGTTTAAGACTAAATTGGTATAAGTGCAATGAATTTATGATTTTTTTGGTAATTTTTCCTAAAATAATACTAAGGCCCTGTTTGGTAACCATCCCAATAATGACCAATTCTGATTTTTTGTTCCCGAGAATAGTTTGGGAACAGAATCGCGTTTAGTAAAAATTTTGTTCCTGGAAACAAATTTCTATTTTTTTGTTTTCGGAAATAAATTTGGAACAGAATCAAGAATAAAAAAAAAGTTGATTCTTGTTCCGGGAACAAATTTAAGAATCAAAACCAACTTTTCTTTTTCCATTTTCTCTTTTCTTCTTCTTCATCGACTACCATCCCACGGTTGCTGTCCACCACCGTCCGCCGCCGTCCATAGTGGTCATATTGGGGTTTCTCAAAGGAAAGCCCTTCTTGGGGCTTACTCATTGAAACTAGAATGTGTGACACTCTTGCCTTGAGCAATTGATTGTTGGCACTCTTCCTAGGTGACCATAGGGAACGATTGAGAATTTGAGAATGAGCATTCACACAGATCTCCAATTTGAGACACTTAAGAAATCGGTAGATCTTCTCTACCTTTTTTTAGATACTTCGTGACTAAAACATAGGTACATTTTGGGATAACTCATAGTCATTGAGTTCATCCCATAAGACCTTCAACTTGGTGTAATATTCCACTATCGGTAATCCTCCTTGCCTATACCAACCTAATCTCGATTTTGGTCTTGTGGATGCGAGGTCTGTTCCCTTAGGCGGAACTCTGCTTTAGCTTGTTCATCATTACCTTTACTTCCTTTACATATATTATGCTTCCTTATAAACTATTGTCGAGATAATTGAAAATCCATTAAGTTACCATGCAATTCATGTTGTTGGATCTAACTTCTCTAGCAATCCAATAATAAACTCGAGTTTTCTTTTTGCTTGCAATGCGCATCTGGTCCCCTTTGACCATATTGTCTAGTGATCCGCACTCACAAGGATTGTCGAATGTGTTGAGATAATATGGTAAGATAGCGCAATTGCCGGTCAAATTATCTAGTGGGTTTTGATCTCTTCGCTCTAACCATGATAAAAATCACAATTGCCTTTTGTTATTTGTCGTTGCAAGGTATTGCCCAATAGAAGCGGCAAGCAGAATCTTCCCTGATATTCCCCAATAACTATAAGAGAACCAGCAGGTGTTATACTAACTTTTAAAAAAACTCTTCCACGATATCAGAGATATACCAAGTATTATTCTTTTTAAATAAAATCACCTGAATTATTCTTCTTTGAGGCCGTAACCTAATTGGGTACAATCCCGTGAGAGAGGCAGGCAAAGGCAAGAAGGTTGGTAAATATAGACAAAATCGGAATTTTGTTTTAAAGTGGAGGATTCGATTGAATAGGTAGCGCGAAGCGAATGCGCCAGCAGTGACCAAGCGAATGCGTCAGCAGTGACCAAGCGAATCCGTCAGCAGTGACCATTCTTCACATGGGCGGGGAGGGAGGGAGATCTGGTATCGGAATGCAACGAGCATCTGAAACTTTCGTTTGTGTTGGCGACTGATTGGTTGTTCGAATTTCTTTGACCAATGTGAACATCTTTGGCCAACCATTTTAGGTTGTTGTGCATTTCCGTGGTTGATTTTTCTTGTTTCTTTTTTAAGGTTCTGGCATTTGGGGCTATTAGTATAAGACTACTAATTCCGACAGTCAAAAGAAATTCCCGCTTGATTCACATGTGGATGTGTACCGTGTCGTTTTGTATTTGTTGCTGATCGGATGCGGATTACTTGGACTCAACTTGGCACTCAAATTTCATAAAGAAAATAATAGGAATTGGCAAATGCGTGGTGGAATTTCTTGGGATCACTCCACTAATTTGTGGGCTATCTACGCGCAAAGCCTGGAGGAAATCAATGACAGATCACATCCATGGCTCGTTCTCAACTCAAGATTTATATATCTTTCACGGTCATTTTCGAGCTATTGTCAACCCACACAGGGTGAACCTCGCTCTTGTATTGAAAGTTTGAGGCAGTTGACATGTTCCCATTTTAACTCCTCAAGTTAAAAGATTCGGACATGAGGAAGTCTTTAAACAGCTGTATTTGAGATCTTGTGTGGATCTCAGCATCCCTTGAATGTTGAATATAGAGAGGGTAGAGGCAGGTGTAAAATCTATAAAAGAGAATAGAGTGCGGATACTCACACGTTAAAATAAAAAATGAGGTCTGGCAGCCCGCTATATTAGTGGACAGGCGCATACGGTCTCTGTTTAGTGGAATATCACCCTGTCTTGTAACCGATACCAAGGATCAAACTCAGAAGTTAATGTCGCGCAAAAGGTGCAAATGAAATGGATGTTTGGTTTGACTTTTGGGCTGTGGCTTTTGGCTAACGATGTTTTTACTTTAGTTTTAAGAATAATATATGGCTGCCGGCCGGTTGGTAATGTACTTGCGTGTGAAAGTGTCCTGCATGGGATATTAGAAAGAAGTTCGTGGGTTAAATATGAGAGGACTGTAGTGATTGTCATTAAAAAATAAATTAAAAAATAAATATGAGCTTTCAAGTGGATCTATGAGCATGGAACCGCCTCCATTATGATCGATTTGATCTTAACTTGGTGCTTGAGTGATAGTGAGGGCATTGCTGCCCTTTAGCTTCCTGTGTTACTTAGGTAAGAGACAATCATAGTTCAAAATATCGTACAATGTACCTTATTTCATGTCGTCATTTTGATTAGATAATTTTCGTAAAAGTTATATGGTAATGTTAGAATATGCCATCATAATCAATAGTAAAATTTTTCATAATAAGCAAGTTGTACGAAACTCTAGTATTGTAATGAACAAACACATTTTACATGGACTAAACCTCCTCAAAATGGTACTTTGAGTAATCACACAAGTTGGTGACTATTTAGGGACTCTTTTTATTCGGTGAGTGCTCTAGTCCATTCCAATTCCCTCCTCTATCTTAGAAGTTTGTCAAGAACCGTATCTTATCTGAACCCTCTCATCTCGACACTATACCCACTTGTCCAATTTGATACAAGCTTGGTTTGTTTACAAACCACACTCCTGCTAGGTATCCTACTTAAGTACCATATATAAAGATCTGGTCATACAAGGTAGTGATCATGTAGGGTGGAGTATTGACTTATAAATCATTCAATGAGATCTCCCCTGGCCGATATCCCACTGAGATAGATCTGAAAATTGTCTCTAATATTTCAAACCACGTAATATGTTCTCATGGCTTGGTGGTGACCAAGCTTGGTTGACAGCAAGAGAGTCAACGGTGGCCTAATCAGTGACAGCAATGCAGAGCGATTTGACAATGTCCGAAGTGGTGACAACAGCGATGATTATTTCACGACTTATTAACATGCAAAAATAAGCTTTCTCTTGATTTTCTGTTAAATACCAAAGTAACCACACATTTAAATTAATAGATGCGAGATTTTCACAGAATCTTGTAATTTGAAAGGTCCTCCACATGTATGCAAGTTTTTCTTATTTATAATATAGTTGGTATAAACCTATGATGACATAATTCTTATATGTTATTAAAGTGAGGCCTAATTTTTGTCTCGCGCTTCGGGAAAGTGACAGTATATATTGTCACGAAAAGGGACAAAGAGGAAAAAGTTATGGAATCGTGAAGGAGGATGTAGAGGAAAATTGTATTCCTTTATTGAATTGTAATCTCTGTACAAGATGTATTTAATTACAAAGAAGAATCAATAAAAGGAAATAGAAATATTCTCCTATATTTCTAGTCCTAAAATAAAAAGCTTTGTATCAATTTACAATTTGTATATTCTAAGTGAATCATATCTTCCAACACTCCCCCTCAAGCTGGTGGTCTGTATATGTCCAAGACACCAAGCTTGTTTAAAAGATATGTATGTTGTCTTTGACAAAGAGGTTTAGTAAATATATCCGCAGGTTGCTCCACGGTTCTGATTCCTCTTGTCTCGACTATCCCTTCTTGAATCTTCTCTCGAGTAAAATGACAATCCACTTCTATATGCTTTGTCCTCTCATGCAGTACGGGATTTGTTGCGAGTTTGAGTGCTGAATCATTGTCACAAAAAAGTAGAGTTGGTCCTTTAACTTGTGCCCCGAGATCCAGAAGTAGACCCCTTAACCAGACTATTTCACAAACAATCTTGGCCATAGATCTATATTCAGCTTCAGCTAAAGATAATGATACAGCAGACTGTTTCTTTGTCTTCCATGAAAGTAATGACTCTTTGAACTTGATACAGAAACCGGTGATAGATCTCCTACTCATAGGACATGTGGCATAGTCCGCATCACGATAGGCCGTCATTTCCATGTTGCATTTCCGAGAAAGGAGTATCCCTAAGCCTGGACATGTCTTCAAGTATCTCACAATCTTCAAGGCCGCATTCATGTGAGATTGTTTTGGACTGTGCATAAATTGACTAAGAGTCTGTACTACATAGCAGATATCCAGCCTAGTCATGGTCAGATATATAAGTTTCCCTACGAGTCTCTGATATCCTGATGGATCTTTTAACAGAGGATCATCAAAAGAGGATATACCAGTATCATACTCGATAGAAGTCAGCTTGGCATTTTGCTCGATAGGAATAATTGCTGGTCTGCAGCCCGACAATCCTGCTTCTGATATGATCTCCATCACGAATTTTCGTTGGCTTAGTGAGATTCCTTAATCTGAACAAGCTATCTCAATTCTAAGGAAATACTTAGGTGGTCCTAAGTCTTTGATGTGAAAAGTGGAATGCAGATACTCTTTAAGTTTCTTTACAGCAGAATCATCATTTCCTATGATAAGTATGTCATCAACATAGATCATCAAATAAATAGATGGCATACCTTTTGTGTCACGCCCCGATCCTCGAACACGTGCCCATCCCTCACCTGGTCGATTAAAAGCGACGTCCTAGGATGCATCGCCGACCCTGCTCATTTTATTTGCGCAAGTGGAAGTATAAAGAAAATCCCCAAACAATAAACCAATGGGATAGAAAAGTAGGGCCATACTTTCATATTGAAACTCATAACTAAACTTTTATGCAAAATACAAACCATAGTATTTCACAACTATTCACAACCCTTTACTCTAGCTCTATTCACATCAAAAGAGTTCACAAAAGAAGACGGGATCTCAGTTGATCCGAATCGTACTCAAGATCCCTCTCTATGCTATCTTCTTCTTCCAAAAATCCTTCCCTTCTCAGCTTCCTCCTCCTCGCCTCCTCATCGGGGTCCCGAAATGATATCCCACAATCGGGATGAGACTACGTCTCGGCGAGTTCTACCCCACTAAGACTCAATTAGGGAGCCAATACACTACTCGGTTGCCTAAGCGCGGACGAGTCGAGAGGACTTACTTTGGCCTCAGTCTCAACCTGCAATTTAAGGTTATATACAACATTTCATAATTCACAGCGAACAATCAATCAAATCACTGTCAATCGAACTAGTCGATTACATGTCAGACGGACCATTCTAGGTCATTGACTCCACACCACAAAATCTCCCATAGTGCACTCGGTCACAGAGCCATAATAGTGCTCTCGGGCGTCAAGTTCGCCAAGGTGACATAAACAACCGACGGTTTACGTGCGTTCTTTAATGCGTCGTTTTCGCACAGTGATCTTCCCCATCACCGAACCACGCCCATCACTATTCATAGATCACAGACAGTCTACGTGCGTTCTTTAAGGCGTCGTTTTCGCACAGTGATGCCCTTCATCACCGAACCACGCCTGTCTCTATTCATAGGCAGTCTACGTGCGTTCTTTAAGGCGTCGTTTTCGCACAGTGATATTCCTCCATCACCGAACCACGCCTGCCACAAGCCATAGACAATCTACGTGCCTTCTTTAAGGCGCCGTTTTTCACAGTGATCTTCCACATCACCGAACCACGCCGTCTATGCTTCGTACTTGATCTGTCTCGCCAAAGTACTCCCGACTCACTCTCACCATTCCCCATACTTTACAACTCAACAAAGCATAAGAATGCTAGATAAACAAACTTGGCCAATTTCCAAACAACAATTCAATCTCCATCAATTCCAATCAATTTAGGGCAAACCCCTAAAATATCACAATTTAATTAATTTCAAGCAACGTAGAGCTCAAATAAATAAACGGACTGCATCACGACAACCAGCACGAGATTTCAGTCGTCGGCCATCTCAGCCTTAATTTCCGAAAAATAATTAATTAAATAATTAATTTCGAAAATTAAATAATAAATATTAGAAATTCAATTTAGCTCAAAATAAAGCCCGATTAAATAAACGGACTTCACCACTGTCCTCAGCGTAATATTCCGGTCGCTGGCCATCACACTTGCATTTTCGGAAAATAAATAATTAAATAATTAATTTCGAGAATTAAATATATAATTACCATAAATTCAATTCAAAGACAATATAAAGCTCAATTAAATAAACGGGCCGCACCACGATCATCGCATAATATTTCGGTCGCTGGCCATCCAAGTTGAATTTTCAGAAAATAAATAATTATTTAATTTAATTCCGAAAAATATTATTTAAATGCAAAAATTCCACTTAGGCCCGAAATATCAAATTGAAGCCCGATTAAGGGTCGGAAAATTTCCGGGCTACCCTCAATAAATAGTAGACCATGTCTACTTGCTAAATATGCATTCAATTTAACTAATTTGCATCAAAATCAACTAATAAACCCTAATCAAAACACTCAAGCTTAATTAAACACGCTAAACAACCAATTAAGCATAATTAACCCACTAAGCAAGCGTTAATGTGGTTACCCACCGGAATCGCGCGAAATTGGTACCAAAACGACGGGCTCGGCGCGAGGAACAACAAACCCCAAAGCGGGTGTCGGGTCCGGGGCTCGGAAGTGGCCCAAAAGCGGGCCCGAAGTGGGCTGGAAACCCACTCGTGGGTTCGCTGTGGTGGCTGGCCGGAGGACTTCCGGTGGCTAAGGGGGCGAGGGAGGGTCGGTGGAGGTGAGGGGGTGTCGGGGAGGTTGGGCGGCGGTTGGGGCGGCGTGCGATGGCGGTTGGGGCGGCGTGCGGGCTGGGCGGGGGCGGAGCTGGGTGAGCGCGGCGCGGTGCGGCGCGGCGGCGGCGCATGCGGTGCGGCGGCGGCGGGTGGCTAGCCGGCGAGCTCCCTGCTTCTCTCTTCTTCAATTTCTGGTTTGCTGGTTTTTACAAAGAAGAAAGAAGAAGAAGAAGAAGAAGAAGAAGAAGAAGAAGAAAAGGGAGGGGGTCTCATTCACGTGCGTGGGGGATTTGGGGAGAGAGGAGAGAGGAGAGAGAAGAAAGAGATAAGAAGGAGAAAAAGAAAAGGAGACAGCTAAGGGAGGGGGTGCGCACGGATGGGGAGGGGAAAGGAGAGAGAGAGAGAGAGAAAAAGAAAAGGAGAAAAGGGAGAGAGAGAAAAGAAAATAAAATTCAAACAATTCTTGTTTTCTTTTCTTTCTCTTTCCCTTTCTAATTCCTTTTGGTCTTCGATTTTCCTTCCGACAATTTCTTTTTTCGAAATTTCGGACTCGTCAATAAATTGACGGACGATGAGACAAAGTCCTAAAAATAAGAATTATGACGCGCATAAAATTCGATTCCCGAAATCGAGTTCAATTTCGTGGTTAAAATCAATCAGACGCGATTTTAATCCAATCCAACCAATTAAGTAGCTTTTAGGGATTTTCACTGCAGATACATCCCTTAACGGCTTCACTCAATGGGTTGGTTAACCCGTGAGTGATCAGCTCAGAGAAATAGGACCGTAGGCACGTTGACGAAAAGCCCATTTCACTTTGTCGAAACGGGTCGAATTTTCGAGATGTCACATTTTGTCCAGGTGAATAAAGCATAGTCATACTTGGATTGTTTAAACCCAGCAGCCATAAGTGCATTAGTGAATTTGGCATACCATTGCCGAGAGGCTTGCTTCAATCCATAAAGAGATTTGCGGAGACAACATACCTTAGACTCCCCCTATCTCCGTAATCCTAGTGGAAGCTCCATGTATATCTCCTCGTTCAAATCACCATGCAAGAAAGTATTATGAACATCCATCTGATGTAGTGGCCAGTCAAGAAAAGCAGCAACCGATAGGAAAGAACGAACAGTGACATCTTTCGCTACTGGCGAGAAAGTTTCATGATAGTCGAATCCTTCTCGATGTGTGAAAACTTTGGCCACTAACCAGGCTTTATATCTTTCTACAGAACCGTCTGCTCTGTATTTAATCTTGTATACCCACTTACAACCAATGGGTTTGCGATGAGCAGGTAATGATACTATATCCCAAGTTTGATTTTCTACCAAGGCATGTAATTCTGACTCCATGGCCTTTTGCCAATGAGGATCATTTCTTGCCTCGTTATAACTAGAGGGTTCTAGTTCCTCAGAAATACGGCTCATACAACACAAATGTTCTGGCGATAATCTATCAAAGGAAATATAAGTGAGATAGGGTAACGAGTACCTGATGATCTTGAAGAACCACATATAAAATCTTTCGTCCAAGTTGGTGGACGAGTAGCTCGACCAGAACGTCGCGGTGGCTCATGTGGTATAACAGATGATTCTTCAGTAAGATTTGCTTCTGAAGAATTCCTCAACTATGTCGGCTCTTCTATAGGAGATTCTTCAATGGAATCACAGATAGGATTTTCAATAACCACTGGGGACAAAATATTTGCTGGTCTCGGAGGAGAAGTAATAAGAAGTGTTCCCCTAGAAGATAAGTCCTCTTCCATTAAGAAGTTATCATCCCTTGTCTTCTCATCTTCAAATGAAGAATTGAAATGTGAGAATGGAAAAATATCTTCATGAAAAACAACATCCCTGCTTACAAAAAAATTCCCAGAAGATGGTTCATAAAGCCTGTATCCCTTTTGCAAAGTTGGATAACCCATGAATATGCATTGTCTGGCACGTGGTGCCATCTTATCTCTATGCCCGACTGTAGTCATCTAGCAAAGACTTCCAAAAACTCTGAGATGACTCAGATTTTGTTTCCTTCCATATAACAGCTCAAAAGGTGCCTCCCCTTTTAAAATTCGTGACGGCATGCGATTAATCAGATATGCTGCCGTAACCACACAATCTCCCCAAAAATTCTCAAGAATAGAAGCTTGGAATGTAAGAGCTCATGCTACTTCTAAGAGATGACGATGTTTTCTCTCAACAATTCCATTTTGTTGTGGTGTATAGGTGCAGGAACTCTCATGCAAGATTCCATTTAAGGAAAATAAAGAGGCACATTCAGCATTAAAAAACTCTCTTCCATTGTCAGTTCGTATCCGACGGATTGTTTTTCCAAATTGAGTTTTTGACAAGGAAAGGAAGGTCTTTAGATGAGAAAAGACCTGATTTTTAGATTGCATAAGGAATATCCATGTGGCACGAGAGAAATCATCCACAATTGTGAGAAAGAAGCGAGACCCATCATGATTCAAAGTATGATATAGCCCCTAAACATCAGCATGGATTAGAGAAAAAATCTCATATGTTCTAGAAGTGCTATTTTGAAAAGAAGCACGTGTTTGTTTTGCTATGGGACAGATCGGACATTCAAGACAAGGAAATGATGCAGAGTGGCCTAATCTTTTATGACTAAGAAAAATCATTTCATTAGTAGCAGCATTACACAATAATTTATTGAATGCAACAAAAGATAATTTAGAAAGATGCGGAAACTTCATCCAAAAAAATAGCCCTTGATTGACTCTACCCAAGCCCATCAGTTTGCCAGTCAAAAGAGCCTTAAAAAAGCATTTATCAGAATGGAAAAGGATTCGACATGAGTTTTCTTGACAAGCTCGAGCAACTGATATGAGATTGAAGTGAAACTCGGGGACATATAATACATTTCGAAGAGTAATAAGGGAACTAAGATTCACAGTGCCAGTCATTATGACTTTAGTAATGTGTCCATTCGTTAGCTGTACCGATATGGGGACAGATAATTTGGCAATGTCAGAAAGAAAAGTTTTATCACAGACTATGTGGTCACTAGCACCTGAATCAATAATCCATGCATTCTTCGAAATTGAATTCATCAAGCAATAAGAAGTACACAAAACTTCCACCCTTATCGAAGCATCCAATTTCTTCAATGCTTCCATCACCTCTTGATATTGTTCATGGGTAACTGTATTTCCCATAGGTTGGCCCGATACCTGAAAAACTGAGGACAATTTCCCTTTCTCTTTTTCTCCTGGTCTTCCATGCAATTTCCAACAGTTCTCAATTGTATGGTGCGGACGCTTACAATAATCACAATACATTTTACCTTTTCCTTTGGGCCCATTATTTTTTGCAAAAGGATATTTGGTCGTGGGCTAAGCTGTTTGGGTCGAAAAATTCCCATATGGCCCATCGGATGTGCCAAATGAATTTTCGCATGGGCCATTTGGCCCATGAGAGCTTGCAGACCAATTGGATCCAGCAAATGGGTTTCCATGTGGCCCATCTGGCCCATAGATGCTCGCTGAACGTGAGCCATTCGATCCAGCTAGGTTTACACTCCGCGAGCCGTTGGATACAGCCACATCTAAGAATAGATCACCACCTTCCGATCGTAGGAACAGATCACCACCGTCCGTGGTCTTTCTCATAAACCTAGGGTTTTCGCCATTTTCGAACCCTAGATCCGCCTCTCCTCTGTTCTTCTACGAGGGACGGAAATGGCTCCTTGCGGCGAGGACCATTCCGTCTCCTCCCTTGCCATGGTCTGTCGCTTTTTGTTGGCTCTCCTCTTGTGTGGCGAGTTGATAGATGCGGCCGACACTCGGCAGGGGCTCCACAGTGAGTATCTGAGAACGAAACGACTGGTAAGTGTCGTTGAGGATGAGGAGGAATCGAATCGCCTTCTCCCTCTCTCGTATGTTCTTGTATTGTTCCTGTCTGTATCTGGTTGAGCCAGTTGAATTTTTCTTCTACTGCCTTTAATTCGTTCCATAGGGCCGAAAGTCTATTGTAAATCGTCACAATTGTCATATTCCCCTGTTTCAAATCTGAGATCTGCTGTGTGAGTGAAAAGATCTTTACTTGATCGAGTTTTCCATACATCTCTTGTATGTTTTCCCACATCTTTTTTGAATCCTCCGTTGGGGGAAGTCCGACTGCAACTTCGGACGCGATGCAGTTTCCTATCCAGGTTCGAACTAGTTGATTGCATCTCCTCCAAAGCCGTGCCATTCGCTCGTCGGAGGGAATCGATAAGGTTCCATCAATGAACACCTCTTTACCCTTTGTTACCAGTGCCCTCCGGAATTCACGAGACCAACTTGAATAGTTGTCAGCACCCTTTAGCTGCTGATTGATAATTTTGAGCTCCGGTCCATCTTCGTTTGTCGTATAAAGGGGGTCGCCGGGTTTCGGCCGACCACTGGCAGCGAGGATCTGGTATGGAGGAAAGAAGCCGGGCACAGGATTCGGGTAGGGATTCGTTCCCTGACCCGAGCCGCTCGACCCATATACGTGACCCGCATTGTGAAAATCCAAGTAGGGATTCGTTCCCATACTCGGTACAGTCGTTCCGCCCGTCTGCTTTGGGTCGATGGTTGGGCTTGCCCCATCGTTGGTTGGTGGGCCCCCATCAGCTCGCACGCTACTCTGGTAGTCAAGTGATGATGCATTAGGGTTTAGCCCCTGATACCATGGATATGGGTAGCCCAAAAAGGGCTGCCCTAGATTAGCCTGAGCCTGAAACTGCTGCCACTGCACGTGTTAAGCTTGTTGTTGGATCTGATTTTGCTATTGTTCGGATGTAGGAACCACAACTGATGAATCTTGGTCATCCAGGTTTGGCGGCGGTACCTCTCTCGTAGTTTGATCGACTCGAGTTGAGGTAGAATCTTGTGGTTTCGTCATGAGGTAAAAAAAAGTTTGATTCCTATGGTAACTCTTTTGCAGATAAAGCTTCTTCTAGGTAATCAACAATTTGATTCCTTCGGC
Organism: Eucalyptus cloeziana; assembly: GCA_014182715.1. Lineage (NCBI taxonomy): Eukaryota > Viridiplantae > Streptophyta > Magnoliopsida > Myrtales > Myrtaceae > Eucalyptus > Eucalyptus cloeziana. The sequence continues at coordinate 43,946,454 of CM024639.1, forward strand.
AACGCTTTTCTGGGAATTGGAGTTCCTTGAGGTAATCAAAGCGGAAGCAAGAAATTAGGTCAGAATCATGGATGGCTCTGATACCATGTCACAAAAAGGGACAAAGAGGAAAAAGTTCTGGAATCGTGAAGGAGGATGTAGAGTAAAATTGTATTCCTTTATTGAATTGTAATCTCTGTACAAGATGTATTTAATTATAAAGAAGAATCAATAAAAGGAAATAGAAATATTCTCCTATCTTTCTAGTCCTAAAATAAAAAGCTTTGTATCAATTTACAATTGGTATATTCTAAGTGAATCATATCTTCCAACATATATCCATCCATATCCCACATGGTGTAATTTCATTCCCTATATTAATAGCAAAGGAAGTTCATGCTCACAAGTTAGTATTGATTTGTTGTAACCTAGGTTAGAGGGAAATGTACAAACCAGTTCCCAAACCGATTTAAACGGGTTCCAAATTTTGGGAACCGGTTTCAACGGGAACCAGTTCCCAATCCTATTTTCCTAGTGAGTCAATCCAATTCTCGGGTATATCCGGCCTGATTGCACATCCTTAATTATAATCGGTTGAAGAGAGGAAATAAGAAGGCTAGCATGTGGAGGTTGAAGATACCAAAATGAGAGGACAGTCCATTTTTGTACAGCACCAACAGCTACGTGGGGAGGCGGATTTGAGAGATCGACCCTGAGGCCGACACTACCGAGGAGTGCGCTGAGGTCAAGGCCCGCTCACCAGCACTTCTAAAACCACCGCCGCCTGTCAAGCCCTGCGGGAATGTCCTCTGGCGCATGCAGGTACATGGCATATAACACGCCCATAAACACGCGCTCGTTCCAATTTCTTGGTTGTATGTATGCGTGAAACAATTGTCGAGCACGTTTTTTTTCTTACAGACTTTAATTTGAGGACGAATCGAACCGCAGGCACACCTAGTGATACCGGACACTGCATGCACGTACGTACGTGGGTAATTATGATAGCGTGGTAGCCAGTTGCTATCGAGCCTCTGACATTTGAAAGAGAAGATCCGTGGCCCGACGATCTCTCGGGTGAAAGAATTGAGCCCCATCGTCCCCCGACTCAAACCAGACACGCTCTAGCTTCAAGCCTTCCATCCCCCACGTCCCACCAAAACGTGAACATTGGAGTCGTGCTCTGAACATGAGCCCATCACTACAGCCTTATGAGAAATTCTAGACTTCCTTTTGGCATTATTTCGGCGAAGCGATTGCCTCGACCTCGGGACTTAAGATTTTGTCGATACCCCGTATCATTTTGCTGCAGCAGCTAGCGAGGAGGGACGGATGAACATGCTTATGGAGGGAACACGTCCAGATCTCACTTTCATGAAGTTTAAAACTTTGGTATATCATTTGTGAACTCATCCGAGAGTTGGTTGCGTCCCTGTCATAAGCCAACATATCGATTGTGTTCTGAAAACGAGAAAACACATTCACTCTCATGCACCAATTGGATCTTGCCTTCTTTCCTCCCCGTGGATCCAGGTTTGCTTTCTCAGATTACCTTGATCTTGTCTTTCCAAATTTAAAAGTTAATAGGAGGCAGAAAGTTCAGTGCGGAAGCCACACCAAACAATCAAGCGCGCACAAAGGGTTTGAGTTGATATCCCGGCCAACGAAGCTTCAAACAGAGTCTAGTATCAAGGAGAAGAAGAGTCGCTAAAACAAGAAGTTTGAGAACATACTTTTCCTGATTCTCCATCCTGATCTAAAGTACTTAACACGGACATACTTCCTCTGCTGTGGTGCCGAGGGATGTTGACGTTCCTGGTAATAGTCGAAGAAGATAAATGAAAGGCCTTTATCATCAAATACAAAGTCTTCTCATTAATAGTAAGTTCAACATAAGAAGGTCATAGATACCTACCTGATCACGTGTAAAATTCTTAAAATCTCAATTAATCTAGCATATTGCGGGGTAAAGTGTGTGGACTATCTCTCAAGAGTACCAAAATATTAGTCACCGCAACTTGATATGGTCACATAACTTTCCTAGCCAGCAGCAAGATAATTTGGGGTATCAACTCTCCTCGAGGCTCTAGGTGCACATCCTCAAACCAGTCCCTATCTACCACAAACCACCAATTTGAAAGATCCTTTGGACCTGTTTTAGCACCCAGAGTTGAGACATCACACTTAATATTCACATCTCTAGAGCCTTCAACAATACCTGGGGATAATTGCAGCCTCATTATAAAAGCCGTGGAACTGATGTGACAGCACTCTTAGCACTTAGTATAGCAAAATATAGAGCACGGTCCGGCGTTGAACCCATAACTCCTTGGTGAGGCCGAATAAAGATAAAGACAAGTAAGCCAGTGACAAGACACTCCTCCTCTCTCCTCTCTCGCACAAAGTCTTGAGTCCTTCGCAGAGAAGCCTCTACAGGAAGGAGCAGTCTTGTCCATATGAAACTTCAGAAAAGTCAAAAGCTTTCCTTGCTAGAATACCCCCTGTATTCTTTTGCAAAGCTCTTCTCAAGAAAACTCATTGTGAAATATGATAATCAAGCTTGACATATGACTTGCTACCACAACCGCATGGACCAATAGGCTTACCAGCCTTTAACAAAAATATTCGTCCAATCACATTATGGTCGCCTCCCTCTGCCTTGTTCTAGACCCAATCCTTACCAATGAGTCCCACATAACATTTCTTTAGGTGGTTTGTCGCTGAATCAACATATGATAAGCACCATGGTCACAATCACGGAGAATCAAAATGCTAAAGTCCTGATATTATCTTCAGCAAACCAAATTACAGTCTCCTGAAGATGAAGCAACGGAGTCAAAAGTTATGAGGTCTTATGCCAATTATCTAGACATATGGCAACTCCAAGCCTCACCAAACAATCAAATCATCTTTCCTTGGCATAGAGATGAAACATTAATATATTTCTAAAATGGAAATGTACCAATGATCCAATATAGGCAGTCATCCCATTAAAAATATCCCCAAGACTGAACTCCTGAATAAATCTTGAGAAATTAGGAATAAATTTAGTATTACTCTGGTACAGAAATAAAAGGCAAGTGACATTTGGCACTAGTTTCAAGTTCTGACTGTTGGACCAAAAGCATCTGCCATATGATCTCCTAACCATACCGTCTTGTCACGCAATACAACCAGCATGCAAGCATATGTGAGAGAGAGAGAGAGAATCTAGTTGTATGCAAGCAATGAATTTATAAGATCCATCATTCAAAAAAGAAAGCTCATCAATTCAGAGTTACCAGAGCATAGAGATGTGTGAATTACCTTCGTAAAACAGTAGAAAGCTCCATCTGAGTCCTCCCAAAGCCTCCAGGCCAATACATATTCTCTGGCTGTCAACAATGGAAACTTTTTAATCGTTCGACCAATTTCAGTTCCATTATTTATATCCATATGCAACTGGATATGCTCAGTGACAGTTTTATCCCATTGCTGCCTGTAAAAATTATCCATGTAAAAGTCTCTCAGCAATTCAGGAGAGCAATTCTCAAATACTGACACACTGAGGTATTTCAGGGGGCCATCCTGTAAGCAACCAAAAAAAGAAAGGCAAGTGATAGCTCACAATCAGCTCATGAAATTCACGAAAGCAAAGATATTGTCACTAGACCTATAAAGAAGCAGACACACTTCCTGAGATTGACTCTGATGATGAGATTATTCAGTCAAAAGCAAAACAATATGATCAAGCACTACGAATTGTTATGATACATCCTAATGTATAACCACGTAATGGAGTACCCCTTGTTCTTTCACCCAATGTAGCCCTCCTTTTTGTAGGTATCAATAGTTTCTTTGAAACTAGGTTTAAGGTCGCTTCTCGGGGGAGGAGGGCGGGGGCGGGGACGATGTGAGCGGCAGCTTCTTTGCATGGCTTCCGCCGCCGCGCGACACTCATCGTCTCTTTCTCTCTGTCTCTCTCTCTCTCAGAACTCGCTCCACGCACCGCGCCTGAAAGAGGAAGGAGGGAACTTCTTAGCTTGCGTTCTAGTCTTTTCTTTGCCTTTTGCGGGATCCGATGAATGGGAGGTGTGGGAGGTGGTGGTTCACTGGTTGTTAGCATCCATGTCTAAACGATCGAGAGAGTCGCACCGGATTATCCCGACATCATGTGGCCGAGCGCGGCTCTCCCGAGGTTCAATTTTGCTTTCGCCCATCCCCAGATTCCCACCACCACCCCCCCCCCACCCCCTCACCACCGCACAACATTCCCGGGCTTTCTAGGATTGCGTTCCCATAAGTTTCGATAATTTTAGAATTCCTAATATATAAATAAATAAATAAACCTTAGGTGAAAATTGGGAAAATTTCAAGTAAGGGTCCTAAAATATCCTCATTTTTTCAAATAAGAGTCTAAAGTGTATCTCATTTTAAATAAGAGGTTGAAGTATTGTCATTTTCTTGAATAAGGACCTAAAATAGAACTTGTTTCAAATAAAAATATAAAATAACTATATCAATTTCAAATAAGAACGTAATCTTCTAGTTGGTCAAGAGTATTTTCTTCTTTTATCTTTTTTGAATTTTTTTTCCCTTTTTTTCTTTATTTTTTCCTCTTTTTTTCGAGTTTTCTCTTCTCCTTCGCCAATGGCCAGGACTAGCTACCGGAGATGCCTGAAGAGGGCTGGGTAAGGGTCACCTTCGCCCTCACCAGGAATCAATCTCGTGTGTCATTGCAAGGATAAGAGAGAAGAGTAGACAAGAACGACAATAAAATTAAAATGAACAAACACCCACGAATCTTGTATCGGCACCTATTCTCATAAAAAGGGCAAGATGACACAATCAATTTTTACTCCACCCCAGAAGAAAAGGAAAAGAAATTATGTAAGATGATGCTGTATCCATAGTTCATCGTAATCTAATCAATACTATTGACGAAAATAAATGTAAATGATCAAATACAAGCTTTTACACGTTTTATCTACAACTTATGGGGCGCGTTGGAGCATCTGTATTGTTTCTATTCCTTCTCTTCTATCATACAAGTAAAACCACAGACATAGGATTTGAATTCTGGTGTGCTTATGAAATCTATGTTTCCTCAATATGCAGGCTATGACAATATGCCTTGTTTCTTCAAACAGCTGTTGACGGTAATGGAACCCACCTCCGATACTCTGCGAGAGCCCACAATGGGTATATGTTCCTGTAATTGGGATAGTGTAACATGCAGTTCTTGTTGAAAACCCCAGTGATTTCCTGCAATGCAAAGTTCATGCCTAGATCATGTTGTTTCGTTATAAGGCGATTCTTACCTAACCAGTTCTCTCTCTCAATCAGTTATCATTTATTTGCACTAGTTACTGACGATGTTTTGAGGAGTTGAACCAATTGTTTGTAAGATAATATGCGTGGACCATAACCATCTCTAGGTTTTCCTGGTTGTATGGATTAGTTTGCAGGAAATTCTTTCCAAGGATATTGGTGGCGTGCACTCTTTTATTTCCTGAGATTTTGACCCTGTATGAAATCAACTTACTGAAAGGTACAAACCTGTTGAGGGTAATCACCGCCTTCCATTTGTGAATTGATAAGCAGCTTTGCGGCCCGGTGCAGGGGAGTTGGATCCTTCTCCGCCTGACAGTAGATGAAGTTCCAAAGTCAGAAACTTCACATTGAATATTGATTTTTTACCATCACCAAAGTATGGTTAATGCAATCGAGACCCAAACGACAATATCATCCACTGACCTGCCCCGCATGAATCAGACCCATCATAGCCCAAGCGGTTTGCACCAGATTTGATCTGTTTCCTTCAAGTGGTACATATTCCTACATCGACCGATTTGGCAATTAGAAAATTCAAGATTTCCGTGTTGACAGAAAAGTGCAACTAAAGCAGCGAAAGCCAAACATGCCGAGGAAGGTCCCTCTAGAAATCACCTTCTTCGGGCAAGAAAGATAGCTCTCTCCCCACCCGCCATCCTGCAACTGTGTTCGTAGAAGAAAAGCGACTCCTTTGCGCATAGCTGCACATTTGCTATATGTCTTGCCAGCAGCTGCTAGTCCTCCGAGCGCAAACCATGAGCCATATGTAAAACAAACTCCCCAGAACCCATACCAGTAAGAATTGCTCAGTTAGTCAGCTGCTTCTTTAATTTATCTGAATTCTTCAGCAATACCCACTAAAAGACGAACATACCACGAGCCATCTGGCTTTTGTACATTCTCCAGATACTGCACGGAAATTGATATAAAATCTGCAATCTCCTTCTTCCTGTGCCCCGGATACAACTTCTGGAACAAAACTAAAGCTTTGATAGCTGAGGACGTGCATTCAACATATTCGTGCTCGATGACAATGTCCTCGAAGAACCCTGTCGGATTTAGGAGCTGCAAGTGACAAATGATGAGGAAGAAGTCCCACTATAGTAATTTATGAACAAACAAACATGTCTTAGTCCGTGAGGACCACCAATGAATTCTAAAAAATTTATCAAGTACTTGTTTACTAGAACAACCATAGAAGGAAGGTTGGCCTGGCGAATTCCGCTCACCAAGTGCCACACGGGTTATTTCCACGATTAAGGAACTATCGACCCGTGGCACATGCATTCCATCCCATTGGAAGGGGAAACTGGCCCATAATATGAGTTGAGTACAACAACAAAACAATGAAACGAAAGAACCAATCCACAACCATTGAGGGATCGTATGGTATCATAGGCAACCCTCGATATTCACAAGAGTATTCGAAAATTATTGAACTCTCCCAATTACGACGAAGAATTTCAATTCTTTCGACGTGGTGATTGCATTTGTATATTAACTATTGGTTTTGGAAATAAATTATATCTTTTGGATTGAGATCCTCTAAATTCAGCATGTCACACCCCGAACCTCGAGCACGCGCACATCCCTCAGTGGTCGATAGCATTTTGCGACGTTCTCAGGACTTGTCGCTGACCCTTTTCATTTTATTGCACATGCGGAAGCGAATTCACTAATCCCCTGACAACAACAAATATGGGATAGAAAGGCAGGACAACCAATTTCAAATCAAATACACTTTTATAAACACTTCAAGCTTATACAGAAGGTCTATGTCATAAAGAACTACTGAGCCACCTATGCTCCTGACCCTTCCGCTTCAAGCTCCGAGTTCTTCACACAAGGGACCTGAAAATGGTTATTCAATAACCAGTGAGATATAAATCTCAGCGAGTTACACCCCTAAGCCCCGGTTAGTACACCAACTCAACCCAGGGTATCTATCCAGAACCACCCTACTAACAAGCAACAACCAACAGCCAGCAACCAACAAACAACAGTTGATTCGCATACAACCTCACCTGGTATGCCATACCCTGCACGATATCACTCAGCATGATACACACAAAGCACATGACCATTAGATGATGCAGTTCATCAATCACACACGAGTCGCATCATAAGCAATCTCACCTGGCCATTGCCACACCCTGCACATTATCCATTCATGCGTGCGTACCATAAATGATGTGATTCACTCATGCATATAATTAATGCATATAACAATTTCACACATCAATTCATCAATTCAGATCGAGTCATCGATCAATCGACCTAGTCGATTACATGTCGCCACGACATTTTTCTCGGTCGATACAATTAATACTATCTATAAGTCCAACCATGGTCCAGGACTGCTCACTCTAAGCTGATATATAGATAGTATAGCTCACACTAAGCTGATAAGGTTAAGGTATACTGCTCTCGCTAAGCTGACATATCGCCCGCGGTGATATAGTATACCGGTATCTTTGCTCTCGCTAGGCGACATATCGAGCCCGTAGGATGATATAGTATACCCACGATGCTCACTCTAAGGCGATAAAGTGTACTGCTCACGCTAAGGCGACATATCACCGTAGGCTGATATAGTACACCGGTATCTTTGCTCTCGCTAAGGCGACATATCGCCCGTAGGTGATATAGTATACCCATGATGCTCACCTTAAGCTGATAAAGTGTACTGCTCACGCTAAGCTGACATATCGCCCGTAGGCTGATATAGTACACTAGTATACTGCTCTTGCTAAGCTGACATATCGCCCGTAGGCTGATATAGTATACTATCCTGACCATTCAATCCATTCCATCTTTTATCCTTCTCGATAAAATAGCCGTGTGTGGGGACACGGTTGGCCTTAGCCAAAATATCATATTTTGCTTTTAGAACCTCCCACCATTTTCAACAGCCCATAAACACATTTTTGGCGCTGTGAACCGACGCCCGGTAATTACCAATCAATTACCACAATTCAAATCATTTAGGAATAAATCCTAAAAATACATAATTAAACCAATTCATCACAACGTAGGGCTCAAATAAATAAACAGACTGCACCACGACAATCAGCACGAAACTCCAGTCATATCAACTCAACTCATGCGAATGTCCATGCATTTACACATCCATTCACTTCATAAAATCAACACACATGAAACAAGGCAATTTTTCACTCTCGGGTGAACAGTGCACGTGAACAGTACTTTGTGAACAGTGCACGTGAACAGTATTTTGTGAATAGTGTCGCGTGAACAGTAAATTTCCAGAATTCAATAAACTATAAATTGTATTCAAAAATCATTAAAACAATGATTAAATTAAGGAAACCAATCAATTAAGATAAACATGCTTAATTAACCACATAAACCACATTAAGCAAATAAAATAAGATTAAGCTAAACTAATCGAATCCATTAATCTAACCACCTATCTTAGGACTAATACAACTTAATTAAATCACTTAAACTATAATTAAATCTAACTAAACCAACCTAAGCAAGTTTAGGCACTAATCGAGGATTAGGAGCTAAACTCACCCGTTAAGCGGGCCGGAGACACCGACGCGGCGGCGGCGCGGTGGCTACGCACCGGAACCTCTACCACAACAATCCAAGGTGGTCCCAAGCTCAACACAGCAACCACAGCTCGGACTCCCACTGAAACCACTGAAATACAGCCCTGCCGGAGAAGAAAACAAGTTGAACGGCTTGGCCGGAGCTCCGGCAAAGGGGGTGGCCGACAACCGGCGGCACCAGGAGGTCTTGGGGGTCTTGTGAGAGGTTAGGGGGGCAAAGGAATGGCTGAAATGGAAGAAAACGGGCTGCAAAGTCGAAACAGTCCAGGCTGCAGGCGGACCGACGGACCGACGACCGGCGGCTTGCGACGGCCGTACAGGACGGACGGCGGCTCCGTTCGTGACGAAATAGGATTCGTTGGAACGGTCTATCTCTTCTGGTCACGGTGATAGGTGGCTCGTTCTGTGATTCAACCGGGAAGACCACTTTTGACTCGATTCTTCATCGAAGGGTCAGCTGGAGCAGAACTGGGAGAGAGGAGAACGAGAGAGAGAGCTCCATCGATTGGGAGGCCGAATGGGGGAGAGAGAGAGTGATGGGAGGGCTTTCAAGACTCCCATAAATGCTTGCTTCAAGTCCCCATGCATGACATCATCTTCTCTCTCTTCTCTTTTGCCCTTATCCACAAGCTCTAGGGGCATTTTGGTCATTTCACCTCGCACAAATTACAAATATGACCTTGGGCTGAAATTGGTGGATGGGCCTAAGGATTGGGCTTGGCCATGAATACGAGTGGGCTTGGGAATTTATTGGGCTTTGAAATGGTTAAGGCTTGGCCCATGGGCTTAGAAGATGAATAGTTGATTTAGGCCCAATGTGTTCATTTGATTTTCTTAGGCCCACCATGGTGGCTTTCCCACCTTGGGCCTACGCCCACACTAGCTTGGCCCGGCCCACGTCCTCACGGACTCACTTCCTCTGTCCGTAAATCCCTTTTTCAACTACTCGGCTTAACTGGCGCTGTCGACTGTTTGAAGCAGCTTCATTCAAAGTCCGTCCCGGACATTCCCGATAATTCGAAGTCCAATCCTAAGTTCTCTTGCCCTTTCAATTTCGCCCTAATGCTATTTTGATTGTAACTCAGACTGACGGGCGGCTCAGAGGATTCACGCGTAATCGACTCGTGCCAAACCACGTTCAAGACATCTCGACGCATGGACGTCATTGACTGCATGAAATTACGGAAGATAGATTCTTATTTCAAAGTACACGATCACTGAGGATCGACATAGGGTCGTTCACGGATTCGATAATGGCAAACAGAATCACCCGTCGTTCCATTATGTTCTATCCGCGAATCGACTCCCAATCGTCCTTGAAATCGGCCACGCCTATCTACGGGATCGTCCTCACGCAAGTCTCATGGTCAAGTCGTTTTCCCCGGGTCGAGTCCTTTAGCCGTACAAGTTACTGTCCTCATTAGCCCTTCCCCTCAAGGTCAGTATCTCAGGAGTGATCAATTCCGAGTGAGATCAATCAACAATGCATTGACGAAATTCACATTCATCCATCCTTCAGAGGACTCGAATTTCAGGATGTCACACAGCATACATAAATTTGGGCTCTTAAGAATTGGATACTGTCAGCTGCTCATGTGACATCCTGAAATTCGAGTCCTCTGAAGGATGGATGAATGCGAATTTCGTCAATGCATTGTTGGTTGATCTCACTCGGGTTGATCACTCCCGAGATACTGACCTTGAGGGAAGGGCTAATGAGGACAGAAATCGTACGGCTAAAGGACTCGACTCGGGAAAATGACTTGACCATGAGACTTGCGTGAGGACGATCCCTGTAGATAGGCAAGCCAATTTCAAGGACGATTGGGAGTCAATTCGCGGACAGAACATAATAGAACGACGGGTGATTCTGTTTGCCATTATCGAATCCGCGAACGACCCTATGTCGATCCTCGCATGATCGTGTACTTTGAAATAAGAATCTATCCTCCGTAATTTCATGCGATCCAATGACGTCGTTCATGAGTCGAGATGTCTTGAACGTGGTTTGGCACGAGCCGTTACGCGTAAATCCTCGAGCCGCCCGTCAATCGAGTGATAACCGAAATGGCATTGGGCGAAATTGACATGGCAAGAGAACTTAGGATTGGACTTCGAATTATCGGAAATGTCGGGGCGGACTTTGGATGAAGCTTCATCAATCGGTCGACGAGCCGAAGGGAAGCAATTGAAGAAGGGATTTTCGAGCCGAGGAGGTGAGCCCGTGAGGACATGGGCCGGGCCAAGTCGGTGGGGCCTTAGGCCCAAGTTGGGCAGCCACCAAATGGGCCTACGTCAAGCAAATGAGCCCATTGGGCCAAACCAACTATTCATCTTTTAAGCCCATGGGCCAATTCTTGGCCATTTCAAGCCCAACAAATTCCTAAGCCCATTACTATTCATGGCCAAGCCCATTTCTTAGGCCCATCCACCAATTTCAGCCCAAGGTCGATGTGTAATTTGTGCAAGGTGGAAATGACCAAATTGCCCCTAAAAGCATTTGGATAAGGGCAAAGGAAGAGAGAGAAGATGATGTCATGCATGGGGACTTGAAGCAAGCATTTATGGGGGTCTTGACAGCCCTCCCATCACTCTCTCTCCCCCCATTCGGCCTCTCTCGAACGGAGCTCTCTCTCCTCGTTCTCCCTCTCTTCCGCCGAGTTACGCTCCAAATGACCCTTCGGTGAAGAATCGAGTCAAAAGTGGTCTTCCCGGTTGAATCACAGAACGGTCCACCTATCACCGTGACCAGGAGAGACAGACCGTTCCAACGAGACCAATTTCATCCCGAACGAAGCCGCCGTCCGTCCTGTACGGCCGTCGCAAGCTGCCGGTCGCCGGTCCGTCGGCCCGCCCCGCAGCCTGTTTCGAGTTTTTGGCCATTTTTCTTCCATTCCAGCCGTTCCTCCGCCCATCCCAACCTCCAGCAAGACCCCCAAGACCTCCTGGTGCCGCCGGTTGTCAGCCACCCCCTTCGCCGGAGCTCCGGCCAAGCCGTTCAACTCCGTTTCTCCTCCGACAGTCAGTTTTTGAGAGTTACAGAGAGAAGCAGAGGCTGTGGTTGAGGTGTTGAGCTTGGGACCGCCTTGGTTCATCGTGGTAGAGGTTCCGGTGCGTAGCCACCGTCGTCGCCGCCCCGCCGTGTCTCCGGCCCGCTTAACGGGTGAGTTTAGCTCCTAATCCTTCGATTAGTGCCTAAACTTGCTTAGGTTGGTTTATTAGATTTAATTCTAGTTTATGTGATTTAATTAAGTTGTATTAGCCCTAAGATAGGTGGTTAGATGGATGGATTAAATTAGTTTAGCTTAATCTTGCGTTATTTGTTTAATTGTGCTTATGTGTTTAATTAAGCTTGTTTTGCTTAATTAATTGTTTGATTGTTTTAATTAATGATTTTAATGATTTCTGAGTTTAATTTATCATTTATTAAATTCTGGGAATTTACTGTTCACTCGATACTATTCACGGTTACTGTTCACGAGGCACTGTTCACGAATTACTGTTCACGAGTTACTATTCACGAAACACTGTTCATCCAGAATGCGAAAAGTTGTCTAAATTCATGTGTGTTGATTTTATGAAGTGAATGGATGTGTAAATGCATGGGCATCTGCATGAATTGAACGTGATTTGTAATTTTGGGTATTTATCCCAAAATTTATTAATTTCAGTAATTAATTGGAAAATAACCGGGCGCCGGTTGACGGCGCCAAAAATATTTTGGTGAACCATTAAATAGTGGGATTTTCTGAAAGAAAAATATTGTAGTTTGGCTAAGGCCGATTGTGTACCCACACACGATATTTTATCGAGTATCTTTGATATCAACAAATTAGGCCAAGATATTATGAAATTGAGGAATTTAATTACAAGGTGCAATATCGTTGGCCATAGTTGAGAGGGTCGGGTGGGACCGTAAAAGCCCACTAGATCTTGAGAGGGTCGAGTGGGACCGTAAAGCCACTAGATCTTGAGAGGGTCGGGTGGGGCCGTAAAGCCACTAGATCTTGAGAGTGGCATCTAAAAGGGCACGTGGGGTCGGTGATTTGATACATCACTTTGGTGAACGAGTACCTTAGAGAATACACTTGGCCCCAGGCATCGTAAAAAGGACACGTGGGCTCGGTGAATTGATGCATCACTTTGGTGAACTAGTGCCTTAGAGAATGCACGTGGGCCCATGGAGTTAAGTGAGGCATCTTGGAAGAGACACGTGGGCTCGGTGATTTGATGCATCACTTTGGTGAACTAGTGCCTTAGAGAATGCACGTGTGCTCTATGACATAGAATCGACTGAGTCAATTAATCGATAGCTCGATCTGAATTGATGAATTGATGTGTGAAATTGTTATATGCATTAATTATATGCATGAGTGAATCACATCGTTTATGGTATGCACGCATGAATCGATAACGTGCAGAGTGAAGTAATGGCCAGGTGAGATTGCTTATGATGCGACTTGTGTGTGATTGATGAATTGCATCATCTAATGGTCATGTGCTTTGTGTGTATCATGCTGAGTGATATCGTGCAGGGCATGGCATACCAGGTGAGGTTGTATGCGAATCGACTATTGTTAGTTGGTTGCTGGCTGTTGGTTGTTATTTGTTAGTGGGGTGGTTCTGGATAGATACTCTGGGTTGAGTTGGTGTATTAACCGGGGCTTAAGGGTGTAACTCGCTGAGATTTATATCTCACTGGTTATTGAATAACCATTTTCAGGTCCCTTGTGTGAAGAACCCAAAGCTTGAAGCGGAAGGGTCAGGAGCATAGGTGACTTAGTAGTTCTTTATGACATAGACCTTCTGTATAAGCTTGAAGTGTTTATAAAAGTGTATTTGATTTGAAATTGATTGTCCTGCTTTTCTATCCCATATATGTTGTTGTCAGGGGATTAGTGAATTTGCTTCCGCAAGTGCAATAAAATGAAAAGGGTCGGCGACAAGTCTTGGGAACGTCGCAAAATTCTATCGACCACCGAGGGATGTGCGCGTGCTCGAGGTTTGGGGCGTGACAGCTCAGCAAATAGACAATTCGAATCGATTGTCTCTATTTTCTTTTATTTTTTTTCCTTTTCCTTCACCCCTCTCTTTTATCCTTTTTGCTCTCTTCCCATTTTGCTTCTACCCCCAACGAACTAGTCAAAACTAGGGGTGATCGGGTCCAGGGTGGGTAGGGTCTAGACCTGGACCCTATACCTGACCCTATTATAACAGGTTCTCCTTTTGTGGACCCTATACCCGACCCTGTTTATATTGGACCATGTACCCGACCCATATTATTTTTCCGATCCGATTCCAGGGTCAACCCTGTTTCCATTAGAACCTGTTTTGCAATCTCCCGATATCCTATACGACTTCGAATTTTGTATTAATAAGCAATAAAATAACGTAATTCTCCTCATTTATATTGAAACATTAAGCACTGGTAATAAATTAATACATGAACTTTTTGACTAAACGAAAAATTAAGAATCCATAAGGCTAATTATAATAAATAAAATCATAAGGTAAAGAATTAGCAATAAACATGGGTTCCCACAACTACTACATGAAGCTACTCATTTATGCAAGCATAACTCCTCCTACAAAAGAGAAATTAGGCGAGCCAATCCATGTGATACACAAGAATTTGATAGCGACTCACACCGTCTGTCCATCAGACGGTGTGAGAGGAACCTGTGAGGAAGAGGAATGACAAAAGAAGAGTGCCGTGAGTGTTTAAGAGAGCCAAGAGGGAAAAGATTGTATGATTATGGGAGTAAGAATAGAAATCGGGAGAAAAAAAAAGGGATTTTGGACCTCTACTTACAAAACCGACACGGGAATTGATCCAAAACCGGTCCAGGAACCGGTTTCCGGGTGGGTAATCACTCGGAACCTGTTCCCGGACCGGTTTAAACCAGTTCCAAATTTTGGGAACCGGTTCCCGACCTTGTTTTTTGGGTGGGTCAGTCCGGGAACCGAGTATACCCGGTCCTGTTGCACACCCCTAGTCAAAACTCTTCTGATCCTATTGAAGATGGAACAGAATTAGACTTGACCTGCAAACTCCGGTGTATGGGAGGCCGCGAGAGACTTGTAAGAATCACTGTCACACATGATATCATTAATTAATGATTTAATAATTTTTGAATGCTATAAAAAAAAAAAAAAAAACATTGGTTGTAAGAAAGTGCAACTCTTATGAAAAGGTGTAATTTTTATTAGATTGTGTAATACTTATGAAAATGCGCGACTCTTATGAAGATACAATATGCTTTGATGGAAGGCACCTATTGATAATTTATATAAATAATTATAAAGTCTAATCCTCTCTCCACCCAAGACAACGAAAGTTGATTCTACATTCGACTAGGAGAGTGAATGTAGACCTAATATAAGCTAAATCACTTAATGTGTTTACAATATCTATTATCTCTTCATTCGTTTTATTATCTCTTAATAGAATTACTTGCATTTGCTATTGTTAAACTGATTCTGCATCTACCAGAGTTTAATATGAAGTATTCCTCGAATAATTGTCAAAAGCATTTAAAACAAATTATCCATTTAATTTGTATTGTTAGCCTCAACACATATTTATACAAATTAAATATAGAAAAAAAAAATGGGAATTCCTAACCAGTATCGTTCAACATAAACAACTGTTTTGTTGTAAAATAATGTGTAAGCTAATGGACCGTGCAATTCAATATTAAACACAACGAGATGAAATTGCAGAGAACTCAATAAGGGACAATGAGGACATTCGAAATAAAGGCAGTTCAGTCTAAGTGTTGCTATCTAGAGACTCAACCATGAAGGAAATTCACTATGAATTGCAAGAATTACAAAATTATAATCACTCAATCGCTAAAGTCTTTGGCAGTCTCAGATTAGTCTCAAAACAAACTCACAAAGTGTTATCTCACGATATCTCATAAAGAATTCAATCAGAAAACTCATAAAGGGGAAATCCCAACACTCTTATTTGCTTTAAATAGGTCAAAAAGCAAATTTAAACCTCGCGTGTTTGACGTCGGTCCAAGACCCGAGCATTGGGCACTTCCCCCCGAACGAAAGCATGCGTTTGAGATGAGGAAATACGTATGTTGGTGGTGTGAAAAGACAAGGACCCATATTGGATGTCAAAAGAAAGATGAAATAATCAATAATTTCTAATTGACCGACAACTTAATGAATTGTATTTCTTAGTGAAGATAGGTTTAGCTAAATTGTCAATAGGCTTAAATTTTGGGCTTCCTCTTGGATTTTGGTATTACGAAGGTAGAGCACTTCTACGGCACTTCGATATAATAGCCGATGATGGTTAATCAATGGCAACTCAATGTGCATTGGTATCCTGGATTATATAAGGAATCTCACGGATCTCCGTGATTATCAAGTACGTATTGCCATCACGGTTAGGCCCATGAGGAGACCATGGGTGAAAAGCATGTTTGCATCGATTGGCAATGATTGGAGATTTGTGTCAAAATTTGTCGGTGCAAAGGAACATCGCAGTTGGATTGAGTGGAACTGGCCCAATGTGATAGAGACTCACATGTGAGGGGGAAAATGTTGAGTACTCAAGTGAGTGGTATGAAAATAAAGTAGTCCCATATTAGACGTCCAAAATTAAAAGAAGCAATTGATAATATATAGTTAAGGAGGACCTTTCCAATTTATGAAGCCCGTCTAATGAAATGTCATAAGAGGGACTCAATCACTAAATTGATTCATTAAAATAAATAAATACACCCTCATCTATGCATACGCATGTTAATGGATCTAAAAGCAGTCATAATAGAATCTTATATAGATGAAATGGGCTATATCTACATATGATAAATAAAACAACTATTTTGCCTCGTGTATCATTAAGAGGATGAGGGAAAAGAGTTGGTCATTAAAGAACGGCAATAAAATTAAAATGAATAAATATCTGTGAATCTTGCATCGGTACGTATTCTAATTAAAAGGGCAAAATGACATAAACAATTTTTACCACTTTGTATTTGACCATTTCCATTTATTTCAACACCAAATTAGATTACATAACAATAAATTATGGACACACGGTTATCTTTGTAATAATGATCTGTTATACTACTTAAGCCCATTATTATGTTAGCCTTAGCCCATATATTACTTAAGAAGGACTTCTTTCCTTCTTCGTTAATAAAAGACGAGACGACCAAGAACATGATAAGGAAAGAACAGTGAACATGCACGAGGAGAAGAAAGAAAGGAAAAACCTAACCAAGGGAACTTGATTGCCTTTGTCACAGGTGTTAAATTTGACCATAGTTAGACACCAAGTATTAGATCAATCCATGGAATGAATCATTAACATTTGACTTGTTTGAGATTAATCAATGGAATATACCATTAATGGTTGACTTGTTATTGTGAGTTGATATTGTTGATTGATCTTTTACGTAAAAAGTTTCGTTGAAAAGATATTATCCACTTTTGATATTTTACTTATATCTTATACTGAATTTTTTTTTTTTTTGGTCAGCATCTTATACTGAATTTGGGTTGTGAGTTTATGATATCAATTTATAATAATGTGAATATTAAAAGATGTACTACTTATTAGGCTGTGATTGCTCATTTTATTCATCTTACTTGCTTTTCAGGTTCTTCAACTAGCCATATAAGCAAGTAAAATGAGAGCATTTACATTATTGGGATGACATTTTGGATATTATATCTCGAATGAACTCTTGAGTTTAGTTTTTAGATTGACATATACCAATTTTTTTTATGGATTATAGAAACTCCAATATTGTAACCAGATGACTCTTTATCATACATATTGATAGTAGTTATGCTTAAGGTAGCATCTTTTGAGTGAAAAGATGGCCATGTTATTGCCCTTGTACTTGTAGAGTTGGGGGTGTGACAATCCTCAATTCTAAGACCAAAAGTCCTTCGGATCTACATCTATCATACTAGAAAAACCAAATACATGAATTTTGATTTGTGTTCCAGTGAAATCTATGTTTTCTCAATATGCAAGCTGTGATGGTATGCCTTGTTTCTTCAAAGGGCTGTTGACGGTGAGGGAACCCGCCTACAATACTTTGCGAGAGCTCACAATGGGTAAATGTTCCTGTAATTGGCATAGTGCAACATGCAGTTCTTGCTGAAAACCCCAGTGATTTCCTGCAATGCAAAGTTCAGGCTTAGATCATGTTGTTTGGTTGTAAGGCAATTCTTACCGAATCAGTCCTCTCTCTCGATCAGTTTTTTTTTATTTGCACTAGTTCCTGATGATGTTTCGGGGAGTTGAACCAATTGTTTGTAAGATAATATGCGTGGACCATAATCATCTCTAGATTTTCCTAGTTGTATGGATTAGTTCGCAGGAAATTCTTTCCCGGGATATTGGTGGCACGCACTCTCTTATTTCCTGAGATTTTAACCCTGTATGAAATCAACTTTCTGAAAGGTACAAACCTGTTGAGGGTAATCACCGTCTTCCATTTGTGAATTGATTAGCAGCTTTGCGGCATGGTGCAGGGGAGTCGGATCCCTCTCTGCCTGATGGTAGATGAACCAAAGTCAGAAACTTCACATTGAATATTGATCTTTTACCATCACCAAAGTATGTTTAATGCCATGGAGACCAAAACGACACTATTATCAACTGACCTGCCCCGCGTAAATCAGGCCCATCATAGCCCAAGCGGTTTGCACCAGATTTGATCTGTTTCCTTCAAGCGGTACATATTCCTACATCAACCCATTTGGCAAACAGAAAATTCAAGATTTCCGTGTTGCCAGAAAAGCGCGCAACTAAAACAGCTAAAGCCAAACATGCGGTGGAAGGTCCCTCTAGAAATTACCTCCTTCGGGCAAGAAAGATAGCTCTCTCCCCACCCGCCATCCTGCAACTGTGTTCGTAGAAGAAAAGCGACTCCTTTGCGCATAGCTGCACAATTGCTATATGTCTTGCCAGCAGCTGCTAGTCCTCCGAGCGCAAACCATGAGCCATATGTAAAACAAACTCCCCAGCACCCATACCTGCAAGAATTGCTCAATTGGTTAGTCTTTTCCTTAATTAATCTGAAATATTCAGAAGTGCCTAATGGAAAAGGAACGTACCACGAGCCATCTGGATTTTGTATGTTCTCCAGAAACTGTACAGCGTTTACTAAGAAATTCTCAATCTCCTTCTTCCTGTGGCCAGGATACAACTTCCTGAACATAACTAACGCATGGATAGCTGATGATGTGCATTCAACATATTCATGCTCGACAACAATGTCCGCAAAGAACTCTGTTGGATTTAGGAGCTGCAAGTGACACATGATGAGAAATAATGTCTTCGCTTAGTAATTTGTTAACAAAGAAACATGTCTTAGTCTGTCAGGACCATCAAGGAATTCCCACAAATTTTGTTAAATACTTACTTCTAGCCATTCCTGGGCTCCTGCAGGTTCCCATGCAGACAATCCGCCATTTTTACTCTGAAACAAGTGATAAGCATGGTTGATGTGATGATACTATAATATATATCATACTTGGGAATCTGAAAAAAGTTATGAAACTCAGAAAGACTTAAATAGCCACACAATTTTGGGATGCATGGAGCAAACAAAGTTTGGCCAATATATCTTGTCTAGGTCAGATAGTTTCTCAAGTCTTGCTCAGGAAAGAAAAACAATGGTGTACTCACTTGTGGAGAAAGTAAGACATTGACAGAATCGTACAACCTCTCTGGCTCCATCTTCTCACCAACAATTTCAGGTGGCATCATTGAGAAAAGCAAGCAACACTGAATAAACAGGAAAAGAGATTCAGTGAGAAACAGAGCAATTTAGGATTGAATTGAACCTGCGGATGCTGTGTAGTCATAGTAGTATTACCTTCAGACCTTCTGCAGTGCAATCAGATACTTGCCAACCGTGATCTTGATCTGAAAATGTCCAAGATCCTTTAGAAATATGACGGTGCATGCCTTTGAAGTCACCAGATGGATTGTCCTTGACCTGGAATTTTGTAGACAGATTGAGGCAGTTCAGCTTACAAGAGGAAGCAAAAGAAACAAGGAAAAGGTTTTGAGGCAAACAGGCGCTCGCAAGAATAAAAATTCAAACCTGAGATTTTTTAATGAAGTCATGTCCTCTAGCTAATACCGGTGCTATCTCCTCAGTCATATTACTGGCAAGCAAAGCTTGGATGGCAAAGCCCGTATCCCACTCCTGGCTACCAAAACTCTGCATATGAATGAGCCAAATACCATACTAAGTTTTCCTCCAGATGGTCTCACTTTATTAAATCAATCTTCTCGTCATTATAACAGTACTTTCATCTTTCAAATATGCAGAAAAGTATTTATCAGTTCAAATTTGAGCCCAATTCTGTTATAGGTCATTGACACTACTACTAACCTGCATCTTCATTCCGTCTTCAGCCACCCAAAGGTAATCCGGTATCCTCGCGAGATGCTTCTTGAAATAGTCACCGTCTGGGTCTTCTACCCAGCAAGCAAGCATGCACAACACCTGTCCAGGTCCAAAGCAAAAGATATATTCTCAGTATTGTTTCCCATGATGTGTAAATTTTGCGATTTGTGTCTCTCTCCTCTTTGAATGTACGTCTTCATTACCTTTTCGACACATCCAATTGTGATGTATCGACTGTTCTCATCCTCATAGTGAATGTGCTTCATCGTCACCTGAAGAGCCTTTTCTCTAAGTTTATTAAGCGGCCAACGGTTGAGAAAAGGCTCTGTGCATATGTAAAGACTATCCCACATTAGATCCTGTATCAAAGGATGGGGATAGTAGAGATCCTCCTGCAACAACAATTCGAATCATTTTATTAAAAATTTACTTACTTGCAAACTATCTGATTGTGGATCGATATTTTGGAACAGCCAGTGATACTTGCCTTGGCACAAAGATGGCGAACTTTCCTCCAGCAAATCGTGTCGTAGGGTTGAGTATGAAGTTCTTCTCTCAACTGTTGAACAAGAGGCGTGATCGGGCCGACAAATTTTTTCCCGTACAAGTACGACATGGGCATGTAAACCATCCGACAGTAGCACCACATTTTAGCTACATCATTCAGGACGGGAAAATTTAGTCAACGCATCCATGAAACCAAGGAGAAACGCAATTAAGGGGAATTCTTGAAGGGTTGTGACTTCAATGAAAAGCCAATACTATTTTCTTGTTGGCGCAGCAAAAATGCCACACGGTTCCATTGTGAAAATTAGTCCAAATTTGTCTTATTACCCGTGTAAGATTAGGTGTACTGGACTACTGTAGAATGTTATCAAGGACAAGATGAAGAAAATCTGGGAAAACAAACCTGGATGCATGGGGAGGAACGAAGGCAAGATCCAGAACTCAGGGGGCATTGGGTTGCTTCCAGTCCAATCAAAAACGCCGAGAATCTACAGAGCACGCACGACAAGACAACACACAAGCAGAAGCACAATGTCACATATATGATACACTCAAACACATACACAGGACGATCTTGAGAACAATTTTTTGACGATCGATGAAGGAAAGAGTGAGGGAGTACCGAGAGCCAAGTCTTGCCCCAGGAGGGTATGTAGGTCACCCCGCCATGGTCATGAATCCACTTCCTGGCCCGAGCACAAGCATTGTCCTTGCCACCATCGGGCCCTTCCCCAAGAATGCGCATGCATATGTAGCTCAGGGCGGTGCAGAACATGGTGCTGTGACCTTCGATGTGCAAGCCCCATCCACCATCTTCATTCTGCAACAGAAATAACGCAAGACATAAACAGAGTTTCCAGTCAAAGTCTTTTAAAGTTCCTCCGCCATTTCTCCATCCGAGTGTCTTTCTTTTTTGCAAGGAGAGACTACCTGGTGGTTGTAGATGTAGCGGAGAATCTCTTTCCGATGCTCGGCGGGGAAGACGGCGTCAAGGTGGCCGGTGATGAAGACGCACATGACCAGGGGAGGGAGGAAGAAGAGAGGGCCGGCGTTCTCGGCAGGCCAGTGACCGTCGCTAGCCTGCAGGGCGGAGAAGAAGTGGACGGCCCGCTTCAGCGCGGTGGACGCCTTGTCGTAGGTGATCTCCTCGCCATCCTCCACCCTCACTGGCGGGATCGTCTGCTTGAACTGCTTCTCCCTCAGGAACTGCCCAGAAATCATGCACCATGCGTCAGCTTAAGAATGCCCCCCAACTTGGTATTACCGCCCAGGTCAACAGGTTTTAAACTATATAACAAGCAACAACAGTAAAGCTTTGAAGTTAAAAAAATGATAACTCGTATGTGTTAAGACTTGATTCCATCCCTCAGTGCCAGCAGTGGCTGCAAACGTGATTGGGCTAGTAATCTGCAAAGTTCGAGTCTCGAGATCGAGACGATAGCTTCGCCCAATTTCCGGTGGGCTACAGTGCCGAGCTTGTTTTTAACGTTTTGGTGGACGTGGGGTGATTGAAGCTAGAGCGAAATTGCTGAAAAGGAAAGAATCTGGACGACGAGTCGTTCCCACACACGCAGAAACAAGAAAGTTGAGCAAGTGTGATGGGTGCGTGTTCATCAGGTGCGTGGGACGCGTTATGTACCTGCATGCGCCAGAGGAGGTCGCCACGGGGCTTGACTTGGTGGCGGTGGTCGTAGAAGTGCTGGCGAGCATCCTCGACCTCCGCGCGCTCCTCGGCGGTGCCAGCCTCCGGGTCGAACTCCCAAATCTGTCTCCCCACGTAGTTGTTGGTGCTGTACAGGTAGGGACCGTCCTCCCCTCTGCTATCTTCAGCCTCCACATTCTCGTTCTCTCTTCCTTCAACCGATTATACTGCGGCTCTCGGTATTCGGGTTCTCGTGAACCGGCCTTCCTGATGATCATGCATACAGAAAAAGGAAAGTTAACGAGCTGCTGCAAATCAAATCTCCTCGGTGACCATGTTCATCATATATATTCATGAACTCTTCGTTTTTCTGAGACTAATATTGCCATCTCTGCATGCATGAAGATGGCGAAGCTCGCCGTGCTAGCGTAGCAAAAGCACGAACAAGATACACTGAGTGACATCTACCTCCTCTATTTGCAGAGAGATTTGCGAGAGCTGACAAGAAAAGAATCGACTCTCTCTCTCTCCAAAGCCAAAGCGGAATTATGCTCTTTTGGAGGAGAAAGAGGGACTTTTATTTATACTAGGGTGTGCAAAATACCCGGGAACCGCCCGGACCGCCGGAACCGGACCGGAACCTTTTTAATATTAAAAAAAAAATTACTAAAAGAAACCCTCGATCTCATTTCACTCCCTTCGTCTTCGGCTCTTAATCCTATCGCCATATCGCTGTGTTTACTTCTCTCGCCCACATCTCCACGTACTTAAATTTGGTTTTTCTTTCTTTGGCTTCGCTTTTGATGTCACGTAGTCGCTTTATGTTGAAAACCAAAATTGTTTCACGTCAAGATCGGGTTCCATGGATCCACCCAAGAACCGGACCGGACCGACGGTCCGGTTCGGGTGGATCCATGCAACAAACGGGCATCCTGGTTCCAATTTTTCGAACCGGTCCTTAGCGGGCGGTTCCCGGTTCTAGGTCGGGAACCGCCCGCCCGGACCATGCACACCCCTAGAATCCTGTCTTGGGCAGCTGGCTTCTTCTTCCTCCTTTCTCTCATTTTTTAAATATAATTCTCAAATATCTTTGCCAAGCAAAAGTCAAGCAATGCTAAGTTCGCCCAATAAAATTAAATAATTCCAGATATAACTATTTGTACAAAGAGCCATGATTCTCATTCTTGATTTGCGTGCCGTATCAAATGCCAGCACTACCAGCATTTTCTTTTAATTATAAATTAATTTCCCGAAAAACTTCAGCTACGATCAATTTGCTTAAAATTAATTTTTTGACCATAAAAATCTCAAAGTTAATACACTCATGATAAATTTATCTTAAATCAATTTTTTTATCATAAAAAACCTTAAATTTAATTTTTTGTTTACGAAATATCATAAAATCCTTAATGAGTACATTCGTTAATTATCACATATCATTTGATTCAGTAATTTGACAATAAATTTATTAAAAATTAATGGAAATTAAATTTACGACGGATATATTATTATGAGATTTTTTGTGGTCATAGTTAGATGGATGTTTTTCTTAGTATTAACTTTATAATTAAACTGGCAAGGGTGTGACATCTATAACTCGCCGCTCGGCCTATCGGAAGAAGCCATGGCCCGAGGAAAAGTACAACCCTCCACAGAATTGACAGGCCAGTTGACGCGGGGAGCGGGACATGGCCAGTACGAGCCTGTCCGATCACTTTGCAAACTGAAATCCCACGGTCGACGAATGGGATGTGTGGACGAAGTAACATGTCGGGGTACTTACGTGTGATTTTGACTTCATGTGCCGTATAAAGTTCAGATATGCCTATAGCAGATAGTGTCAAATTCGATCGACCATGTAATGCTCATTGATGATGATGCCCCCCCGGCGGCTCCGACAACATTAAATGACGAATTGGGTGGGAAGGAAACATAACCGCCGGCGTTTAAATGTGGCGCCGGATTAGGTTCGTGGAATCGGGCCGACCTTTCGTTGTCATCTGATTCTGATCCAGTGACTCGCCCGGCCCCCCACGATATAAACCAGAAAAAATAAGTAAGGTGATTACTGCAGATCGATTTCTTTACTCTCCGGCCGGCCGAGAACCGTTTGGCATCTAAAATTTGATTCGGAGTCCTTGAAATGCTGGGCTCGTCACTTTCCGACCCCCCTCAGGCCGTCACGATAGCAATCATTAGAAAGACCAGCCCCGCAGGCATGTTGAGATTTAATAATCTCGACCCACGTCACTTAAGAGGCTAGATTTGTAGGGACTTAACCTTAAAGTATTCAGCATCGTTTTTGGTATATTTTCAATAAAAATCGTTAATGTAGACGCTAACAATCTTATATGACATGTTGGGATAGCTAACGCTAGTGTGGAAAATTTTAATAATTTTTTTTTTCCTTTCTTAGTTTTTCCATTTTCTTTTGCTAGTGGTTAGCAACTAGTTATCAACCACACCAAAGGTGATGGGCGGCAAGGGTAGACCTTGTCTAGGCAAGGGTTGGACTAACTAGATTTGGCAATGGTGCCCTCATTGGCGCTCTTCCTTACTCAGGGAAGACTTGACAACGGGCAAAAGGGAAAGAAAAGAAAGAAAAAATTAAAAAATTCAGAAAATTTTTAAAAATTTCCAAAAACTATGAACGTCAACGTCAATTATACCACATAGAATAGTCAATATTCATGTTAGCGATTTTCGATCAAGATTAGACGAATGGATTATATTGGTAAATCATCAAAAGTTTTAGAATTAAATTGATCAAATTAAAATGTTTAAGACTGAATTGATATAAGTGCAATGAATTTATGATTTTTTTGGTAATTTCTCCTAAAATAATACTAAGAGTCCTAACAAATTGATGTAGGTATAGTACTAAGCTATGTAGCACCGACACGGACATGTGACACGCGAGATGATATGACACAACACGACACGACACGCTGACATGTCATTTCTCAAAACATAGAGAATTCCGATACATTTTGACATGTTATATATTAAATATAATTTTTTTATATAAATGCAAAAATAAATAAATAATAATAAAAAGAGCATAGAATTAATTTATACTAAAAATATTAATCCAACATTTGTTAATATCATTCATTGTTTTAATTCGACAGAAATTGAACGAGAAATTCAAAAATTGCAAACATGAAAGAGTAAACTTGAAGGAATATGTCCTGTTGACAAGTATTAATGAGATTCTTATAGTCCTAGATAGAATTCGGAATTCATGATATAGACTAACTTGGAGATCCTCTGCAAAACAAGGTTCGAGAAAAATGAAAATTCAAGATAATAAGTCTTGAAGTATGACCAAAAGAAAAGGAAATCACTAAATTTGCTATGGAAAATGTGAGATAGCTCATATGCTAATAACATAGACCAAAAGAGATAACTCACAAGCGTGCTTGCAGAGGCAGAAAAGAAACAAAAAAAAATTATAACTTTAAGTATATGGGGGTAACAGAATGACACCGATGGGAAATGGACGTTCCATCATCACTCATGGGAAGATTAGAACTTATAAGTGAGAAACTTAAGAGTAAGAATTTTCTTCTTTCATCTTATTTTTGTTATTTTCATTATTTTTTTTTATATTTACATTTTGCCCTCTCAAGTACTGAAAATTTTTAAAATTGATCTCATGCATGTCGGAATCGCGTGTTGAAATTTTGGACTTGTGTGTCGGAGCGTATCGGAGTGTTGAACACAACACGAAGGTTTCCGAAAAGTGTCGGTGTTTCTTAGGTACTAAGAGATTCAAAGGACTAGTCCTTCGTGTTATCACACATAGCCATCATGTCTCCCCTTATTCCTCTTATTCAAAGAAAAGCGCTAAGATCCTAGCTCGCCAAATCTCTATTTGACCCAAAAAAAAAAAAAAAAAAAAAAAATCACCAGCAGACCAAACCGTGCTTTAGAGGGTGGAGTATCCCTGCTTCGATTCCGCTTCGCTTCCAAATTTCTTCGAGTTCGATGGGAGCCATTCGGTGAGACCTGGTTATGAATTCCGATGTGAGGGATAAAGGTATTTATGTATTTGTAGGGGCTAATCGATAGTTCGAGTCAATAAGAGTTATGGTTTAGGATTTAGGGTTCAGAAGGATTAAAATATAAAAATCGACGATGATCTTACGTTGTTTTGGGACGTAATGCATGAGAGCATAAGTGCCATGGAACTTACCGCCCTCGGCAGCACGCCGTCCCGAACAACCTGTACCCGGTAATGGCGGTCCGATGCTGATTTGATTTGACCAAGGTCCGGCGTACCGGCAATTGTGGAGCGGCAGACAAGATGATTACTATTTATAACCAATATATTAAGGAGGAAAACTTACGCACGGAACGAAGAATCATTGGAATCACAAGATCTTACTAAAACCTCGTATAAAAAATAATTGAATTATATTGCTTATATTGATACCTGCTCGTTGTTGATAATGAATGTGTCCCCATGCAGCTCCCGGTTGCAATCATGTCGATTTTGGGCTGTAAATAATGCCGGCATTACCGCCGTTGGCATGTGGTGAGGGTATGGACCTTGTGGGAGGACTCGATTTGTGTGCCTTTCCGCCTCGCCTCTTTCCATTTCAGGGGGTTTCCGATCAATTCATGTCCGTAACTCTTCTCGTACTCGACCTTTCCAAGAGTGGTCATATTGGGGTTTCTCAAAGGAAAGCCCTTCTTGGGGCTTACTCATTGAAACTAGAATGTGTGACACTCTTGCCTTGAGCAATTGATTGTTGACGCTCTTCCTAGGTGACCATAGGGAACGATTGAGAATTTGAGAATGAGCATTGTTGGAAATAGTTTCGAAGATATCAAAGATTCCGAGATCCAGATCTGGTGGCAATCCTAATCAAAGGATTGATTGAATTGGAGGAAGAGTAATTTGTGGAATCTATTTAGCAAATAGGAAATTTATTATTCTTTGTATATTATTTCCTTCTTCACTTTCGTTCCTTCTTACATTATAAATGTATACAATGTAACTGTAAAGAATTCAATCAATATAGAACAAAACCTTTTCTCCATTTCCAGTCAACTTCTGTCATGGTATCAGAGCTTATGCTCCTGGCCTAGCTTCCGCACATTTGGAATTGCCATCGAATCTTTTCTGAGCTATTGTCGCATGTATTTCACCTGCGAAACAAATCAGCAGATTGTTAGGAACTCCACACGCATTTTTTATCATGACCAAGAACAATGAGAGCTCCTCAACAGAGGAGACACTGACATCAGATCTGGTCGTTCCTTTTGGCGGAGAACGAACCCCTGTTCAGCAACCAGAAAATATTCACTCTACAAGACCATTTCCTACCTTGGATCAGACTGCCGCTCAAATCCAGTGGCCTCTGAATTTTGCTCCAGCTAATTGGTATCAAATGTGGAACCAATACCCGTCTGGCTTTGTGTCATCTGCAGCGGGTTCAACTAAAGCGTCGGGGCAATCGAATCCGGGCCAAGGATCCGGATTTGTCCCAGGTCAAGGGACAAATCCCTACCCGGGACTCCAACCCGGATACACGATCCCAGGCCAAGAATCCGGATCTGTGCCGAGTCAAGGGACGAATCCCTACCCGGCATTTCCCCCCGGATACATGCCTTTTGTTTTCCCGGTCGGCGGCGGTCGGCTTGAGCCCGGTGATCCCTTATACACATCACAGGCGGACGGGATCGGAATTGCGTCTCATCAGCATCCAGCTTACCGGACCGGAGGCTTATTCTTCGTGGGCTCGAAATCTCCGGCGAGCTCTTGTGACGAAAGACAAGGACGGCTTCCTTGACGGAGCCGTCCCCTTCCCGACCGACGAACGTCTCCAGCGCCTCTGGCGGAAGTGCAACCAGCTGGTTCGCACTTGGATCGGGAACACACTCGCCCCCGAAGTCGCTGCTGGATTGCCGCCTACCGAAGACTCCAAACAGATCTGTTGACACCTAAATTTTGGCGACCCGTTTGGTCATTTATTTATTGCATAAAAATTAGGGATTAATTTTAACCCCTAAAAAAAAAAAAAATAGAATTGCATAGCATATAATTTTAGTTGCATTTATTTATTTGTTTATCACTTTTGCATTTGATCAGCGGCGAATGAGCTTTAATTTTACGAGTTGACAATTCAGTATTTTCAGAAAGAATTCATATTATTCTTCTAATATTCGGTAAATATATCATATACTCACGTGATTTATACATTAAGCGATATGTTTTACTGGAGATTGGAAGTTTAAGGATGAAATATCAAGAGGGAAAATTGCACGTGGGGCATATCTTGAGCGATATATTCAATGTTTCAAGACAAGAAATATTTCATGGTCAAGGTAGATTTCATATGTGAGCTGAAAAGAAAAGAAACAAGAAATAATGAAAATTGGCTTACAAATGCATGATACGCAGGGGTGAGGAAGGAAAAGGAATTTCAATATATATCATAGATGCTCACGGGATTTTGTGCATCTAATGGAAAAAAAGGATTTCTTGCTGATCGTGTGAACGTAAACTTGCGGACAAAGACATTAGAATAAGGCAAGAAAGGGTTAGCTGATGGGAAGAAATTTTTAAAAAATATTCTTCAATGAGGACACATGGATCCGCAATGCATACAAGGGAAAGAAAAAAAAGAATAAAACCTCACAAAAAAGGGAAGTCAGTCGGTGGCTTTCTTCAGTATATTCATATTTCCTGTTTTGAAATGCAAAGTCGGACGCTATAAAAGCAAGCTCACGACAGACAAAAAAGGAGGAGGCCACACAATTAAAGATATGGCCATACACTGAATTGAACGAAAAATCGTGAGGGAAAGCTCGTGAAGCATCAGGAATCGCAACACCTCTTATTGTCGATTGAGGATTCCCGTATGTAAAGCCAGGTTCACCAAGCCCATTGATACCACCAGTAGCCTCATGATGAGCTGCGGCTTCCAAAGGACAAGTTGTTCTGATTTGCCCCGGTTAGATCGATGCCGACCTTGACTATGTTGCAATCAACCGCCCATGGACGTTGCTGCTCCTGTTGTCCATTGCATTGATGAGGGCCTGACTTGACTGGGATCCACAACGACGACGAATCCTCCATCGGCAAATAAGTTGGTGCAGTCAATCTGCAACACTTGGCTTAATTCTTTGCAGTACCCTCCACACGCGAAGATTGAGACGGCCATAGCACAACACACACAAAAATCGGAGGTCGGCAATTCAGAATTCTCCAAGCACGTTGATCAAAACACGTGAGAGATAGAGAAGAGGGGTCCTTCGGCCAAGGTTTGGTCGAAACATAGCTCGTACTATCCCTTTGCTACGGAGCCCGGCGATGTTAAGCCCCTGTCGCTGCGAGCCCCAACCTCAACAACTAAGCCGCTGACCCGATACGCCGCGAGCTCTACGCTCACCGTTAAGTTCCAGTAATTCCAGGCATGGTTCTCTTGCCGAAAGCACTCACGTTGAATATTCCACTTGCTGCATGAAGACAATTCCACTTGCTGCATGAAGAAGATCCATTGACTTTGACTTGAAAAAGGCCACTTGTTCTGCCACGCCTACAAATCATCCGCGAGTGTCTTCGTCCAACCCTGATCTCCACCGGCGACGAGAGATTCATTAACAAAGGAACACCACCATTACACCATATAACGTTCCTGATTCAAGCAGAGCCAAGTCGACCTTCGGTTTTCATTTTTGCAGGCTCATTGAACTGTGCCAACTTCGATCGTGAATCTCCGTGCCGCCACTGTTGACACCTAAAATTTTGGGATTTGATTTTGCTAAATTAAAAAAAATAATAAAAAAAACAATCACATGGCATATAGGTTTAGGAAAATTTTATTTTTGTTATATTTTGTTAAGATTTTTCATAGATTTAGGTAATATACATTGAAAGATGCATTTTTGTGCAAAAGGGAATTTTTTCTATCAAATATGCAAAAAAATATTACACGGGGTGAAACGATATATTCAATGGAATTTTACGTGAGCAAAATTGGCAATGAAATATACCACAATGATACATTTTTTTGGTGTATAAAAGGGTCACGTACGGTAAAAAAAAAAAAGGGGGGGCTTTGTTCGTTTTCTTAAAGGTGTTTTGGAAATCAAAGAGAAAAGAAAAAAGCCAAAAGAGAAAGAGGGGAAGCGGAGGCTGTCCGTGCGTGGAAGAAGGAGAAGCAAAAAGCAAAAGTAAAAGGTGAATAGTGAGAGAGCAGATGGAAGAGACGTGAGGGAGCAGAGAGGAGAACCAGAAAAAAAGAAGAAAGAAAAGGAAAAGGAGTTACTGTTCATCTTCCTCGTGCAAGCCCCTGCACAATTCTGACCTCCCTTCGCTGTTCACTCACGCCGGAAGCCCGTCGTACCAGCCCGCTCCGCCGTGCCGCCCAGAGACGAGCCGCCGTGCCTCCGCCGTTCCGCCCCGAGCGCCACCCACCTTCCGCCCTGAGCCGGACACCGTCACGCTCGGTCCGCCTGCTGCCCACCAGACCGCGAGCCGCGCCCACGTCGCTCGCCCGCCGCGCGAGCTCTTCCGTCCGAGCGCCTCACCCGCGTCAGCCCCCGTGCCGGAGTCGCCCGCCAGCAGCACCGTCCCGCCTGGACCCATTGACCTGTGACTCCGCCTCCGCGCTGCTCGACCCCGAGCCGCCCACCGTTCGAGCCCGATCCATCGCGCCGGCACTCCACACCGGCAACGCCCTCGCCGGCCGGACCGACGAATTTGGCTGCACTCTTTTTTTTTTCCTTAGGTAGTTTTTCTTTGATTTTGATTTTTTTATTTTCTATTTTATGTTATTTTACTTTACTTTTGTTTAATTTTATTATTAGTGTTTAAGTTTAAATATTATGAGGTGACCTTTAGGTATTGGTTATTATAGACATTTATCCATAGGAGTTTGCCCCTAAGGTTATTCTAATTATTTAATTTGACCCGTGAGGACGCCGGGTCATTTTTTTAATTATGATAATTTTGGGGTTTGTTTATGATATATTAATTGTTGAATTAATTTAATTATTAATTTGATCCGTAAGATTTCGGATTAGATTTTTAATTATTTTGATTTCTTGTCGTGATGTTCAGGGTTAAAAGTAATCGTTAATTTGACCCGTGAGATAACGGGTTATTTTTTCGTTTATTTTAATCCTTTATTTGTTGAATATCTTGCTTGTTTAGATTTAAGATTCAGTTGATAATTGCTTGCTTTAGATAATCACTAAGAAAAAAAATCAAAAAGATATTCGAATTAGGTTTCAATTTTTTTGTTTACATATCTAGAATATAGATTTTATTTTAGATTTAAAAAATATAAAAAAAAAAATGCATTCATTTAGGTTGTTAGTTTTTTTATTTGAATTGCACGTTTAGTTATGTGTTAGTTTTAATTTCGAATTTCATAAAGAAAAAACAAAAAAATCATTGTGCATATTAGATCAGAATTGCATGTTTCATCTTTAATTTAGATCATCTTTAGTATAGATTGCATTTTAAAAATAGGAACATCAAATGCACGTCATTTAGTTTATTTAAGTTCATTTAATTAGAACTTTCATGTCATTAGATTAAGTCATTCAATAAATGTCACGTGACATATAGCTCGCATATTAAATTGTATTTTGCATGTCATTTTAGTTGAAATAATTTTGTATGTCATTGCATCGCATTGCATGTTATTATAATTAGATCATTTAGATTGCATTTAATTATTGCATTTCTTCATGTCATATAGTTTAGGTCATGTCGTCATGTCATATTAGATTATTAGCATGCATCGCATGATTTTCATTAAAAAAAGTGAAAACAAAAATCAAATTGCGTGTTAATTAAAATCATATCTGGATTGTCTATACGATTTTTGATCTAACAACGCAGATGCTTTCGTTTTTAAGGTATGTCCCGCATTATTTTATTCGTTTTTTTTCGGGTGTTAAATTGGTGGTTTCGTGCACTCGCATGATCGCCTCACACATTAGAAAATGAATTAAAATCAAATCAAGCTGCCTGCAAAACATTTTTGAAAATTAAAAAGAAATGGTACCGAAAGGGCAAGACTTTGGATAGTCTAGTGTAACTGTCCCCCGTACCCTGGGCCTCTCTGGTTCGTAGGAAAAAGATAATCCTCATGTTATTTTACTTAGGTGTCTAATCAACCTACCCCAAATTGATTAGTGGCGACTCCTAGATAAAATATTTTGCATGTTAAAACCCTAAGTCGCAATTTGGTATGGGCTTGGGAGAGCCCGAGCTAAGCTTAAAGGCTTAGTAGTCCATCAACCTAGTTTTAGGTGACAAACCCGAAAAATTGGGTCGCGACAGCCACTGCTCACCATCATCCGTCGCCTTTCACCATCAAGGAGCCGGTTGCGACCCCGATCATGTTAAGCTCGGATTTGGAAATAATTTTCAAATTTAGGTAAATACTCGCGCTTAATTTATTTATTGCCTAATATACGTCTATTGGTATATTACATGCACACTTATAAGCGATGGACGTATCTCCCGATTAAGGTTATTTGCCTAATTCGCAACCGCACTACGATTTTTTATTCCGTCTATAAGGCTTTAGATGGAATAATTAATCAAGCGGAATAAAATTGATATTTTGATCTTTAAGGCTTAAGATCAATTTATCGATTTTATTAGCGAGAAAATCAAGTTTGATTTAGATATTATTCCTTGATCTAAACGACATATGGTATCTTTGATGATTTTCAATGGCTTGGTGCTTGTCTTGTCTTGATTGTTTTATTTATTCTTAAATATGTTTGAGTTAGACTAGATTCATATTAGAATATCGCATGCCGTAGGATTTGCACATTTAGACTAAGAATTTTATTTATTCTGAATTTTTGAAATAAAAATACCAAAAACATAAATTTAGGATGTTAGATTTTTGTTTCATTAATTTAAATTACATGTTTAATTATTCGAAAGTTCTAATTTCGAAAATTAAAAAAAAAAAATCATCATGCATATGTCATGTAGAATTAGGTCATCTTTTATACATCATTGCATATTAGGGTGAAATTGCACTTAGTTTAATTCTAGATAATATTTTTCTTAATTTATTATAAGTTTAGGTATTTTCTTAGATAGATTGCATTTTAGGACTATTTGGGTTAAGATAATATTTTAGTTTAAATTATGATTTGGTTTAATCTAATTCTTAATAAAAATTAAATAGAATCTTAATCTAGTTAGATAATTTTCACATTTTTTCTACTTTTGAATTTCATGAAAAATAAAAATAAAAGTCTTAGAATGAATTAGTTTTATTTTCTAGGATAAATTGCATCTTTTAAAAAAAGAAAAAGGAAAAGAAAAATGTCATGTGCATGTCATATAGGATTAGACTCATGAAATGCATGTTATTTAGCGATTGCTACTAGTCCATTTAAATAGAAATTGCATGTCATTAGAATTAGGTCGTTTAGTTATATTGCATTGCATATTGCATGATTCTCATTAATTAAATAAATAAAAAAAGAGAAATTGTGTGTTAATTAGAAATCATATCTAGGACTGTCGATGTGAATTCTGATCTAACACTGGAGATGCTTTCGTTGCTTTGAGGTAAGTTTTGCAATTTATTTATTGCTTACTTGGGTGTTTAATTGGTGGTTTGTGCACTCGCATGATGACATCACATGTTAGGGAGATAAATTAAAATCAATTTAAGCTGCCTGCAAAAAACATTTTTTAAAAAAATAAAAGAATGGTACCGAAAGGGCATTAGAAAAATCTAGTGTAACCAAGTCCCCGTACCTATGATCTCTGGTTCGTAGAAGTAAAGTAAATCTCCGTTACTTTACTTGGGTTTCTAATCGACCCACCAAAAATAGATTAGTGGCGACTCCTAGTTAAAAATCAATTGCATGTTAAAATTTGAACCTAAGTCGTGAATTGTATGGGCTTGGGAGAGCCCGAGTTAAGTCTAGGCTTAACAATCCATTAGCCAAACCATAGGTGGTTCACCCCGAAAAATTGGTCGCGACAAGATCTGGGACAACATCAGAGAAATGTATGGCCGGCTCGACCGAGCACGGCTCTTCAACATAATCCAAAATCTGACTGAGTTGAAGCAAGGGAACCTCTCGATTACCACTTGCTTCAACCGTCTCTCATCCCTGTGGAATGAACTCAAATCAGCAGAAGAGAGGTTAGAGGGACCCGAAAACACCCTAAAACAGTATAAAGAAATCAGAGAGAGAGAGAAAGCTACAAGATTTCTACTCATCCTCAACGAGTCTTACTCGACGTTTCGGTCTTAGATTCTTGCCATGGAACCTCCACCGTCTCTCGACCGAATGTATCAGTTAGCCGTCCAAGAAGAAAATCAGCGACTTGGCTCCGCTGGACATGCTCGAACAGGAGAGAGTCTGAGTCTTGCTGCCTTTCCAACTGATGGCGGCTCCGGGAAGATTGTGGTCGGCAGCGATGGAGCCACGATCGGAAGGGGCGGAACCTCGACGCCTCTGCTCGTGTTGCTGCTGCGGCGAGAAAGAACGAAGGAATCCAGGAACCCTAGCTACTTTGGCATGGACGGACAGGATCATCGCACGAGATCCGACGGCTGGAATTTGCTCGAAAAATCGAGCGGGCTGGGATCTTCGCGGTGGATCGACGGCTCGCATGCCCATCATCTCCACTGGATCGGATGGCCCTTATCAAGCCACGACAGCTCCGGTTTATCGAGGATCTAATGGTCCACGAGGCGCCACGTCATCGTGAAGGGGCAATGGGCAAAATGGTAAATTTAAGAATAAATATCATGATTTTTGCAAACGCCCACATTATACCGTTGATACTTGCTGGAAATTGCATGGAAGACCCACTGACAAAATTAAAAGAGAAAAAGAATCATCAGCTTATCAGGTATCCGCACAAAGGATCGACGGAGCACAACACGGAATTACTCAGGATTAGTACAAGAATATTGTGAAAATTAAATCAACTGAAAATTGAAGACAAAAGTGCAGGATTTTCGTGTACTTTTCTTCACAAGGAGAATAATTTTCCAAGAAATACATGGATAATCGACTGGCTAGTGATCATATAATATGCAATGAGCATTTATTTTCTCATATCGACAAAGGATCACAATCTCCCTTGTCGGTGCGACTTCCAAACGGAAATGTCACCCATGTTACAAAGATTGGAACTGTGCATCTTAGCCCAAATTTTGTTCTCCGAAATGTCCTATGCATTCCCAATTTTGAATTCAATCTGATCTCTGTCTCCAAAGTCTCGCCTCGATAATTCTTGTCGTGCCATATTCAATTCCGACAATTGTTTCTTTCAGACCATTTGACTGGGAAACCGATGGGCTTGGGTAGTGTTGCACAAGGACCGTATTTCTGGATTGACTCCCCAGGAGATTTAGAATCTTTAAATAAAAGCGTTTCTTGTAATGCTATTAGTCGAAATAAAAATCTCCTTTTCCATCAAAGATTGGGGCATAGTGCTTGTTTCCCTCACTCTATGTGTCCAATATGTCCTCTGGCTAAGCAGTCTCGAACGTCTTTTCCAACAAGTACATCTCGAGCACATAGAGCTTTTTCCTTACTTCATATGGACATTTGGGGTCCTTATCACACTCCTCATCGTGATGGGTCCAGATTTTTCTAACAATTGTTGATGATTTTACGCGGGAACATGGGTTTATCTTATGCAATCCAAAAGTCAAACATTCACTCATCTTTCCAAATTTATCTCTTTGATTGAAAATCAATTCGAAAGATCTGTACAACAAATTCGTACAGATAACGGGCGGGAATTTTTCACTTCTGATTGCACAGAATTCCTATCTTCTCATGGGATAATTCATGAAAGTTCTTGCGTTTATACTCCACAACATAATGGAATTGTTGAACGCAAGCATAGACATCTTTTGGAAGTAGCTCGTGCATTAAAATACCAAGCTTACATTCCCGAAGCTTTTTGGGGAGATTGTATTGTCATAGCTGCTTATTTGATTAACCGCATGCCTAGCCGGATAATAGATGGCAAAACTCCTTTTGAAATGCTATACAAGAAGCGACCAGAGAATAATCACCTTCGTGTGTTTGGCTGTTTATGTTATGCAACGAATGTGGGTCCCTTGGATAAAATGGGTCCTCGTGCCACACAATGTGTCTTCATGGGCTATCCTATGACCCAGAAAGGATATCGAGTTATGGAGATTTCTACGGGGCATTTCTTTATAAGCAAGGATGTCATTTTTCATGAAGATGTCTTTCCATTCAAAGATATGATAGCTGCATCAACTACATCAGAAGGCGACCGACCTTTTCTTTGTGAAGAGGATTTATCTATGCCTTCACAATATCTAGTTGTTGCTCCGTAATCACATGCCACTATTCCACAGGAAACAGCAACTTATGAAGGACAGTTACCAGAATTATCTCCAGACTTACATGAAGATTCTACAGTCTTGACTCCCACTATGCCTACATCAAAATCTTCCCCAGTGCCTGTAGAAATAGTGGCTGAGACACCTCAACGTCCTAGACGGCAAACTCGCCCACCTACATGGACCAGGGATTATATTTGTTCTGCATCCCGCTATCCAGGTACTCAGTATCCTGTCTCTTCATATGTCTCCTTTACTCAGTTATCACCGGGACATATGTGCTACATCAGTCGTCTCTCAGACGAGCAGGAACCATTTTCATTCCATGAAGCATCACATGATCCCCGGTGGCAACGCGCAATGGAATCAGAACTCAAGGCATTGATGGAGAATCATACTTGGGATATAGTGCAGCTTCCTCCTCATCGGAAACCAATCGGATGTAAATGGATATATAAGATCAAATTTAAGGCAGACGGTTCGGTTGAACGTTATAAAGCTCGACTAGTGGCTAAAGGATTCACCCAACGAGAAGGTTTCGATTACCATGAGACATTTTCTCCCGTTGCTAAAGAAGTCACTGTTCGTTCATTCTTTTCCATTGCAACTATTCGAAACCGGTCACTACATCAGATGGATGTTCACAACACTTTCCTTCATGGTGATCTTGATGAAGAGATTTATATGGAACTTCCACAGGGATTACGCAGACAGGGGGAGTCTCGGGTGTGTCGTCTACGCAAATCCCTGTATGGATTAAAACAGGCATCTAGGCAATGGTATGCCAAATTCACCGCTGCATTAACTAGTGCGGGATTTCGTCATTCCAAGCACGATTATGCCTTGTTTACATGGAATTCAGGTAATTCATCAATCTATTTGCTAATATATGTTGATGATATACTTGTTATGGGAAACAACGACCTTCATGTTGCGAAATTCAAGGAATACTTGCACTCTAATTTTCATATCAAGGATTTGGGACCTCCCAAATATTTCCTTGGTATTGAAATTGCACGATCCGAGAAAGGTATCAACCTTAGCCAAAGGAAATTTGTCCTAGAAATCATTTCAAGGTGATTATCTCGGATGCAAACCAGCCATACCAATTGAACAGAATACCAAGCTGACCTCTCGTGAATATGACTTGACTTCCTCTTCGTCTGTTGAAGATTCTTTGCTTAAGGATCCATCTGGATATCAGCGACTTGTTGGAAAATTAATATATCTTACCATGACAAGGCCTGATATATGTTATGCAATACAGATACTTAGTCAATTTATGCATAACCCAAAGCAAGCACATATGAATGTGGCTTTGAAGGTTGTGAAATATTTGAAGGGATGTCCTAGGCTTGGAATATTTCTATCTCGAGATTGCAACATGAAGATGACAAATTTTCGCGACACGATTATGCTACTTGCCCAATGACTAGAAGATCTATTACTGGATTTTGCATTAAATTGGGAGAGTCATTAATCTCATGGAAAACGAAGAAACAGTCGACTGTGTCATTGTCATCAGCCGAATCAGAGTATCGAGCCATGGCAAAGATTACGTGCGAAGTGATCTGGATACGAGGATTACTTTCAGATCTTGGATTATAGGTCAGTGGACCAACTCATTTGTTTTGTGATAATGATGCTGCACTGAAATTAGCAGCAAATCCAGTTTTTCATGAAAGAACAAAACATATAGAAGTTGATTGCCACTTTACCCGAGACAAGATCAAAGAAGGGATTCTTATCACCAAAGGAATTGGAACTATGGATCAACTAGCAGATATCTTCACTAAACCGCTATGTCAAAGACAGCATAAATACTTATTGAGCAAGCTAGGTGTCCTTGATATATACAGGCCGCCAGCTTGAGGGGGAGTGTTGGAAATAGTATCAAAGATATCAAAGATTCCGAGATCCAGATCTGGTGGCAATCCTAATCAAAGGATTGATTGAATTGGAGAAAGAGTAATTTGTGGAATCTATTTAGCAAATAGGAAATTTATTATTCTTTGTATATTATTTCCTTCTTCACTTTCGTTCCTTCTTACATTATAAATGTATACAATGTAACTGTAAAGAATTCAATCAATATAGAACAAAACCTTTTCTCCATTTCCAGTCAACTTCTGTCAAGCATTCACACGGATCTCCAATTTGAGACCCTTAAGAAATCGGTAGATCTTCTCTACCTTTTTTTTACATACTTCGTGACTGCAACATAGGTACATTTTGGGATATCCTCATAGTCATTGAGTTCATCCCATAAGACCTTCGACTTGGTGTAATATTCCATTATCGGTAGTCCTCCTTGCCTATACCAACCTAATCTCGATTTTGGTCTCGTGGATGCGAGGTCTGTTCCCTTAGGCGGAACTCTGTTTTAGCTCGTTCAGCATTTTACCTTTGCTTCCTTTACATATATCACGCTTCCTTATAAACTACTGTCGAGATAATTGAAAATCCATTAAGTTACCATGCAATTCATGTTGTTGGGTCTGACTTCTCTAGTGATCCAATAATAAACTCGAGTTTGCTTTTTGCTTGCAATGCGCATCTGGTCCCCTTTGACCATGTTGTCTAGTTGTCCGCACTCAAGCATACACGAAACGAGGATTGTCGAATTTATTAAGATAACATGGTAAGACAGTGCAATCGCTAGTCAAATTATCTGGTGGGTTTTGATCTCTTCGCTCTAACCATAACAAAAATCACAAATTGCCTTTTGTTGTTTGTCGTCGCAAGGTATTGCCCAATAGAAGCGGCAAGCAGAATCTTCCCTAATATTCCCCAATAACTGTAAGAGAACCAGCAGGTGTTATACTAACTTTTAAAAAATCACCTGTATTATTCTTCTTTGACGCCGTAAGCTGATTGGGTAGAAACCCGTGAGAGAGGCAGGCAAAGGCAAGAAGGTTGGTAGATATAGACAAAATCGGAATTTTGTTTTAAAGTGGAGGATTCGATTGAAGGTAGCGCCAAGCGAATGCGTCAGCAGTGACCATTCTTCACATGGGCGGGGAGGGAGGGAGATCCGGTATCGGAATGCAACGAGCATCTGAAACTTTCGATTGGTTGTTCGAATTTCTTTTACCAATGTGAACGTCTTTGGCCAACCATTTTAGGTCGTTGTGCATTTCCGTGGTTGATTTTTCTTCTTTCTTTTTTAAGGTTCTGGCATTTGGGGCTATCAGTATAAGACTACTAATTCCGACAGTAAAAAGAGATTCCCGCTTGATTCACATGTGGATGAT
The DNA here is from genome assembly GCA_014182715.1 of Eucalyptus cloeziana. Lineage (NCBI taxonomy): Eukaryota > Viridiplantae > Streptophyta > Magnoliopsida > Myrtales > Myrtaceae > Eucalyptus > Eucalyptus cloeziana. Next base: position 43,986,474 of record CM024639.1, read on the forward strand.
GTACCGTGTACGCTTTTGTATTTGTTGCTGATCGGATGCGGATTACTTGAACTCAACGTAGCACTCAATTTCATACAGCAAATAATAGGAATTGGCAAATGCGTGGTGGAATTTCTTGGGACCACTCCACTAATTTGTGGGCTATTTATGCGCAAAGCTTGGAGGAAATCAACGACGGCTCACATGCATGGTTCGTTCTCAACTCAAGATTTATATTATCTTTCACGGTCGTTTTCGAGCTATTTTCAACCCACACGGTGTGAACCTCGCTCTTGTATCATAATTGGAAAGAGATTGTGAGAGCGCTTCCGTTTCGCTCTAAGCTCAGCTCCGCAAGCCTATTGTTACATCAAAACAATCATAATATGGTGTGGATACTGACACATTAAAATAAAAATAAAAAAAAATATGGTCTGGCAGCCCGTTACATTACTGGACAGGCATATACGGTCTCTGTTTGGTGGAATATCACCCGTCATGATGAAGTTACCCTAAACCGACACCAAGGATCAAACTCAGAAGTTAATGTGGCGCAAAAAGTGCAAATGAAATGGATGTTTGGTTTGACTTTTGGGTCGTGGCTTTTGACACGTTAAAATAAAAAATATAGTCTAGCAGCCTGTTACATTAGTGGACAGGCACATACGATCTCTGTTTGGTGGAATATCACCCGTCATGATGAAGTTACCCTAAACCGACAGCAAGGATCAAACTCAGAAGTTAATGTGGCGCAAAAAGTGCAAATGAAATGGATGTTTGGTTTGACTTTTGGGTTGTGGCTTTTGCCTACGATGTTTTTACTTTAGTTTTAAGAATAATATACGACTGCTGGCCGGTTGGTAATGTACTTGCGTGTGAAAGTGTCCTCCATGGGATATTAGAAAGAAGTTCGTGGGTTAAATATGAGAGGACTGTAGTGAATGTCATTAAAAAATAAATATGAGCTTTCAAGTGGATCTATGAGCATGGAACCGCCTCCATTATGATCGATTTGATCTTAACTTGGTGCTTGATTGATAGTGAGGGCATTGCTGCCCTTTAGCTTCCTGTGTTACTTAGGTAAGAGACAATCATAGTTCGAAATGTCGTACAATATACCTTATTTCATGTCATCGTTTTGATTAGATAATTTTCGTAAAAGTTATATGGTAATGTTAGAATGTGCCATCATAATCAACAGTAAAAATTTTCATAATAAGCAAGTTGTACGAAACTCTAGTATTGTAATGACCAAACACATTTTACATGGACTAAACCTCCTCAAAATGGTACTTTGAGTAATCGCACAAATTGGTGACTATTTAGGGACTCTTTTTATTCAATGAGTGCTCTAGTCCATTCCAATTCCCTCCTCTATCTTAGAAGTTTGTCAAGAACCGTATCTTATCTGAACCCTCTCATCTCGACGCTATACCCACCTTGTCCAATTTGATACAAGCTTGGCTTGTTTACAAACCACACTCCTGCTAGGTATCCTACTTAAGTACCATATATAAAGATCTGGTCATACAAGGTGGTGATCATGTAGGGTGAGGTATTGACTTATAAATCATTCAATGAGATCTCCCCTGGCCGATATCCCACTGAGATAGATCTGAAAATTGTCTCTAATATTTGAAACCACGTAATATGTTATCATGGCTTGGTGGTGATCAAGCTTGGTTGACAGCAAGAGAGAGTCAACGGTGGCCTAATCAATGACAGCCTAGGTAGCACCGACACGTTCAAAGGGCCTCTGTGTCGTGTCGGACACCCCGACACGTGTCCGACACGCTCGGACACGCTCGGACACGCGGTCAACACGTGTCGGAGTTTCCGACACGTGGTCAACTCTTTCCGACACGCGCGTCGGAGCGTGTCCGGAGGTTTGTGGGCGGATCTGCAGGTGCGAAGGGAAGAAGGTGATGGAGGGTGAAGGCAAGGGTGAGGGAGCCGAGGCGACGCTGCGAGCGACGACGAGGGAGGGCTGCGACCGCCGACTGCAACGCCAACTACAACGTGGAGAAGGCTGCGACCGCCGATTGCGCCGAGAAGCCTTCTTGATCGTCTTGGTCGGCTGCGACCACCGACTGCAACGCCGAGATGGAAAACCGCAACGCCGCGATGGAGGGCTGGACGCGAGGCTACGACGGCAAAGAGGAGAACGGAGGCAAGGCAGCGGCGAGAGAGGTGGAGACCGAGCAAAGGGAGAAGAGAAAGAAGGTGATTGCTAGGGTTTTTGCCCTTTGGGCTGTTTTTAGGAAGAAGAGAAAGAGAGAGACGAGGCGTCGACGGCTTCTGGGGAAAGAAAGCCTCGTGCAGGGGAAGTGATAGGGCAGGGGTGGGTGGGAGGGTGGGGGTGGGGGAAGAAAACGCGTAGAAATAAATGGGTGGGACCCATTTAACCCTAAAAAGAAATATTAAACATTAAATGACTTTATTAATACATGATAAAGTTAAAAAATAAATAAATAGACGGGTTAAAAAATTACTTCAAAAATAAAAGCACTAGATATTAAATAATAAAAAATTTGGATCGTAGAAAAATGTAAATTTATTTTGACTCTAATCTTTCATTAGTTATTTATTTCATCGATAACTTTTGTTAAAGTAAAAAAATGTCTTTCCAATTTTTTATGAATACATTTATTAATGTTATTAGTATAGATTTATTATAGGCTCTTTTTTATTGTTTATTTATTTATGAATTTGAAATTAATCATGTATATATAAAAATATTTATTTAATATTTAACGTGTCGAACGTGTCGGAATTCTCTACTTTTTGAGAAATGGCGTGTCGCGTGTCGTGTCGTGTCGTGTCGCGTGTCGCGTATCGCGTGTCGGTGCTACCTAGATGACAGCAATGCAAAGCGAATTGACAATGTCTGAAGTGGCGACAACAGTGATGATTATATAAACTCTCCTGCTATTCTTGGGCTTGGAAAAAAATCTTATCCCTCAGAAGCGAGATATGCAATGCCTTCTATTGGAGGATTGGAAATGGCATCTCTACCTCCTTATGGTTTGATAACTGGCACCCTAGGGGCCTTTTCAACTTAATTTTTTCGGACTCGTTCATATACAGTTCAGGACTTTCTAGGTAGGCAACAGTGGCTGATCTCTTCTCTGATGCTGGGCAACCTCTTAAGTTGTTACTTGAGTCTTGGGATCATCCCCTCCCAAGCCTCTCTCAGAATTCGGATTGTTTTGGCTAGAGGGAGAATTCGTCCGGACGCTTCACTGTTGCGACGGCTTGGGAATCCTTCAGGCGAAAGAGGACTCAGGTTTTTTGGCATATGTTCGTCTGGAACAATGAAATTACACCACGGTATCAAGTAAACCTTTAGTTTATAGCTAAATGCAGGCTACCCACCCAGACACTTTGATTGTCGCATGGTAGAATAGATAGTGGTGCTTGTGCCTTCTGCAACGAGGTACCGGATTCTATTAACCATTTGTTTTTTAGGTGTTGGGTCACAGCCAGGGTTGCCTTCTTCTGGGCGACCAAATGCAATTTACCTTGGTGTAACAGGGCATGGGAGAATAATCTCCATTGGGCCATCACCACGCTTATGGGAAAGGAGTTTTATAAGTGCATTGCCCGCTTCTCCTTTGGAGCACTGTGTCATATTATTTGGAGCAACAGGAACAGTATACTATTTCGAGAATAAGCTCTTTCTGTCCCGGTTATGAATAATCATCTCTTTAAGGTGGTTAGAGATAAGGCGATCACTATTAGGAATATTGAAGATAACTTCAGGAATAGAAAGTTGCAGTTAAGATGGGGCATTGACCCGATCATCTTTTCTAAGGAGCTTTAATTACCCCCCCCTCGGTTTTTTTTCTACTAGTGCGGTTTGTTTAAGGCAGTTGATGCAGTTGGTATAACTAGTGCTGGAGCAGTTGGTACAGCTATTCTCACTGAATCCAGAGGATGGTTCATTCCCTACTTGTAGGCGTTTTGTTTCTGTTGTCGGTTGTTCATGCCATGCTTTCCTTTCTTAGTTGGTAGTGGGCTACTACATATGTGGCTTTCCGGCATCCTTCCTCTCATTATGATCCATTATTTTGAGGGTAGGTTCTGATACCGTGTTCTTTTCTTTTTCTTCTTTTCCTTTCGTTTGTTCACTCGTTCCTTTTCAATATATTAATTACCTTTCACAAAATATATATATATATATATATATATATATATATATATATATCACGACTTATTGACATGCAAAAATATAGCTTTTTCTTGATTTTCTGTTAAATACCAAAGTAACCACACATTTTAATTAATAGATGCGAGATTTTCATAGAATCTTGTAATTTGAAAGGTCCTCCACATGTATGCAATTTTTCTTATTTATAATATAGTTGGTATAAACCTACGATGACATAATTCTTATATGTTATTAAAGTAAGGCCTAATTTTTTGTCTCGCGCTTCGGGAAAGTGACAGTAAATATCCATCCGTATCCACATGGTGTAATTTCATTCCCTATATTAATAGCAAAGGAAGTTCATGCTCACAAGTTAGTATTGATTTGTTGTAACCTAGGTTAGAGGGAAATGCACAAACACCTTTGCCATTTTTTTTCTTTTTACTTTCACGTTTGTTAAAGATAATTATGATATATATATATATATATATATATATATATATATATATATATTCCTCATATCTCTCGGGGTTGTGTATCTATATCCCTTAATTGTGCATGTGATTGCTTGATTAGAATCGATATTATAATATCTTAGAAAGCCAATACTAATGTACTATTCATTATAATACACAGGAATATATAAATTACATAGAATTTTGCAATTCTCTCTTCAACATTGTTATTATGAGGATTTTGAGAAAGTTTTGATTGCATTGGGGACATGACATTGTACATTTGGAGCACCCACCGCTTCTTATGTCATTCTCATTTTCAATGACAACTAATATTCTTCTTTTAATGTCTATCTTTTATATAATTTGTGTCATTTGATAGTCATGTCAGTAGTCTATCATGCAGTCACATCATCCTCAATTCTCTTTTCAACATTATTGTAATTAATGTCTATCCTCAATATAATTTGCATCATTTGATAGTCACGTCAGTGGTCTACTACATGGTCACGTTATCCTCTATTGTCCGTGCACGGGAGCCATGTTAGCCTTCGCTGGCACCCACGTCAGCCTTTACTTATTTTGCCGCGTAGCCTACAAGCAATCACGTCAACATGTTGTCCAATAACTTGTCAGGGCGATTTTTCTACCGTTTGTTGATCATACCACTGATATATTCAAACTAAAGTTAAATTATTCTACCCCATCTTGAGGAAATATTAGGTATAATTAGGATATTTCCCTCAAAAAATTATGCGCATATCTCTATCAATTGCATATATTTCTAATTGATTAGAATCTATATCATAATTTCTTATTGCTTTAGAGTGTCATCTCATAAAATTTATAAATAAATTAAAATACTATTCATCATAATACATAGGAATATACAAAAATACATAGTTTACACAATTTTGTCCTCCACATGATATCAGGAAGGACAGTACACGAGAGTCACATTATAATTAGGGGTGATCAGGTTCAGGATAGATAATATCCAAACCTGGAGCCTGTATCCAACCCTATTTGCACTCAACCCTGTACTTGAACTACCATATTTTCACCAGAACCTATTTTGTAATCGTCTGACATCCTATACAGCTTTAAATTATACATTAATACTCGAGAACATTTTAGGGGGAGACTAAGGTCGACACCAAATTTTGGAATGGATGAACGAAGATTCACCAATTGACAAATAATCAATGGAAACAATCTATATAACAAGCAGTGCATTTGCACAAAAGAGCCTAACAAATTCAAGATCAAAAAAGATCAAAAATTCCTAACCTCAATAAAATTGGTGAACTTGGAATCTCTGTTGATCACCAACCAATGAACCTAGAAATCCATCAAACCAAGCACACAAGAGAAAGAAAAATTACAGCCAAACAAAATGCCAATTCGGCCCGAGAAACGGGGAATGAGTAGAAAATCGAGCGAAAGGGGGGCTCCCTCATACTTGAGCTTGTGCTTCTCGAAGTCCTCGAGGGGGACATAGTACTTGGCGAGGCAGGTCTTGCCACATTGGTTCCGCAATAGTATGAATGGGATCACAGGAATTTGGTGATTACAAATGCTGTCTGTCAAACGATGCAAGAGGGAGCCGGCGATGGACGGTGTGACAGTGAGCCGATGATGGATAGTGCGATGGAGAGCCAGTGATGGAGGGAAGCGAGCGAGGAAGAGGAACCACGAAGGAGGAGCGCCGAGAGGAAAAAATGACGTTCGACTACGAGAATAAGAATAGAAATAAGGGAAATAGTAGGATTTTAGAACCGATTCAAACGGGTTCCAAATTTTGGGAACCAATTCCACCCAATCCTGTTTTCCTGGTGGATCAATCCAGTTCTCGGATATATCCGGCCCGATTGCACATCCTTAATTATAATTGGTTGAAGAGAGGAAATAAGAAGGCTAGCATGTGGAGGTTGAAGATACCAAAATGAGAGGACAGTCCATTTTTGTACAGCACCAACAGCCACGTGGGGAGGCGGATTTGGGAGATCGACCCTGAGGCCAACCACCGCCACCTCGTCAAGCCCTGCGGCAATCTCCTCTGGCGCATGCAGGTACATGGCATATAACACGCCCATAAACACGCGCTCGTTCCAATTTCTTGGTTGTATGTATGCGGGAAAGAATTGTCGAGCACGTTTTTTTTCTTACAGACTTTAATTTGAGGACGAATCGAACCGCAGGCACACCTAGTGATACCGGAAACTGCATGCACGTACGTACGTGGGTAATTATGATAGCGTGGTAGCCAGTTGCTATCGAGCCTCTGACATTTGAAAGAGAAGATCCGTGACCCGACGATCTCTCGGGTGAAGAATTGAGCCCCATCGTCCCCCGACTCAAACCAGACACGCTCTAGCTTCAAACCTTCCATCCCCCCACGTCCCACCAAAACGTGAACATTGGAGTCGTGCTCTGAACATGAGCCCATCACTACAGCCTTATGAGAAATTCTAGACTTCCTTTTGGCATTATTTCGGCGAAGCGATTGCCTCGACCTCGGGACTTAAGATTTTGTCGATATTCCGTATCATTTTGCTGCAACAGCTAGCGAGGAGGGACGGATGAACATGCTTATGGAGGGAACACGTCCAGATCTCACTTTCATCAAGTTTAAAACTTTGGTATATCATTTGTGAACTCATCCGAGAGTTGCTTGCGTCCCTGTCATAAGCCAACATATCGATTGTGTTCTGAAAACGAGAAAACACATTCACTCTCATGCACCAATTGGATCTTGCCTTCTTTCCTCCCCGTGGATCCAGGTTTGCTTTCGCAGATTACCTTGATCTTGTCTTTGATTGTATTCTATAATAGTTCTCTATATGTAGAGGTGTCAAAATAGCCGATGGCCGACCAAAGAATAAAAAAATTAAAAGGAAAACAGAAAATAGAAAAATTAAAAATTATATTTAAAAAAGTAAAAAAAAAAATTGAAATTTTGATTTTTTTAAAAATAAAAATAATTATAAATTCAATTATAAAAATTATAAAAACTATAAAAATTGTCCATTAAATTTATATTGCATGAAAGTGTTTTAGCAATAACATTTTTTGTATTGCATCACGCAATACAAAAAAATGATTTTTCACATATAAGCAAATATTATTTTCGTGTCAATTATTAGCTTATCAAACTTTTTTTCTTATAAAAAATTCTTCAAAATTATTTCAATTTAAAGGTTTTTCACATTTTTTATTTTATTTACTAATTTTTTTTGTTGTTTATTTACTTTTTAAAATTTGATGTGAAGTTTTTATTCAAGTAACATATATTTGAAGAGCTTAAAGCAAATTAAATGGTTGCGTGTGGATTAACCTAAATTGAGTTAATTATTAATATGTGTCAGTAACATGGGTTGAGTTGGGTATAAATCGGGTTGGGTATAGGTCATCAAATTTATATTGCATGAAAATGAATCAAAACAAATTAATTTGGTCGATATGAGTTGGACCATTTTCGACCCAACCAACCCATTTGAAGGTCCTCCCTATACGTAATTTTGCATAAGCATTAAAACAAAGTTGTTGGACTAATTTTCAAATTGAAACCACATGGCCTTTTTGCTGCATCAACAAGAATATTGCATTGGCTTTTTATTGAAGTGGCCACCCTTCCAGAATTCCGCTTAGAAGATAGAAAGTTTCAAATTCTGTTTTATACTTGCTTTTCTTCTTAGGTTCATGGACATGTTGTCTGAATAGTCCCGTCTTGAATAATTTAGCTTTGATGTGGCGCCACTGTCAGATAATTTATATGCCCGCGTCGTACTTGTACGAGAAAAAATTCGTTGGCCAGATCAAGCCTCTTGTTCAACAGTTGAGAGATGAACTTCGTACTCAACCCCACGACATGATTTGCTGAGAAAAGTATTTCTAGCTATTCCAAAATATCGATCCCGAATAAAAGAGTAGAACCCCAATTATCAAAACTTGGCACGAATAGACATATAAGTGTTAAAATTTTAAAAATGTACACTTAAATACCAAAATCAAAGAAGAAAAGAACACTTAAGTATCAATGACGAGAATTTCTGGCCAAAACCAAAACTTTAAATGATATGACATTTCTTTATGTATATATATATATATATCCACGTGGCGCTAACACGACTACCAAATTTGATGGCCCCTGCTGATTTCCCTTTAAAAAATAATTAGCCTTTTTTAATTTACTTTAATTAATATTTATATTAAAAATCAAATTTGAGGGCAAAACGGCACTATTTTGGGACATGGATTGTTAAGTAAACATTCTGGCAAGCCATGTAGATAGTTTTATTAATAAATTAATGCCATGTTAAATTTCCAACAAGCCTCACTAGAATTGGTATTTAAGTATCCGATTTTCAAAAAAAAAAAGTAGCACTTAAAGTGTACATTTTTTTTTTTTTTTGGTGACAAAAAAAAAGTGTACTTTTTTGAAGTTTTAACACTTATGTGTCTGTTCGTGCAAAGTTTTGGTACTTGGGATGTTTTTCTTCCTTCTTAACCGTTGGCCCTTTACAATATTTTTATATAACAATCAATCACATTACAAAGATGAGAACCGTCTACATATCACTGTTGGTTGTGTAGAAAGGTGATGAATACAAGGAGAAGAGAGACACATAAGTTGCAATGTTCACAAATCATGGGAAGCATATATCTTTTGCTTTGGACTTGGTCAGGTGTTATTCATGCTTGCTAGCTGGGCAGAAGACCCAGACAATGACTATTTCAAGACGCATCTTACTAGGATATCAGATTACCGGTGGTTTGTTGAAGACGGAATGAAGATGCAGATTAGTAATAGTGTCACCAAATTATAACAGACTTGGGTTTAGATTGAACTGATAAAAATAACTAATGCTGCATATTTGAAAGATGGAGATGTTCTTATAATAATCTAGAGGCACAAGTGACAATGGCTCGCCAACCACTCGTCAATGGCACGCCAGTGGCATGCCAGCTGCTCGTTTGATGACTAAGGTAAAGTTAGAGTTTTCAAATATATTTTTGGAATTATAAAATTGAGTAAGGGCAAAGTTGAAAGAAAAAAAGTCCATTTTGCATTTTGGATATATGGCATTCCAAAATACCGCGGACTTGTCTTGGGCTAAAAGCATTTAGAGAGTTTTGGGCAAATGCAAACCCAAAAATTTTGCCAAATAGTGACTTTGAAGCCTAGAGACCTTTGCAAGTGATGAATTGAATGCACTCTTGATATGGGTTAGAAATGTTTTTTTTTTTTCGTATTTTTCACATGGGTTGGAAATGGATTAATTATCAACCATTTAAGATACATTAAGTTATTAGGCAACCTATTTATACAGTGACTCATCAAATATGGGTTCTAGACCCATTTTCACACCTCTACTTATCTATCTACTCAAATGTCTAATCCATCAAAGTCTTATAAAGTGAATCATCAAATATGGGTTCTAGACCCATTTTCGCATCTCTACTAATCTGTCTACTCAAATGCCCAAGCCATCAAAGTCTATCGGTCGCTTGATAATCTTACTAAAAGTTATGCTTTGCATGTATCGCAAGTGTTCACAAATTTCCCTTTTCAACGCCAACTCAATTGCACATTTTCTTTTTGGCCATCAACAAACTCAATTACACATTAGCGTGAGGGACCCTTTAACTTCTTTGAAAGTATGTGCCATACAAAAATCTATCTTGACCACACTGACGTTTTCTTGGTTAGTCGTTCAACACCAACTCAATTGCACATTTTCTTTTTGGCCATCAACAAACTCAATTACACATTAGCGTGAGGGACCCTTTAACTTCATTGAAAGTATATGCCATACAAAAATCTATCTTGACCACACTGATGTTTTCTTGGTTAGTCGGACGGACAAGTGTCGTGTCATATTTGTAAATCAATCTCAAACTTAATACCGTGGGGGCTTCCATATCAAGTTATAAGGTTGGTCCCTTTTTTTCCATATGAAAAAGTTTATTAGACGAGGGAAATCACCCCACGCAGTTTTGGAAAATGGGTTGTTTGTGTATGGAAGCTGACAATTCTGTTGTGTACATTTATTAAGTCTTGTTCCAGGTAATTACATACATTTGACCAAACACAAAGAAAAACATAAATAAGGATCGATCTCTCCTTTTTGCTCTGTGTTTTCTAACCCACGCACCTCCCTTTTTCCCCTCTTCTACACCTTCCAACCGGCTGTCGTTGTGCGACTAGATCAGCCTAGTGTTGTAACGAAACGTACTTTGCTCTTTAGACCTTCTATGCGGTTCCAGCGTCTTCATAGGTCTTGGTACCTCAGTCCCGCAGTCTTTGACTGGAAGAAGCACCGCGCTTACTCAGTTTTGTCAACACGTAGCCGACGGCTACTTTAGCTCCAAGTGTAGAGTGGCCACGAGTCAGGCAAATAATGCCCCCGAGAAGAAGAAAACCATTGGCGAGTGCTTTCTTAGATGGTTTTCTCAATAGTTTCTTCTTTTCAGTGACCGTTTCAACACGAACTGAAGGTGCTGCAGCCCCTGATGAAGAGTTAGGGCCGCTTGACTTTTGTAGTTCACGAGGTACCTAGGAGTGAGAGAAAAGCACATATCAGCCACCTGCAGATATAACAAGAAAATAGGAAAAGGATTGAGCAGCGTAAGCTCATTTCTTGGAACTAAGGAGGTCAATGAATTTAGTGACCACCGCAAAATCAGAAGTACCCCTATTTCTGTTATATGAGCAATTAATCAGGTTATGGCGAAACTAAAAACGACCTTAAAAAACTAAAGCACTAGCAAATTAATCTCTGTCAGACCTTCTGGATGAAAGTGACAGCACTGAGAGATGAACCATGTTGCATGTGACTCGATGAATATTTGCGTAATGCACTGTCCATCTTGCACACGTAACTCCATATGCCCTTTGCAAAAGCCAGCTTTGCCATTTCCACATTTAAACCGGCATCTTCTTGATGGAACATTCTAATTTCAGACGCATTCCTGCCAGGTACTGCAAAGCAGGGGGGAAGAGTTTCATGAAGTAAAAGCCCATAAGCCTGCTCATACGAGGCGGTCAACTCGCAATGAATGTTTGCCTCAATTTCTAAACATTAAAAGGTGCCTATGGGCTTTCCAACAGAAAAATTATTATCTACTTAAATTTTTTTAAAAATATTTAAAAGAATCTACACGACTCCAAATGACTTTAAATGTCAATATCTAATCTGGTAAGGATTTCAGGTAGACAATATCATATAAGAGCGAAATTGCTTAAGGCTAAAAGCAAAATTTAAACCAAAAGCCCTCATGAATTTCTCGCTAAGAATAAAAAATTCTTTTAGTTTTAATGGAGTTATAATTTTTTTTAAACATATTTAAGATTTTCAACAGAAAACGGAAGACTGATTTCCAAATTTAAAAGTTAATAAGAGGCAGAAAGTTCAGTGCGGAAGCCACACCAAACAATCAAACGCCCACAAAGGGTTTGAGTTGATGTCCTGGTCAACGAAGCTTCAAACAGAGTCTAGTATCAAGGAGAAGAAGAGTCGCTAAAACAAGAAGTTTGAGAACATACTTTTCCTGATTCTCCATCCTGATCTAAAGTACTTAACACGGACATACTTCCTCTGCTGTGGTGCCGAGGGATGTTGACATTCCTGGTAATAGTCGAAGAAGATAAATGAAAGGCCTTTATCATCAAATACAAAGTCTTCTCATTAATAGTAAGTTCAACATAAGAAGGTCATAGATACCTACCTGATCACGTGTAAAATTCTTAAAATCTCAATTAATCTAGCATATTGCGGGGTAAAGTGTGTGACTATCTCTCAAGAGTACCAAAATATTAGTCACCGCAACTTGATATGGTCACATAACTTTCCTAGCCAGCAGCAAGATAATTTGGGGTATCAACTCTCCTCGAGGCTCTAGGTGCACATCCTCAAACCAGTCCCTATCTACCACAAACCACCAATTTGAAAGATCTTTTGGACCTGTTTTAGCACCCAGAGTTGAGACATCACACTTAATATTCACATCTCTAGAGCCTTTAACAATACCTGGGGATAATTGCAGCCTCATCATAAAAGCCGTGGAACTGATGTGACAGCACTCTTTGCAATTAGTATAACAAAATATAGAGCACGGTCTGGCGTTGAACCCATAACTCCTTGGTGAGGCTGAATAAAGATAAAGACAAGTAAGCCAGTGACAAGACACTCCTCTCTCCTCTCTCGCACAAAGTCTTGAGTCCTTCTCAGAGAAGCCTCTACAGGAAGGAGCAGTCTTGTCCATATGAAACTTCAGAAAAGTCAAAAGCTTTCCTTGCTAGAATACCCCCTGTATTCTTTTGCAAAGCTCTTCTCAAGAAAACTCATTGTGAAATATGATAATCAAGCTTGACATATGACTTGCTACCACAACCGCATGGACCAATAGGCTTACCAGCCTTTAACAAAAATATCCATCCAATCACATTATAGTTGCCTCCCTCTGCCTTGTTCTAGACCCAATCCTCACCAATGAGTCCCACATAACATTTATTTAGGTGGTTTGTCACTGAATCAACATATGATAAGCACCATGGTCACAATCACGGAGACTCAAAATGCTAAACTCCTGATATTATCTTCAGCAAACCAAATTACAGTCTCAAGAAGATGAAGCAACAGAGTCAAAAGTTATGAGCTCTTATGCCAATTATCTAAACATATGGCAACTCCAAGTCTCACCAAACAATCAAATCATCTTTCCTTGGCATAGAGATGAAACATTAATTTATTTCTGAAATGGAAATGTACCAATCACCCAATATAGGCAGTCATCCCATTAAAAATATCCCCAAGACTGAACTCCTGAATAAACCTTGAGAAATTAGGAATAAATTTAGTATTACTCTGGTACAGAAATAAAGGGCAAGTGATATTTGGCATTAGTTTTAAGTTCTGACAGTTGGACCAAAAGCATCTGCCATATGATCTCTTAACCCTACCGTCCTGTCACGCAATACAACCAGCATGCAAGCATATGTGAGAGAGAGAGAGAAGAATCTAGTTGTATGCCAGCAATGTATTCATAAGATCCATCATTCAAAAAAAGAAAGCTCATCAATTCAGAGTTACCAGAGCATAGAGATGTGTGAATTACCTTCGTAAAACAGTAGAAAGCTCCATCTGAGTCCTCCCAAAGCCTCCAGGCCAATACATACTCTCTGGCTGTCAACAATGGAAACTTTTTAATCGTTCGACCAATTTCAGTTCCATTATTTATATCCATATGCAACTGGACATGCTCAGTGACAGTTTTGTCCCATTGCTGCCTGTAAAAATTATCCATGTAAAAGTCTCTCAGCAATTCAGGAGAGCAATTCTCAAATACTGACACACTGAGGTATTTCAGGGGCCATCCTGTAAGCAACCAAAAAAAAGAAAGGCAAGAGATAGCTCACAATCAGCTCATGAAATTCACGAAAGCAAAGATTGTCACTAGACTTATAAAGAAGTAGACACACTTCCTGAGATTGACTCTGATGATGAGATTATTCAGTCAAAAGTGAAATAATATGATCAAGCACTACGAATTGTTATGATACATCCTAATGTATAACCACGTAATGGGGTACTCCTTGTTCTTTCACCCAACGTAGCACTCCTTTTTGTAGGTATCAATAGTTTCTTTGGCACTACATTTAAGGTTGCTTCAGCCATTTTGAATAGCTATAGTGTCCTTTTCTCTTTGAATTTCTAACTTTTTTCGCTCATTTTTCCAATTATATAGTTGCAACATATGAATTCCACATTTTCTTAGGTAGAAAGCCAGGTTCTCACCTTGAAAGAGTCTCATGATAAAAGATGTAGCACCTCTCCATTTAGCAAAACCAAATTGACATGCCTTTTGTTTCTAAATGATGCAGGTTGAACTTTCACCAAGAAGACCCATGAGGCCTAAATCCGGGTTGCCGGTCCTTAAAGATTCAGGATGCACAATTTAGCCATGCATCGGACAACTAATGGAATGATTGCCTTCCCTTGTTTGATCAAGGAGTTGCTCACTAACGTAAGAAAGTATGACAGTTCACTGTCTTAATTCTCACAATTTCACACCGGGTGCTACTCTGGAGCTCTTATAAAACCATTTCGGTGAACTAAAGAGCAAAGAGAATATGAAGACTCGGTGACAGAGTGTTTACAGACCAATTCCATAGCAGTGAAGGAATGCTAACTGCAAACGCCCTTGATCGTAACAACCATCTACCTCCAAGGTTCAAACGGAAGCCAAAGGTAAAGCATCAATGACATAACAACAGTGGTTGTGCTGATTTTAATGGCACGGCAAGCCACTTATGTTTCAGCACATGTACTGTGCCGATAGCTGCTACATACTGCCGACATGAAGCAAGTACTGAGGGAATATGCGACACCTAAGCATCATCTTACTGGTGTACAATTTCCTCCTTTCCTTTCCTAAGAAACATTTCTCTATATGCAAGCAGGAATGGATAATTCCACCACCGAAAGGAACAACATGCGAAATGCACAGGAGAGTATGACAGCAAAGCGGAGAAACCTTGGGTCTACAGCACTTGGCGGAGTATGAGACCAGACTATTCCTTTTCTGGACAACATCCCCCCATCTCTCCTCATTGCAATTGCTCTCGTCCAAATTCCGAATCAGAAACCTCAAATCATCGTCCGACACGGTCTCCGAGAATCCGCTGCGGGAGCACAAAACTTCCAGTCAGATTCCTCCGGACGAAATTCAAAAGAAAACATCAAAAGAGTCGACGCCGGCACGAGGAGCGGGACCGCCGCAGCGAAGACGCGATCCCGCCCGAAATCATTCCAGGACGAGGGTCGAGATCGACAAAAAACGAAATCAAACGGGACTAGCTCACCCGATTTGAGGAGACGCGGTGGCGGAAGAGGAGGAAGCGAAGGGGAGCGCACACCGGAAGAGGAAGCTAAAGAAGAGCCTCAGCCTCCGCCGGCAATGCCAGAGGAGCACGAGGAGCAGGGCGGCGGCGGTGGCCCACCCGCCCCGCCGCCGCCGCCCGACCGCCATAGTTCCTCCGCAGAGCGCCGCGAGAAGGCTCCCACGACCCGGACCCGGGACCGACCGCCATCCGCTCCCCACCCTAAGACCGGCGGCTCCGGATAGGGGCTTCCCGGGGAGGAGGGCGGCGGCTTCTTCGCGTGGCTCCCGCCGCCGCGCGACGCTCATCGTCTCTCTCTCTCTCTCTCTATCTCTCTCGGAACTCGCTCCGCGCGCCGCGCCCGAAAGAGGAAGGAGGGAAGTTCTTAGCTTGCGTTCTAGTCTTTCCTTTGGCTTTTGCGGGATCCGATGAATGGGAGGTGGTGGTTCGCTGGTTGTTATTATCGATGTCTGAACTAAACGATCGAGAGAGTCGCACCGGATTATCCCGACATCATGTGGCCGAGCGCGGCTCTCCCGAGATTCAATTTTGCTTTCGCCCGTCCCCACATTCCCCCACCCGCCACCGCCGCACAGCATTCCCGGGCTTTCTAGGATTTGCGTTCCCATAAGTTTCGATCATTCTAGAATTCCTAATATATAAATTAAAAAGACCTTAATAAGTGAAAATTGGAAAAATTCCAAATAACAATTCTAAAACACCCCGATTTTCTAAAATAAAAGTCTAAAGTGAATCTCAATTTAAATAAAAGCATGAAGTATAGTCATTTCCTCACATAAGAACCTAAAATCGAACTTATTTAGAGTAAAGATATGAAATGACTATAACGATTTTAGATAAGGACATGTTCTTCTAGTTGGTCAAGGGTATTTTCTTCTTTTGCTTTTTTTTGAATTTTTTTTCCTTTTTTGTTTATTTTTATTTTTTTTCTTTTTAACTTCTTCGTACTGGCTACCAGAGATGCTCGAAGAGGGTTGCCTTCACTGGTCACAAGCAAGGGGCGGCCTAGGCAAGGTGCCCACAACCAGCAAAGGCCTAGGCAAGGGTCACGCCCCTCGTCTGCAACTAGCGATGGCTTGCAGACCTTGACTCAGCTGCTGGTGAGGTCGCCAAGCCCTCATCGATGCTCGTCGGAAAAAAGAAAAAGAGGAGAGAAAAAAAAAAAAAAAAAGAAAGAAAGATAATTTAAAATAAAAATGGTCTTTTGACAAAAATAACCCTTTAACCAGTCGAGATATTTATTTAAGATTGATATGGCAATTTTGGATCATTATTTAACACAATGTCCACTTCATATCTTTATTTGAAAAAGATAATAGCACTTCTGCTTCTTACTTGAAATTTTCCCTTGAAAATTGTAGGGGTGATTGGCTCATCATCTGGTATGGTTATAAGACGAAATCGAAAACCAAACCAAAAGAACCGAGGACAAGACCAATCTAGTCCAATGGAATCAGTCATTGTTTTTTTTTCATTTTATTATTTAAAGCATGACTAGGAATAAATCAAAGCTTGAGACAAATCATATGCTTCCATCTAGATATTTTATTATCCAGTTATAGGCTCTTATTTCCTCACAAACGATAAACTGAACCCACGGGTCGTTTTGAAGAAATAAAAACAATAAAAAAAAATAAAGTACATATAGTTAGTCCGGTCCAGTTATCCCTTGGAATCGCGAATCGAACCGACACTCTCGGAAATTAGACCGAACTACTAGTTCAGTTTGGTCCGAGCAGTTTTTGATTCTAATTGTCCATTTTATATGCCGCTATTCATTTGTCCCAATACTTTGGGTAAAAATTACAATAAAATGCGCTTGAATACGACTCGTCATAATCGTGAATTGGTCCGTCAAGGTACCCTAAAGAGGCTAAAAGATAACGTCTCGCTGTTTCATGTGGGAATTGATTGCTTGAGACTTGCTTCATCTGTACTCTTTTTCCAAACATAATGTCCTAACGACATAACGAGTTTCGACCTTTCTATCCCCCAAGCTACTTGCGTCTGATGCCGCAAGCGAAGATTTTATGCCGACTTTTTCGAGGGCCTGCCATCCGTCGGCGCCCGCGTTTAAAAGAGAACCCGATTCGTGAAAATGAATACGACGGCGAAGTTCCCTTTTGCCGTAGCTCGCCAGAAAGGGGAGGTTCGGTAGACAAGAACGAGCAGAAAATCCCCTCTTGGATTTGATCTGATCGTAGGGACGCGCGAGACAAAAGTAACTCCGATCCCACCAGCCATCATGTTCTTGGTCCTATCAGACAACATAGATAAGGATCCGAATGGACGTGGAGATAGGGTGGGCGGATAGGATAAGATAAGGGGAATTGTCAAACGATGTCCGAGAAAAAAGAATACTCATCATTTCTCTTAGACTACCGGCACCGTCGGCACCGGTATCACGCCTCGTCGTTCCGGCTGCCACCATCGCCGTCTGCTGTCTAGGACTAGCGCCAACCTCACGCCCCTATTAACGCTACCACAATCCACCTTCTCCACCGATAGCGTCGTCTCGTTGCCGCCAAAACCACCACCAACAACACAGCTAGGCTTCTTAAGACGTGATGTATATTAGATCTGTTAAAATGGATCATGCACCATTTCTTAACCCATATCTAATAGGCTAGGTTGTTATAAGTTAGTTATATTTGGTAAATGGATCGTAAAACCATTTCTTAACCCGCATCTAATAGGTTAAGTTGTTAGTTATATTTGGTAAGTAGGTTATAAATGGATTTAGACTCAATTCTAATGAATCATAAATGGGTTTAATATGAATGTTAAATAAATTCGCGATTTACTAAGCGCTCCGTTCGTTTTTTTGAAAATAATTTCCTAAAAACGTTTTTCCTGGATTTTCTAAGATCCATTTCATGGAAAATAAATTTCTTGGAGAAAATGTTTTCCAAAAAAAGAAAAAGTCATTTAAATTAGGGAAAAAAAGTGGAAAACATTTTATTCACTGATCTCTTTTATCTTATACCTTTACAAATCCTCACTTCCTCCTCTCTTTCTTCTTCTTCTCTTCTTTCTTTATTTGAATTATTTTTTAATTTTCCTTTTCTTTTTTAATTCGAATTATTTTTAATTTCCTTTTTTTTTTTTTTTCTTTTTTTCCTTTTCTTTTTTTTTTTTCTTTTCTTTGTTTCCATCTTCTTTTTCTTTCTCGGCTATTTGCGGTTCTTCAAGCAGCGAACCTCATCATCGATCTCAAGCTCACGCCCGCACTCTTGCTTATCATTTTCTTTATTTACTCTTATCCTACAAATTGACATTACTCAAGAAATAGCTTTACACGCTTTCTTCTTTTTCTTTTGTTTATTATAACACAAAAGACATAGGGGGAGAACAGGCCACTCAACTGGAAGATTCTCATTAGAGCTGTACATGCTTTGCTTCTTTTCTCTTTTGCTTCTTTTTAAAATCCATACAAACATTTTTTAGAGTAGATGAGCATTTGGTAACAATGAAGGAACAAAGATATGAAGCAAGTTTGTCTGAATTTAAAGGCAAGTTCATATTTGATGGATTTATAGGTCGGTAAGTGACGCATGCGTAAGCGGTGAAGTCTTAGAAAAATATTTTCCTTACCAAATACCAAAAAATATTGTTATTTTCTTGGAAAATGACTTCCAAGAAAATATTTTCTGGAAATGATCTATTTTCCACGAAACGAACGGACCCTAAAACTCAACCCACCATCATGATTTTCTATTCACTCATTTGATCTCATGCTTGCTTACTCTGTACTTTCACCTTAATTTAGGTATGAATTTTCCTATATTGAATTAACATAAAAGTATTTTAGCAATACAAATAGGATCGGATATAGATTATTAAATTTGTATTACATGTAAATGAATCAATTTGGATCATATCATTATTCGGCTCAACCCATCCATTTGATGTGTATGACGTATATTGATCAAATACACATGCGTTCAACTGCGCTGCGCATCGTTAATTAGCAGTGTCCGGGCAGCTCAGTTTCACTCTCAAGGTTTAAAAATGTGCACGCACAGTTCTGTTGCACTCTCAAGGCCACTTCTTTTGTTACAATCTCATGGTCATGGGCTCACGAATTGGGCTGCCATCGATCAGCCAGTTCGGGCCAAGACCAAGAACGAGATAAGTTGGACTCAGGGGTATGCATCGTGTAGCCCGATTAAAGCATAGGAAAAGGGTCGTGATCGATTGGTTCCTCACTCAAGACTTCGCATTTGAAGAACCAAATTTGCATATGTTCTCTTCTGTAGAACCACGATCGATGGAGATTAGCGGAGTGTCCTGACGATTTTTAAGGTGCAATAGTAAGAAGAAGAAGAAGAAGAAGAAGAAGATTGTTGTGAAAATTAACGAAATATTCTGACAAAGAGAGTCGATTGCCTCGGTGAGAATTGCGGGACACAAAGGGAAGAGAAAGGGACTTGAGACGAACATAAGTTCTTGACCACACGAACCTTCTCTAGGTTCTGCAATGATGACAAAGGAGCTCCACTATGGCATCTACATTTGTTGGCCCACGACCTTGAGCAACAGTCGCCTGGGTTCACGGGACCTCTGGCCGGGGCCACATCTGCCCAAACCCAAATGTAGCTCACCAACGAAGGTTTGAGGTTTTTTTTTAGGATGAAAAATAACTAGCAAAAGTCATTTACAAGTGTTATTTTTTCCAAACAGTACTTAAATCAAAGTTGCTTCCTAATATATCTTTAAATTATGCTTTACCAATCACTACTTGCGTCTTAAAAAAAAAAAAAAAAAACCTCTCACCTAAAGTCATTTGCCTTACCTCAAAATTTTCTCCACAAAAGCCTTATAAAACGCAGCCAAAAGGCATGATCACCGTTTTTTTCTTTGCCTATCATCATGCTTCATTGATTTCGAACCGTAGTTTTAGGATTAAAAAAAAAAAGCAAGAAAAAGCATGAGTTTAGTGAGGAAATGCGAAATCGCCAGGAGCTTTCTGAGAATGAAAAATGAGTTCCTCTCCCGAATTTTTTTCCATGGAAACGAGGCTGATGTCCGCTTGCAACAAAGTGCACGCCACCCTAGCAGATAGTGAGTGGCCATCCTTTGTCACAAAAAGTGGCTCTAAAAGATACCTAGGAGTCTGGAGGTCCCAATAAGGAAAAGAGCTGACATTTTGGGGACCACAATGCAATTAGCCCCCACAAACAAAAACCCAAAAAAAAAAAAAAAAAGAAAAGAGAGAAAAACCTTAGGATCTCCGGAGCCGTGAACACACGTCCCCACCACCATCCCCGCCACCCCCGGGCCCTCCGAGGTAGGATTGCTACGGAACGTCATCAAGTAGAGGAACGATTGACTGCTCTCAACATTCACTGATGATTTGACCTTTTACGACCCCGTACGGAGGTTCTGCTTCGGAGCTTCGGAGATCGTTTTCCAAAACCTCTTTACTTCTCGTACTAAGGTTTTTAGTACAATACAGATATTTTTAATTCAAAGAGATTTTTCGAAATGTAAGCAGTGTTTGATAAATTGTATTTTTAAAGTATATTGACAAATAATTTTGACTTAAATACTTTTTGGAAAAATTACACTTTAATATGCATTAAAAAAAAAACTCAAAATCGGCAATGACTTGACGATTAATTGGCGGTTGGTGAGACTAAATTTGGTAGTCTACAAGCCGGATCTAGCGTAGCTAGCCTCACTTGAGGTCGCCCACTCTCGAGCGATGTGGCTTGAGTTGCGCAAGCCTAGGTAAGACTGTTGTTGCCAAATTTGACTCATTGAATGCTCGCCTACGACCTAAATCTTTGTCGATGATGTCACGTAAGGTAAGAACAATTTTCAAAAAATGAAAGGTTGGCAAAGTCCAAGTTAAAAAGAAAAGAAAATGTATTTGCATTTCGAAATGCTCAGAGCTCGAAAACACCTCCGAACTTGCATTGAGCCAAAGGCCCAAGATGCAATGCATCTCCCTTGAGCTCTCGAAAAATTTGCAAATGCCATTTGCATTTACCCGAGGGCAAATGGATATGTACTGCATATGGAAACACTATACCACATACTTAGCACTCCATTACTAGTTCCAAAGATTCATAAACTTATTATACAAATGTCAATTCAATCATAAATCATCTTAAATATTTGCCAATTTAGTTTTTTCCAACTAACTTTAGTTATAATTGATAACGTGGACGTTAACCAATATGCATGGTGATAGTTGATCTTGCACGATGAATTTTTACAATCTTTTAAAAAAATTATATATATATATATTTTTTTGTTATTTTTCTCAAAGGACCGGCGGTCCCCATTGGCCACAAGTGAGGGTCATGAGGCCCTTGCGCAATTTATGCAAGGGATGAGGGCTACGACAAGCCTCACCAAGTGTGCACGAGGGTGAGGACCACGAAATCACTTCACTAGATTTGTGTGAGGCAAGGGCCATCGCGGCCCTCCTACACATAAATTTGGCTCAACCAGGGTCTTGTGGCCTTTGCATGTACATTTGAGGAAGAACGGTGAAAAGAAAAGGGTAAGAAAGAAAATTAAATTAAAAAAAATGTAAAATTATAAAATTTTGTTCATGTCAACATTGGTATACAAGGATGGCTAAGGCGTCATTATCACCGATTCTAGTCAAAATTGGCAAATCGCAAAAGATTTATACTAAATTAATCGACTGGACGGAAAAGCCTTCAATAATGTCATGGCTAGAATAAGACAGCTTCAAAGACGAATAATGCTATGGGCGGCAAGCGGCAACTAAAGAAATAGCAAGACTAACCGCAAGGGTGAATAGATAATTCGAAAAATATTTTCTTAAAAGTATTGTTTATACCATTTGAAACAGTTAGTCCATGAAAAATGTTTTATGTATTTTTATGGATGATGAAAAAAAATGTCACTTGCAAAAGATTATTTCTAAGGAAATATATATATGAGATAAACGAAGGCCCTGCCGTCGCCAAGGAACAAAAAGGGGAAAAAGTTGCAAAGCCTGCTTCGCCTACGTGCGTGATGACGGGAGGTGGAACTATGAAAGGCTTGTAGTAATTGGCTGGGAAGTTCAAATTCAGGAAACCCTCGGATTTGACACCAGAGGAGCAATCTTAAGGGGCGATTCCATTGGCCGTGGAGCGACTGATGGGTTTTAAGGACGCCACGATATAACCGGGAAGGGAAAGCCTGACATCGAGCGAGGGGCTAATGTGAGAGAGGAGAGACGCAGATTTTGATCAAAACAGAGGAGCTGAAAGCTCATTGGTCAGGGTCTCCATCGATCTAAAAAGGATTTGGGATCGTGATGTGGCCGGGATCCTCCGCCTCTTATGTGACGTTCATACACAAGGTCTTCCGATTGCTGATGGTATTGGCTGGGGGGGCCTAATAAAATGGGAATCTATCTCGACTTGTCATACCGTTGATTGCGATTTAAAAGGTTATAAAACGAGTGTGACACCGTCTCCATAACCTCGAGAGGATTTCGAGATCTGGTTTGTTGATAACCCGATAATCAAAACCTATCGATTATCTTTATAAAGAATGCGATAATATCGTTTCAATAATAAGAAGTTACTTAAATACTTTTATATTGCCGACTGTGGAAACCAATTACAATAATCCATAATGGTCCTACCTTCCACTATCTTTCCCTGCTTCTCATAATTGATAGAACTCGGATGAAAAAAAGAAATAAAGATTCTAGACCGAGATTAGATTCTTTGGTCGAGAAAGAATTGCGTAAGCAAATACGATGCAATAGAGAGGTTCCCAATTAACTATCAGATTTTGACGAGTACTCAATAACTTTGCCCAGGGATACGCTTGTGATTTCAATTCAAATGCATTAGCGAAAGGGAAGAAGGTGGGGAAAATTGAAATAAGGATCCGAGTGAATCATTTTCTCCGAATAAGGGCTGAAAGTGAATTTTTGTGTGCCATATAAGGGCCAAAGTAAACTCGTTGTTTAAATAAGACTGGAAGTAACTTTAAAAGTGTCAAATAAGACTTGAAGTGATGAAGTTAATCTTTATTAATGACCTTAGTTATTTGCTTGGGGGAGATTTTCAGGCGATTAAATATAGAGGCAATTTTGTTAGAAATTTGTAATTGGAAAAAAATGAAAAATGAATTAAGTTTAAGTTATTCATTTAGATGTTTACGTTTTCTTCTTTCTTCTCCCCGCTACCCTCAACCACATCACTACCTGGTCATCGTCGCGACTCGATTCTCAAGTTATTCCTTGCCTTGCTTGATCGGCGGAGAATTTGGGTCTCCGTAAACAAAGAAAAGAAGCATATGGTTTTCTTCTTGTTTTTGAATACGTGCCTCAACCTACGGAGAATTTGGGTGTTCGACTTTGTGGAGGATGGGTAGTGCCGAATGGGGAGGAACTTTGATCTTTGAGAAACTTTGCAAAAGGATGGGTCTGAGGAATTTGGGAGACTGTAGAAAACCTAGGGTTTTTTTTTTTTTTTGTTTATGTTTTAGATTTGTTAATTTCCCTATATTTTAATCAGACAAAATTACCTAAACTCCGATCGTCGGAAATGTCATATGAGTTTGATAATCAACGAATATGTTGGTATTGACTATTTCCAAGTTCTTTATTCTGGGATCGATTCAATCACTCGGACCTTATTTGGTATAATGGAATAACTTTAAAGTTTTATCTAAACACAATTGACTTCTAGATTATTATTTAAGAAAATCTACTAATTTCAAATCATTACTGAATTTTCCCAAAAAGAAGAGAGTTTGTTGCTCGACGAGTCGATAACAGTGGCAAATGACACAATGATGCAAGGAGCACTAGTCTATTTCGATCCATATAGACAGTGCAAAAGTAAAACGTTGCAATCTCCTCTACCTACCTTGCTTTTCTTGGACTCCATCGCCCCC